>JAGTJM010000025.1:0-508061 GCA_020747015.1 Pyrenochaeta sp. MPI-SDFR-AT-0127 | reverse complement strand
TGGTACCGCAAAGTAGTGTACTTGCGAGTCGGGGCATCTAATGATAAATGCAATGTTGAGTGTTTTATCTCCTACATCTCCACCCTCTTCTCGCTCCTCCATGTTTCAAGGACGTCTTGAAGAACCTGTTTGATGACCGGCATGTCCGTGCTCGCATTCGTCATCCAGTTTGACACTGCAAAGCGACATGCAGGTCTGCCATCCCATGATGTACCCGATACGTAGACCTTCTTCGTTGCCTTGATCCTGTTAACAAGCTGCTTATTCAATCCATCGTCCTTTGCTCGAAACAGTACGATGATGTATATGCCGCTCACAGTTTCCTCTTTGGGCGCTGTGGCTTCTGGCAATAGTTCAAATTCCTCGCTTTCCATAATGAACGCGGCTATACATCTTGATAGATCGATTTGCCGCACAAGCATAGCCTGATACCCAACTCTCCCATATGCTATCAAGCTTGCATAAACAGGGAGTGCTCTGAATCGCCTGGAGTTCTCCAGGCCAATATTCAGCGGACTCATGATGGCATCCGGATCGTTCCCACTAGCCAAATAGGCGGCATTTGGATTTTGAAACACACGTTCGGCAAGATTGTGGTGACGCGAAAGAAAGAAACCGCAGTCGTATGGTACATTAAGAAGCTTGTGGCCATCTCCAGTTATCGAGTCTGCCAACTCAAGACCTGCGCATGCCTGAATGATCTTGTCGTATCTGGGGTCCTGAAGCACGCGACCCAGGATGCCAAAAGCCCCGTCAACATGTATCCACGCACCGTACATATCGCATAGCTTCCTGAGCTCTCGCATTTCGTCTATCCCAGATGTGGCAAAGAGGCCTGTATTGACTTCTGAGGCGGACACAGCAACGATGGAAGCAGCGCCAGGCTGTTCAAGCAGTTTCTTCAGCATGTGCATGTCAAACTTATGTTTTGCGCCTGTTCTTCCAATGCACTTGACACTTGCTCGCCCGAGGCCCAGAATACTTGCCGCCTTACTGAGCGAGGAGTGTGGTACGGTAGTCAAGACCTGAACTTCATCGATACCTGCTCTCCGCATCGCTTCAACAATACCAATCTCACCTACACTGTTTTCTACATCAGTGCGGTGTGCCGAGGCTTCTGCGATGATGTACTCGCGTCCACATGCAAGACCCAGGACGTTTGAGGCTGTTGCTCCGGTAGTGAAGATTCGGTGAGGCCATTGTACGGGATCGAAATCGAGCAACTCGCACAGAAGGGAGAGGGCTCTGTCTTCCACATCCGTTGCTATGGTTTCGCAAGGGAGATGGACTTGTACATTCTGGTCATAACAGGTCACAAGATTGTCGGCGAGAGCAGCTGCCTGGGTTACACCACCAGTAACGAAACCGTAGTAGTTGGGGGAGCGCGATGACGCATTGAAGGCTGGTGCCAGATCAGAATGGAGGTGGCTGATTGTCTCTTGTAGTCCTCGCCCATTCATGGGCAGATGCGAGATCAACTTTGCTCGAGCATGTGCTAATGTCTGCTCAGATGGGAGGATGGTGGATGTTGGAGGGGAAGTATGAAGACTGGCGATTGCGGCGGAGAGATGCTTGAATGTTTCCTGATCTTCGGCTTCCATTGCACCTATGCTTTCTGTTTTGACTCTATTTGGACGGGTACGGGCTTTGAGAGAATCTAAAAGGGATGCGATGGTGGAAAGATGCGGCTTCTGAAAGAGAACGCAGGTGTTAAATAGTCTCAGGATTTGACTCTGTAAGCCATAGATCTTGGCTGTCTAGCATGGCTCAAAGGATTCAATTTCGCCTCCCAGTCCCAGAATTAACATAACTGAATGCAGAGAAGGAGTAGATACAAGCGTTGACTTTCAATCACACCCAATCGGTGAAAAGTATCTCTTGTTTCGCCTGGAACGAAGGGAAGCGGTGTATCACGTGCCTTGGTGATTTTAGTCATGCGAGCCAAGACACAAACGCGTGCGGGCGCCTGAACAACACGACCAGCGAATTTCGGCGACAACATCGCCACCACGACGCCCGTAAATCTGTCGACTTTACGCAAATGCACGCGTAGATTATCGATGCGGACTTTCACGCCGACGATGCTACACCCTCATGCCTTCGAACAATATTAGCAAGCATCTCAAGTGGTTGATTGCCGAGAAACCTTTCATTCCACCTGCCATTTCGCTTGTTGTCTACGACCCCAACGATCCAGCGAGCCAAGGCGCACCTTCACAGCCCTCTGTGCTTTTGGTCAAACAGGCGGTAAACAATGAACCCAAATGTACCTCCGCGCCACCACCTGCCCCACCTGTCTCCAGGTCCGTTGAATTCGGCACGTTGCCGCAGACGAGAACAATCGAAATACATGAACCCTTAAGGACAAGGGAAGCAACTCCAGACATGGCAAGGCTCCGGGCTACTCCGGGGAGTGGAAAGCCTAGGCTCGTGTTGGCGGACCTTCCGGCACACACGTCAGCGCTCTCAGCAGCTAGCAGAGACCAAAGAGTGCAGCGTGGCGCAGAAGAATATAACAGCGCCAGTGGGCTTGCACTGGGCAAGAGACGGAATGGAGGAGCCGTAATCAGAGGCAACTCTGGAGATCTGATCTCATCGTTTCACGGAAACTCAGCCAGCAGCCACCCGCAGGGTACTCACAAAGTGGACTTGGAAGCGATCGATCTCACTGGGGATGACGAAGACCATTCTTCTCCAATTCCAAGTCGAATCATTCAAGGCAAGAAGCGAAAGAGCGATGAGTACGAGGAGGCACATCGCCTTGACAAGTCTCCGAAGCTAGTCGGGACTCCTCCTGTCCTCAGCCCTGACCACACCTGCCATGATTTCGCTGATATTGACGATATGGTCATGGCCCCAGCTAGCCCGCCCCCACCGTATTCGATACTTACAGGGCCGAAAGGATCCGCGGGATGGGAAAGCAGAGCTCTTGAAGAGGAAGCCCTATGGATTGGAATCACTTCGGAAGATGAATGTCCAGCCAGGATTCGTATAGGCTCTACTCCTACTTCACGAAATCGTAAACGTAAATCAATAAGCCGTGTTCATTCTGAAATAAATGCTCCTCGCAAATTAGGGAAGCAACCTTGTAGTCCCATATCAGACAAGAAGCAAGTCCCTGAGTCCAAGCAGAGGATGGTTGAGTGTTCGCGGACACCCGCCTCGAGAAGAATTGGTCGTGGAGTTAAGGGTTCTGAGGAGGATGAATTGTATGCGTTCGATGAGACGGATGCAAACACACAAGTTCCGATGAAATCACCATCTCCAATAACAAGACAGGCGTGGGGCACAATACCCATTCCTGTCACGGGAGGACAACAGCCATTCCCACAACAATCGCCAACCCGCTCTTCCGTGAAGACTTTGCACAGTCCTAGCCCTTTCCAAATTAAGAACGACTCTATGCCCACACCAGCAACATCACAATCTCCTCGAAATAAGCCACCTTCACCAAAGAAACTCGAATCTACAATCAAGGAAGTCACTACACCAAACAACTCACCACCACCCACATCAGAACTATCCAGAGAAAGGAGAGACATCATCCGTCAAGCTGTCGACAAGTTCCTGGCTACTGAAGGCCGTCGTCTACAGCACTATCTCAATGTCGCAAGTTCAGCGTGGGACAATGCACGTGCAGCGTTCCTCGCACACTTGGATGAGTTCGGCGTGCCCGATGCCAGCGAAAAGGAGAGTATGGAGCGCTCACGTTCGCGGAAAGACGCTGTGAAACAGCTGATTGGTTTGAAAGTCAGGTACGACGATCTTATTATCCGCCGGCAGCAAGTAAAAAAAAAGATTGAAGATGATCTGAATATCGGACAATTTGACTCTGCGGACGGCGAAACACTCAATAAGTTATTCAAGTCGCTTGAAGATGCTCAGATCCAGATGTTTTATCTACTAGAAATAGCGGGAATAAAACAGCAGGTCAAGCTAGCCGGAAATATCAAAGCCGAAGAAAGTCGTAATGTAGTCATTCAGTCCACGCCGGCGAGCCCTATGGAACAAAAGCCTCTGTTCCAAACGATGGTACAGCCTCATTCTATGCAACAAACCCAATACGTTAAGCAGACCCAACATGCTATGCAGGAGGTCTGGACGCCAACAGATTGTTTGCGTATCGCTGAGGAGCAAGTCGCTGCGTCCCCGCTCCCTCTCGCAAATAAAGATTCTCAGATACAATTCGTTGAAGGCATCGCAGAGATGCATAAGCCAAAGTCACAAGAGCGATCATATCGGATACCTGAGACGCCACAGCGCCGTCGATCTCCAAAACAGACCGGGCTTATCGCTATACGTGAGTGCGACGGTCTAGATGTGCTCCATACGTCTGATGAGTTTGGCGAGCTGAATTTTGATAATGATGAGCTGTCTAGCAACAACAACCAGCCATTCCTACAGCTTGTTGGAACAGAAGTTGATGATGACGACTTTGGTGAGGACTTTGGTGCGGGTGATGACGACGATTTCCTCCACGAAATTAATAATATCGAAAATCAGGCACCGTATGACTTTGACTGGAAAGGCGGTAAGACCGAAAATCAGGTTCGCCATTCTCGAGCAACCTTCCGCGAAACTTCAAGCAAAAGAATTCAGTCACAAAATGAGCAAGTTTCACCCAAGAGGCCCCAACTCGACTTACCAGGCAGGGACCTCCCCGGAATGAATTTTCCATGGTCGCAAGATTTGAGAAATACGCTGATTCGTCGATTTGGACTCCGCGGATTTCGACCAGGTCAATTGGAGGCCATCAATACGACGTTATCCGGACAACATTGCTTTGTACTCATGCCAACCGGAGGCGGCAAATCACTTTGCTACCAGCTTCCATCAGTCATCGCTTCTGGGAAAACACAGGGAGTGACTATTGTAGTTTCTCCACTCCTGAGTTTGATGGAGGATCAGGTAGCAGCCTGCGAACAGCGCTTCAGTATGCAGGCATTTCTAATCAACGGCGAGTCCACAGCAGCACAGAAGAACTTCATTATGGACGGCTTACGGGAACGAGATCCTCAGAAGTTTATCCAGATTCTCTACGTAACACCAGAGATGCTCAGCAAGAACCAAAGAATGGTAAATGCTTTTCAACAATTGCACTCTCGAGGACACCTTGCGAGAATTGTTATCGACGAGGCACATTGTGTCAGTCAATGGGGCCATGATTTTCGACCGGATTACAAGGCATTAGGCGATGTTGTGCGTCAATTTCCAGGAGTGCCCGTCATTGCCTTGACTGCCACAGCAACACAGCTCGTCCGTGCTGACGTCGTTGCAAATCTGGGGATTCAGGGTTGCCGGCAGTTCTCACAAAGTTTCAATCGTCCCAATCTGTCCTACGAGGTCATGCCCAAGTCCAAGGGTATCGTCAACAGTATAGCGGATTTGATCAAAGAGAGATACATTGGAAAATCAGGAATCATCTACTGCTTATCCCGCAAGAGCTGCGAACAGGTAGCCCAGAAATTATCCGATCTTGGTATCCGTGCCCACCACTATCACGCTGGAATGGAGTCCGCCGAACGATCTGATGTGCAGCGCAAATGGCAGAGTAACGATTATCATGTCATCGTGGCTACAATCGCCTTTGGCATGGGTATTGACAAGGCCGACGTGCGATACGTCATTCACCACACCTTGCCAAAAAGCCTGGAAGGCTACTACCAGGAGACCGGCCGTGCGGGCCGTGATGGCAAGCGATCAGAGTGTTATTTGTACTACCAGTATGCCGATTCAAGAACGTTGCGAAAGATGATCGATGAAGGCGAAGGCAGTAGAGAGCAGAAGCAACGACTGCATGATATGCTACGAACCGTCATCCAATACTGTGAGAATAAAGCTGATTGTCGACGTGCGCAGGTGCTTGGGTACTTCAGCGAGTCCTTTGAACCTTCCAAGTGCAATTCAACATGCGACAATTGTCGTTCTGATGCCACATTTGTTACAAAGGACCTTACAAAGTATGCGGCCATGGCCGTCAAGCTTGTCAGTAAAGTACACGAAGACAGCGTGACTATGCATCAATGCGTTGACGCGTTTCGGGGTGCTAAGAATGCAAAGATCAGAAGTTCAGGCCTGGAGAAGTATGGATGGGGCTTTGGTCAAGATCTTGAAAGAGGCGATAATGAACGAATATTCCAGTCTTTGCTAGATGCAGGAGCATTCAGAGAAACAAGCAAAGTCAACAAGGTTGGGTTCGCCACAAACTACCTTCATCCTGCTTCCACGCGCAACGACTACGAAAGCAGGAGGAAGCAACTACAACTGCAGGTTCGTTCATCTCCTCGAAAGCCACATGCCAAAGAATCAGCTGTGAAGAAGTTGAAGAAGCAACAAACACAGTTCCCATCAACAAACGTGTCATCTCCTGTCCGGCCAACGAAACGCCATATTCGTCAATTTGCTTATCACGAGGACGATGAAGAGGATGACGACTACTTTAATGCTCCTCGGCGCGCTACGGGCAATGGCACTACTCGTGGCCATCATGTTCGTGGTTCTGTTGTCCATGATGCGGATGACACTGGCGAATTTGCGCCGATACGGGTCGCCAAGTCCTCAAAGCCTATTAGGGCTCAAGGTTTCGGGTCTCCTATTACTGTGGATGAAAGGATGGCTGGATTGACTGATACACAACAAACCATACTAGAAGGTTTTATGAACAGTGCAAAACAATTGAGGAACGACATCATGTCTGAGAAAGATCTGCGACATGCGATCTTCACTGACACCGTCCTTCGAGAGATGGGCCTTGACCTGCCAAAGAATCTAGAGGAGATGCACGGTATCCCAGGTATCCGGCCGCAGATGGTGGAACTCTATGGAAAGAAGTTCTTGCGCCTGGTAAACAACTCCAGAGGCTTCTACGACAAACACGTACCTGTAAGGAGGAACCAGTTGTCCCAGTCATCTCGTGTCATACATGAAGTCTCAGATGATGACGAGGAGGTTGATGACCAGAACCATAGACTCGTCGTTGATTTATGCAGTGAAACGGATGATATTCCTGGCGTCGAGGATGTTGAGAGCGACTACTCTTTCGATGTCGACGACGATAATGATGATGATGACGGCATTGTACACACCAGCCACCATTTTACACAGAACGTGGATCCCCAGGTCGCCGAGTTCAATAGCCGATATACACAATTAGGAGCTGGAGCTGTTACCTCGACATCGAAGGCTGCCAAACTGCCTAGTTCACGAGCTGGGTCGCTAGTACCAGGAGCTGGCTACAAGAAGAAGTCATACCGGAAGAAAGGATCCGGAGGCTTCGGTGGGAGTTACGGTGGTGTCAAGAAGCGGGCTACTAAGTCTTCCTGCAATAGGGCGTCAGGAGGCTCAGCAGTAATCAGGAAAACTGCTGGATCAGGTAAGAGGAAAGTTGGAACTCCAGCAGGAGCCTGGGGCTCGATCATGGCAATGCCCGCTTGATGCAAACAACTCATGATTAGTGTGCGAAGACGCTTATTGCTCGATCTCTAACTAGGGACTATGAAGGTGGTGCATCGTTTAGCTCGATAATCTTCTATCGACGATACGCGTCCCTGGGCAGAGTCTCATCGCTCACATTAGCATAGAGGCACGTAGATAATTCAGGTGTATATTCAAGATTCCCTAAGTACATTCTTTTGCCTTCTGTGCACTGGAACTGGCCTTGCGTGCACCTACATTCGCGACCGGGGCTTACCGAAATTTGTCCTCTCCTTGTTGTGGGTAATGCTAGGATCGCTAAGCCCGGAGCCGGTTAGGTATATTTGTTATTCCTTTCCTTTCAACTTTAGCTCCGACTTGAATGCTATTCTCGCCAGAAGCCATCACCGCACCAAATTTGCCTTGCCTTTATCGACATCATCGACATCACCGGCATCGAAACAGAGCATGGCTAACTTCATTTTTACATTTAGCGTAGCAGTCTTACGTCTGCCGTCGCTTGGAGACTAGCAACAATTTATCTCTGGTGCCTTAGGAATGCAGATCTCTTGATAACGAGTGATTAAGGCTGACTTGGAAGCGCCTCGCAGTTCTCAAGGTATGGCGACATTTTTACTACCAAGAATACTGCTTAGACATTGGTGGAAGAGCTGACAGGTGATGATTAGTCGCGCAACTTCGATCCAGTTTTTTACTCAACTCTCAGCATTTCCAATGATGCAGGTGTGTTTCTCACCCTCCTTGACAACTTCAAAGCTTCAAGTCTAGAGATTTTAAGAGCAAACAGGTAAGCCGCTGCACCTGGGAGTTATATGTCATGAAACAGTGGGATATAGTATGTATAAGACCAACGGGCGATCGAAAATTTGGCACATGTGAATATGAACAATATCAATCAGGTAGGGTTAACTTGAGTTGGCATTTTCCAAAAGGCTCGATGATGAGCATTTCTCTCTGCTCACTTAGGGTCAAGAGAGCAGTAAAGATATAGTCTAACGAATTTGTCACAGAACCTGAGGGTAGCATAGAGCTATCTGGCACTAAATCATCTGCGGGAGACAGTAGCGTTACGTTGGAGTCTCAAGAATTTCGCACATCTACTGACGCAGGTCTTTCCACTGCAAGGTGAAATTCTTGAGGTCCTTGAAGTAGGGTTCGAGTAATTGTTTCTTACAGATTCGAACAAAAACCTTCAAGTGTTATTGTAAACTTTAGACAAAGAGACGAGCGATGCCGCGCATTGGCTTATAGTCTGAGATATTTCTCATACTACGAGCGGTCCAAATTTCTGCACACTTTGGCCTCTCCTCGATACGAGGCGCCTCGACGGGGTATCTTGCCCCCATTCTTTAGATGGCAGGGATTTTATCTTGCCGCTTCCTATCTTAGTGTTCAATGGGCAATTTGCGCCGCGAATTATGACCTCATATCAAACACTGTCCGCACAATTGAACGTCTCTGCGACAGGGGAAATGCATGGCCCGGGACGACACACGCTTTATTCTGGGGAACCTGGGGCCATACTAACTTACCTGCAGCACGCCTGGGGTCTCCAGTTTTGCTTTGCAAACACCGCGGTGTTTGATTGTGGCGTTATGACCTAATGACGAATCTGGTCAGGACTCTTTGCGAACAACGCAACCAAAGATCAGCCATAAATCAAGATTTCATGGCAGAGCTGATAACCCATTGGATAAAGGATTGAGAATCTCAAAGCAGTCGCTGGTAGAAATCGAGATCGTCGAGATGGACGTGCTAAAAGCTTCTCGGCAAGTCTCGGACACAGGCCCACTGAAACCTCCAAGTCTTCACCCGTCAAATTCTTAGCAAAACTATCCGTGCATCGTTGGCACATAACATCTAAACAAATGTTGCATGCTCGGGCTCAACACATTCAGGATATGGTCCAAAGTTCACCCTATACGCTGAGTCGGTTCAGACAGCCCCACGCCATAGCTTTCCATGCATATCAGCCTGAACCAAACAATCAACCAGGAATCGGAGGCGTGGCAAGATAATGCGCTAATGTGACTACCCTTGATGCTCCACTGATCAGGGACCCAGTGCGGAATCAAAGATTTCAAGAGGTATAAGTATCTTCTTGATCGCCCTTACCATCAACAGTCTTCATCCGCAAGCTGTCTGAACTAGCTCGAGTCACCAAGCTATTAAATGCACTGTAAGAGATGTCGATAGATAAACTGGAAAAGGCCGACTCAGTCGATGTTGCCCCAACGCAGCATAAAGAAGTCGTGAGTATGCATAACGACAATAAGCAGACGATAACAAGAGCATCTTATGGACATGCTGGTACGTACCAATATCATCCTTTTACCCTGTTAGACAGGCTTCAGACCTGACATGATCTTTAGGCTTCAGAGGCCTCTTCTCAAATCCCTACGTAGCCATGTGCGCAGCGTTTGCTACCATTGGCGGCCTACTCTTCGGATATGACCAGGGAGTTATCTCAGTAACGCTCGTGATGGATCAATTCCTAGGCCGTTTTCCGCGTGTCTCAAATACAGCATCGGGAGCAGGCTTCTGGAAGGGCTTGATGACTGCTATGCTCGAGCTTGGAGCATTGATTGGTGCCTTGTTTGCTGGATGGCTCGCAGACAAATTATCGCGGAAGTACTCTATTGTCGTCGCCGTAATTGTCTTCACCGTTGGGAGCATCCTACAGACTGCAGCGGTCGAGTATGCGATGTTAACAGTTGGACGTCTAGTCGGAGGCATGGGGATTGGAGCGTAAGTCCAGCTTTCACCTCACACTCCGTTCCCATGTTCATCAAGGAGTGTACTAATAATATGCAGTTTGGCGACTATTGCTCCCCTATACATTTCTGAGATCGCACCTCCTGAGATTCGTGGCGCCCTTCTTGTTCTCCAAGAGTTCTCTATCGTTCTCGGAATTGTCATCGCTTTCTGGACTACCTACGGTACACGTTTCATGGCTAGTGAATGGTCATGGCGCCTACCGTTTCTCCTGCAGATGCTACCTGGCTTCGTCCTCGGTATAGGTATCGTCTTTCTCCCTTTTTCTCCCCGCTGGCTGTGCGCAAAAAGCCGGGACGAAGAGGCTCTTGAGGTTCTTGGAAAATTGCGCCGACTTCCAACAACCGACCCAAGAGTAGTCCAAGAGTGGTGTGAAATCCGTGCGGAAGTTGTCTTTAACCAGGAAGTCAGCTGCGAGAAGCATCCCGACTTGCAAGCCGCAACTCGTGCCAATCGAATCAAGCTCGAACTTGCGTCATGGGCAGACTGCTTTAGACATGGATGCTGGAGACGCACTGTTGTTGGTGTAGGAATCATGTTCTTCCAACAATTTGTTGGTATCAATGCATTGATATACTACTCACCCTCCTTGTTCGAGACTCTAGGGCAGGGCTATGAAATGCAGCTCCTTCTCTCCGGCATCATTAATTGCACGCAGCTGGTGGGCGTTGTTACAAGCCTGTGGACTATGGATCGATTTGGACGGAGACCGTTGCTTTTGACCGGGGCTGCCTTAATGTTCATTTGTCACCTCATTATCGCGGTACTAGTTGGAAAATTTGGCGGACAGTGGGCAGACTATGCTGCCGAAGGTTGGGTCGCTGTAGCCTTTCTCTTCTTCTACATGTTCAGTTTTGGAGCGACATGGGGACCGGTGCCTTGGGCTTTGCCATCTGAAATTTTTCCATCATCCCTTCGTGCGAAGGGTGTTGCTCTCTCGACATGCTCGAACTGGTTCAATAACTTTATTATTGTAAGTTTCCCCATACTTATTTTGATCACTATTGTTGATTATGTATAGGGCCTTGTTACACCGCCTCTTATTCAGAACACCGGAGCCGGTGCTTATACGTTCTTCGCCGTTTTCTGCCTTCTTGCCTTTGTCTTCACATTCTTCTGCGTCCCTGAGACGGCAGGCAAGACTCTCGAGCAAATGGACGAAGTGTTCAAAGATGTCAGCAGCGAAGCGGAAGAGCAGCAGAAGGCAAGAATTATGCGGGATATCGTTTCGGAAAAGAGAGAAACGGTTAATGTAACGCCATAGGTAGCCGAGAAAACTCGCCAAAATCAACACCAAGGAACAAGTTGGCTTTTCCACAAGTAGAGATGGATACAATATAAGAGGTACAATATCAATTGTTTGGCACTAAGTTGTATCCTACTACAGACCGATCCACCAATGGAAATCTTTGTTGGCACTTGGAACTATAGAAGAATAACATGCCCTGTATGACTCCATCTGATTTGCCAAGTCACATCAAACATTCGTGTTAAATATGCGCCAAAGAAGTGATGCCTCTGTTTCCAAATTTCGTCTCCGTAGTGGCATCGATATGAAAAGTCCTTGCTTTTATGCGTTACTTGAGGCTTCGTTATGAGTTCATGCAACAGTCTCCTTGAATCCGATGAGCATAGAGCAGAAGTTGGCGATTTCATTATGAGGCTGTGGAACGAGGAAGAACTCCTTCGACCACTGAAACCCTATAATAGCATTGTACCGTAACGTTAGCGGATTGGAAATTATGTTGCAATCCACCGTATTAAGGCGATTGCGCTGGGAGGTGCAAGCGCTTCATACTCTTCCCATGTTTTCTCAGGAACCTCGCTGGGGAACATTGAATCCGCAGAATGTGGTAGGAACTATAACTAGAAGCGGCTAAGAGCTATGTCATGAGAGTTATTCGATATCCGTGACAAGCATATAGCTTGGCCTACAGATAGCGGCTAGTATGACAAAGTCGCGGAATCTCTAAGCATGCGATAGCCAAATTCAAAGGGTGCTCCCAAAACGAGGGCAACACCCAGTGCTCGCTAGTAAACGTGGCTGAAAACCAACAACATCATCCTCCTGTCCTGTGTTTGTGTATCGTATCGCAAGTGTCGTGTCTTTCGTAATCATTCGTTTACTGTTCTGTCCTTGCGTAACGTCATTGTATATCAAGTTTCTTAATGTCAGACTCTAGATGTCCAACCACTCGAACGTCTTTCGTGACGTGTAATGGCTCCCCCTTGCTAAATTGAATGATACGGTCCAAATTTGTATCCCAGTTTGTGCCGTGAGCTATCTTTCCTCTCACGTTATCATCGTTTGCCTGACTTGAAGCGGGTGTCGACGGAGTAGATGGGTGGGTGGCTTTTCCGAGAGCAGCCTCGAGCGCCAGGTGCGCATAGCAGACAGCTTCGTTCGCATCGCCTCGTAATCCGATATCATCCAAAGGCTTTGTAATGACACTCTCTGGGAGTTCCGCCTCGAGGTAGTCTATGATGTTAGAATTCCTCGCACCGGGGCCACATATGAACAGCTCATCGACCTTCTGATTGTGCGGAAAGTAGAGTTTTAATAGCCTATGGTACTGTTTAAGGATATTTTGAGCAGTTATTCGTGTGATGGTAGCGACTGTGTCCACGTCGGACATGCTGAGAAAAATGCACTCGTCAATGAGTCTCTGCGCCTCGTGATCGCCGAACATCTCTCGAGCTATGCTCAAGGGAGGTGATGCGCGCAGGTAGTCGTGAGTTCCAAGGAAGCGATCAACGATGCTCTGGTTCGCTTTTCCCTGCACTGCATATTTTCCATCATGGTCTTCGCTGTTGTTGTTCGAGGTACAGTATCGCATCGCGTAGTCGATAAGTAGACTACCAGGTCCGCAATCGTGACATATCGTGGTGCGGGCGTTCCCATCGCTCAAATTAGGAATAAAGCTGAGATTTGTGAGTTCTTCAATGTTGAGACAGGCGCGAAACTTGGAAGGATGTCGGAGCAGCAGTCGATTGACAAACGCGACAGGAGATATTTGAGGCCTTTGAATACCACTCTCGACAACAGCAAAGTCAAAGACGACGGTGAGTCCAGTCTGAGCCGCGATGATAGTATTCCAGCCGAGAGGATAGGTGTTCGGATCGTCCGTCTTAGGGAGCTGAAAACGCTTCAGGATGGGCGTGTGTGTGCCTACCAGGTCGATGGATACGCGCGTGATGTTGTGATTCTGGCAGAACGTTTTAATTCCGTTGGAGAACATAGAGCCAAGTAACTTGTTGAGGCGTGGTATTACTGCTGGTCCACTTTGGAGTTCGCGAAGTAGGTTGAGGATAGGAGTCTGGGTTGGAGGTGGTACAGGTACTTCGCCGAACTGTTTATCATTAGTAGCTCAGGCATCATAGCGACACGATTACTTACCTGTAACATCTCCATACATAGTGAAGCGTTTGGTGATGCTTGACGATACCGTAACAACGAACAGTCAAGCTTGTTCAGTCCACTGTCGCTAGAAACGCCTAGGACTCTCAAGTCCAGTCCACCTGCATCTTTCCCGTCTTTCGCTATGTGCCGAAAAACCTCCGAAGACTCCATTGCGGAGTCTTTGCGACGTGCTCTGGTGCTGAATGCAACTTTAGTCATAGCTGCACTTCGTGTGCTGAGACAGATGGAAGGCCATCGAGGTTGCGTAGTCTGGGTAGCAACTGGTACTTATAGTGAAGTTGAGAAGAGAACTACATACGTTCGATTGACGTCTCAAGATGCGTATCTCAACACAAGGAGAAGGTGAGGCTTGGCGTGCGGGCGTTCAAGGCCGCTACCCAGTTTACCAGCGTGAGGCAGTACTAATGCCCAGATCGCGTTAAACCTCGATACGAACTACCGGAATGAGAACTATTCGGAGGAACACACCGTCCAGAAAATATGACATAGCGAGCTAATATTTGTGCACTCGTCTATCTTGCTACTGTAATCTCTAGTAGCATTCTGCAAGCAAGCTCATTTGTGCAGTGCGAGCTGTACCCCGGCCGAGCTCACTGCCAGGGGCGACGACCTATGAGGAATGGAAGAAGAATTATGAATGACTACACGGAACATATGTATGCACAATGTGAATAGTCTGCAACTTCAAAAGTCTCAATTAAAGCATGATCTTATCCCGTGTGAAACAAAGAGAGCAGATTTTGACAACAAGCACTAGCGCCTTCACTATCAAGAAAGGACCAATGTAAAGATCGACAGATATTTTATATACTTTGAAAACGCGGAGAAAGGAAATTAGTAGTGACGATTTGTGCTTCCACGACGAATATTATGGATGTGCGCTGGGCCCTCGAAGTCCAAGATACAACTTGTTGTGCGATACGAATTTGCTGGGGGCCAAGTTTACGCAGGTGGGGACACAGACTCAACTAATGCTTTCAAAAGTGACAGGGATTAATATACAGCTGCTAGGAATCGACATCTTCTGCTTCCGGCTGAGTACGTGGACTAGCCTCTCGGGCAACTCAACCGACGAGCCCCACCAATTACTCCATAGGAATATAACGAATCGAGAAAAGGCCCAGCTTTAACGTATCGATCACTTGCGTCTTGAATTGGGTACTGCAAGAGCGATCGGATGCGCGGCATGTTCCTTGGCAGGGACTTGAACGGTGCTGGATGTTTCTCACTTGAAACGATATGTACCTTCGGAAAGGATGTCAGGGTTCGCGGCTCGGTTCAAATCATAATAAAAAAGACAGTGCCGCCACCTGATATAATGAAGGGGCTCTAGCTAAGGGTAGCGGCAAACAGCAGACAATGACGTCGGGAAGAAGCCAAACCATGACACAGTGCAAAGCATGAAGCAGCCGAAAAAAACAATATAGACTTCGAATATAAACAACTACGGCAGTATGGCCTCAATAAGATCTTTTGCCACAACCTCAGTAGACTGACTATTGCACTCCAGACAACAGCCGTCGTTAGTTGACTGAGTATTAGCGTATGCCAATAAATATAGTCATTACCCAATCTTTGACCGCAACAAATGGTTGTTGCTATTCCAAGCTGGTAGGCATAGTACTGTCTGGCTCATGTATGGCAGCAGAGGCCGTTACCCTTTTCGAAGTAAAGTCTAGGTGAGTAGCAATCCTCTAGGAATGTAGGCTCTTGAAAAGTGAAGATGGTATGTAGAGGTACGAAACCCTCATGTTCCCGTGGGGACTGGATGTTCCAGGCCCCACTCTAGCTTGAGCGCATTGATGATCCAAGTCGTGGGCCATAAGTGAGTCTCTTCGAAACGGTTCAGAAGCTGTACCAGCTCATCTTGTTCTTTTGGAGCCGACACAAGTGGGCCCCAGATAAAGATAGTGTGGCATACCGTGATCGACAAAGGTACGGTCTCTGGTGAGCTTTTGCTTGCTCCACATATGGCTCGAGCGTGTACCAAGATCTGGCGCTAATAGGAGTCAGTAGTTGTCTTTATTTCGTAGAGTAACGCACGTCTGTGTCAGAAAGCCTATTGGTATTGCGAATCGCGAACTTCGGGCCCGGTTTGTAACTGAGCAGCATGATGCATGCAAAATGGTAGAATCCGAATGAAACAGCTATATTGTTGAATGAGTATGAGTCCATAGGAGGATATCATGCATACTTACCATGCCAGTCGGCCGTGAACCAAATTTCTGGAAACACGCCGTTAACGCCAGCTTCGCCCTCGAAGATCGCATCGAATCCTACTGGGCGTTCTTTAATCCACTCCTGAGTGATGTCCCAGAGTTCTTGCCATCGGCGGGTTTTGTAAGCTCGCTCGTTATGAGGTTCATTGCCTTCAAAGCAAAAGTTGACAACACAAGCAGTGTTCCAAGTCATTTGATTAGCCCAGGCAGTTTCCAATCTCAAGCGAGCGAGTGGGTGCGCATCTTGCATTGAGCCTGGCGTGGGATGGAGCTGCAGCGAGAAGTCTATGTCCGGTGGCTGTTGATTGATAGTTGCGTTATAGAGGCACTGGCGAACATAAACCCAGAAAGCAGCTTCACGCAAGGTGGGTGCCGAGGGATCTACAAAGTGGTGACCCTGGGATGTGCGAATTATGGCTGAGCATCCTGCTAAATGCTGTTCATCATCTGACCCGGTGCTGGACGGGACTGCAAAACAATGTCAGATGAAAGACTGCACATGCATGTAAACTAACCTACCATTCAGCTGCTCATAGAAACGAAGGATTACGATAGCACACAAGAGTGTCTCGTCGTGACTGGCAGAATCTTCGTTCAAGCGCTCGATGAGTAAAGCGATACAACGTTGATACGCTGCATCTGCCGTCGCAGCGTTTCTTCGATGACGGGCGGCAAACGACAGCACAGCATGACACAAGACTGGGCATTTCTTGACTTTGTCCGGCACCCCTAGCGTAAACTGACGGGTTGCGTCAGTGCAATCAAGCCAACGGCCGAGATGTTCAGTGTAGTGGTGCACCAGTAGCGCTTCGTTGTGCGTGAGAGGGACTGCTGTCTTCGAGTAAGTCCTTGTATCCTGAGGAGAGCCTTCTGGCACATGTGACCTTGACAGATATCCAACGGGAGTTTCCCCTCTGCCGCTCCCCAACCCCGGTACGAAAAAAGGCGAGCCTGGTGAACGCTGGGCCGATGGAGATGAGGCATTGGCGGAAGGGGCTTCCGAGCTGGCACCGGCCCGAGTGTTTATCCGCCTCGGTGAATTGCGCCGACTATGGCTCCCTTCGCCTTCGTTCACCCCATCGACGTCCATGAACCCATCTACAGTTTCGTCGTCTCTTTCATCCTCGTCGTCGTCATCAGCAGCAGATTTGGTCGAGGATGATTGGGGTTGATAGTCTTTGAACTTGGTATGGGGTGCCTCCCACTGGCATGGACGGTTCTTTTTACTGCACGCCCTGCACACCGGATGATTTTCGTCGCCTGGGTACTTTGTTAGCACAAGACAAAACGGCATCTACAACAACCTACATTTGACGCGACGGGCTCGACAGGTAAGGCTGTCCAATTATCAGTCGCTCATTGTTTGGAGAATTGCGAACAAGCCACATACCAGCCGCTCCTAGAGCGATACTTGCCCATACGTGAACCGTCCAGCCTGTTTCTCGAATCGAGGCTTGCTGTTTCCTAGTGCATACAGCCTTGGTCGTTCGGTTCGAGCCGAGATATGCATGCAATAGCCTCTGTTATGAATGAAAGCGTAGCTACTCTCGAATGTGGACAGCCCCACGTAATTCACTGTGTCGTCACTGTTACCCGCTACCTGGTGGCCATCCCGTTTCGATGAACAGCACTTTACAACGATCAGCAATCGCAGGGAATCCTTCCAACGTGTGTAATCGCCAAGTAAAGGGGTCTGCAACATGTGATGAGTCTAGCTGATGAGAATCGCGGCCAATGCAACTTTCGGGAAGTAGTGGTAAACCCTGGTTCGGTTCTTTGCAGCCTTAGTCAGTCGCTAAAAGGTCATGTGAAACACTCAATTTGCATATGGAGGCGAGGTGATGGCCATATTTCGTGCTGTCATGGATGGTGTGCAGTTCGTTGTGATGGCTCGCCGCCGTTTGTTAGACCCTCTCACTGTCCGCCAAGACCCCTAACGATCATGAATCACTATTGATATCGTGAAATTCGAGAATCTTGGATCCACAGGTACGCAGGTATGTTCCGACACAGCGCTTGTCAGACGCGGCTGATCTTCGATGCTGCAATTCTTCCCTTCGATGCAAGTCTCCTGTTGGTTGAAAGATCCTCCGGACAAGCTTCCCGTGTCCACTCAGAAGCTGCTTTGTAAATCGCTCCATAATAGACCAAGATGAGACTACCCCAGGTGATCTTAGGATGCATCGCCGTTACGAAAGTAGGAACGTTCACACGTAGAGCGCGGGCTAGAGGTCCTCTCCATGCTTATTCGTCTCGACTGGTGGCGTGGGTCCTGCGTGTCGGGGACTTGTCCGTGGGCACTCCGCGGCTCTCAGTGTAGTAATTCGCATCGAATTCCAGCTTTAGACCAGCAAATCTATAGAGCGTTCAATCGTTGAGTCCGAGTAATGCTTCACATTACTAGGAGTTACTCAAGGTTTCAAGACATGTTTCTGTGTAGAAAGCCCTGGCATCCGACGACTCGCGCGTATTCGTGATGAAGATCACTCTGTTCCTCCCTCTCCATCGTCAGGGGGCTGCCGAAATTGTTCACCATCTTCGAATCGATGAAAAATCTCAAACCTTCTCATTCCAACAACGATCCACCACCATTGGTGGGTTGTCAGGAGAAGTTATTCTCTTTTCAAAGCGCCTCCATACACAGGTCATCCCCATGCGAAATCATCAGTGGCATCCTTCTTCTCTTCGCCCGCATCTGTACCTAGTTCAGACCACGTTCGACTTGAGCAACGCCGCGAAGTCAAGATCGACCATCACTACCTGCACCGCGCTGTGCCACCGATCAATAAGGACATGTTACTGCGCAGTCATATCAGAAGCGAGTTAGACCTTAACTCTTCGATCATGTCACCACGAATCGACACGGCAAGGCTTGTAGGCCTCAGGTAGGATCCTTTACGGCTCCAAAGCGCTGCAGGCTCCAGGACAGACCGGCTTTTACTTCGTCATAGGGCAAAGCAGGGCCAATTATCGCTATCACCTACTCTTCTGCCTCGATCTAGAGCGCCACCAAACTTCCGTCCTAGTTTACGGCGGATTCATACTTGGCTGCATGATACCTGTTCCATTTGAGTACAAGTTGCACGAGGTCGCGGTATCAACAATGTGTATGCGATCTCGATGACAGACATCACAGACTTACAGGCCAGAAACACTGAGAGAAATGTGAAGAAAGACCCATAGAAGCTTGTGTTTGATGCTTTGGGTACACTCAGCAAACTTGGAGCTGGTAAGTGATCCTGAAGTCTTGTAAACAAGATAGCTTTGTCGAGATGCTAAGTCTTCTTACAGTACAGTCGAGTACAGCAATACTCTCTGAGACCGGAAAGGCTAGCAAGCCCAGCTCCCACATCACGCACCCGAACAACATCATACGAGACTCGTTTACTTCCTACCACACTATAAGCAAATTGATTGCCAAAAGGTCACATTTCATGGGCGATTCTACAAAGGCGACGCTGCAAGACAAACCATTTGGATGGTGCACATGTGGAGGATCGCGCGCTTTGTCCACTTATGCATAGGATGCTTGGGAATGCAATTTCTTGAGGAGTAGCGAATGGTCGAATATAGTAATTCCTGAGCTGCGGCATTAGCCATCGTTGATGCAGTGAAAAGGAAAACTTCTGCTAACGCTACGCAATGCCTAGACTGAGTCGCATGGACAAAGATCGCCACTATAATTTCATACGAACGCCTACGTAACAAACCTTTGGCTGCTCTTGTGCAGTTGTTCGCGGATCATTGATTGTGTTGCGGGCTGCAATCGCAGAGCGTTGCTCTATTTTCCTGTTCTTTATCTCAGCAACCCACATACGGTTCAAAAGCTCTAAAGCTTCAGCAAGGAGAAAGATAATACAGTGGATCTATTGTAAGGGTATATGGCGAAGAGAGCAACGTGTCAACACACTCCAAAGAAGTGGCACAATGCCGAACTGTCTATCATGTATACTAAATGGCGCACTCTCACCGTGTCATTGGGGGCTATATGCATCCTAGTGAGTTTTCAGCGCTGGAAACATGACAGCGGAACTCTCGGTATTCTCTCTCCAATAAGAGGATCAATGCAGCCGTGCAACACAATATTTCACAAGCTCGAGCGTCAGATCTGGGCACGAATGGAGCGCCAGACTAATCAAATACTTTAGATCGACGATGCATTCGATGAAATAGTGGGGAACAGCCGATGCAGAACTCTTTGCCACCATGTGGCTGATAGCGGAGTTCGCTGGCTTGGCCACTCGGGTTCAGGCTTTTGAATCACGGAAGTGCATCACAACGATGTTGTTCTCGATCTAGTCAAGTTGTCTATGTCAGGCGACTTGCATACCGGTATGTCTCACCCGATGTAGCGTCACTGTTCTTGACCATAGCATTCATTTGCGTTGCCATTTCGGTCGTACTTTGGAGTATTCCGGTAGACCAGTCACGAATCCAGGTGCGGTCACGCTATCCTCTGACGTGACCTGCCAAGAAGGTGAAAGATCGATGCATTATTTTCAGTTGACATGCTCTTCTTCGCCAATGAATGTTCTTTTTCTACCAGAATGATTTCATAAGCAGGGTCATTGTCCCACCAGAACCCCAGGGCGATAGGTTAGACAACTGGTTATCATGCAACATAACGGTGTTTGCATTTCAAAGTTGTTCTATGCTAGGATAGGCTGATATGTTGGAATCCCATGATTATGATAACGCGGGTGAAAAGCTTAGGGCTATAGAGGGCGATCCAGGGTATGGAAAGCACCAAAGGGCTTCTGGTTGTGGCGATGTGCGTTGAGGCAGGATGGGCCCATCACCTCTTGCAGCTATGTTTCCAATCGTACTTTCCCCAGTCATTGAAACAAGACAACAAGTTGACCATTCATGTTCTTCTTTCCAAGCCAGATCACTTGTTCCCAAACTCTCAGACCGAAGTTCAAACACTACCAATATGATCGTCAACCTTGTCCTCTCTCTGGTTGTTGCGTTCTTTCTTGCTACACTAAGCGTAGCTCAGAGTACCTTTGGTGAGAGTTTTGGTGTCAACGTCACGTAGGCTTTTCTGACCACAATTTCTAATCTCTCACATCATTCGCAAGCTACATCTCGTGTACCCAATTGACAAAGTCCTTAGCAAACTCTCCGATGATATTCTCTCCGTTCTACGTCAAGAGCTAGAGTCTCTCAAGCCCATCACCGCAGTCAACGTTCTACGTAACGACATTAGCTCCCTCTCCGACCAGATAAGCAAACTCGGTGTCGACAACAAGAAGCTACGAGCAGAAAATGGCGCCCTCAATGCGCGTCTCGAGAAGCTCGTGACGCCCACAATTCACATCAAGACCGTTGATTTCGCAACGGGGGACATCCTCACTCTCCCGCCAGTTCTACGTGTTGGCAACACAAACTTTACATACTCACTCGTTGGACCTGAAGGCACGCTTGCAAATCTCCTCGCCGCCACCTACCTCACCAAGAGCGCCAATACAACGTCAAGCCTTCCCATAATCGACAGGTGCGACGTTGACAAACTGTGTCAAAAAGGCACTGTGGGCCAACAAATCTTTGCAACAGCAGCTGCACAGCCAGGACCTAAACTTCCCATCAACGATTGGAGAGAGCTTGCACTCTTCTGGAGCATACTTATCGCAGTGATCATCTACATTATCGTCCTACTCTGCATGTACTTCAAAAAGACAGCTGAGTCGCAGCTACGAGGTCAAGAAAAGCCGTCGACGAAGAATGCGGCGATTGCGGGGTGGTGGAGATATCGAGAGCTGGAGAGGGAAGAGAAGGCTCTTGCGGCAGCTGCGCGCCAGAAAGTGATGGGGCTGAAGAGCAACGGCAGAGATGCGGGACTTGATGCAATACGCGGGCTTGCCACGTTGTAGAGGGGGAGACAATATTTGAGGAATGCAGGAAGCGTCGATGAAGGCAGGGCAGATGTTGCGGTTACTGACTCGTTCGTGGGCCTCAACCACTGAGCATTTCCTAATTGCACAGTTTGGTAGAGTCTTCAAAGAAAGACCTCTTAAATCGAGAACATGATACAGTAAAGATTGGTACATCTAAAAACAGGTTTGATTGTAGTTCAACCATCTTCGTGGACGGCTGAAAATCTCTCTCAGCTAGGACGGTTCAGCACCCAACACCCACCGACAGATCATCTAACCAGAATTGCCAACCCTCCTCGCTCGCTTCATCGCTGATCGCAACAACTGCAAGCGTATGAACTGCTCCATCTCCACTGACACTCACTTTCCCTGCAATCCTAGTCCATCCCGTTGTCCCCAGATAACCAATTCCACAGGTCTGTCCGTCTAAGAAGATTTCAACGCGTGTACTCCCAATATTTCCCGGCCTTCTTGATGCAACCCATGCGGCACACTCAACTTGCCCTCCATTAGGAATACTGATGGAGGATTGAGAGATCGTTAAAGTAGAATCGACGGTGCTGTTGCTATGCCCGTAATAGAAATTTGAGCCTTGGTGGCCTCCGCCGCCGGAGGTGTAGACCCCTCGTGTGGCCCAGGAGCCACTAACCATTGCGAGCCAAGGGTCGACGCCATATTCGAAGGAGGGGTTTTGGATTTTGTTTTCGCATCTCCTTGCAAGGGATGCGAGAGTGAGAGGGGGTGGTGGTGGTGGTGGTGTGTCAACGAAGCCCAAGGATGAGGAAGGGAGAGCCATGGCGCTGAAAGATGGCACGAAGGAGAATAGTACCCAGAGCAAAATGGATGGCAACATTTTGAGCAACATTATGGTGTATGCGTTTCGTGCTGCTCTCTTCTAATGAAAGAAACAGAGAGCTGATCGAAACCGTGACCTAGCCAGTACGCAGTGTGGCGATAGTGCTGGTAAACTGGGAGTCTCCCTGACTCGATGGTTGAGGGAAAGTCGATGTACCCAAGCGGCGGTACGTGACAGGTACAAAATATGGTATACGGAGTGTGACGTTGAACCGGTCGAATATCGTTGATAGCGTGATGTAATTCCAATCTCTTCTATGTCTATCTTGCAGTATTGGAACTCTGAGCACAAGGAAAATCGACAAGAAAGAAGCGGGGAGTAAGAACAGTGGACTAAAATTAAGAAGCCCAGAAATCGGTACACTCGTCTTGTAAACGCTTGTAAAGTGAGGTGTTGATGGAATGATGAAGTCCACAATGCAACACCAGGCTTACCTCAAGGCCGGACAAAGGCTATATGAGAGTGAAGCGTCGAGAACGTCTCGAATGAGGGTGATCTACCTTTGACATATATTCCCTCTCAGATCACCAACCGCCGCAGAGCAACACAAGCACAATCCATCGTGCGCCCATGTCATAGAACTAGGCGTAACTTGGCCAGCGAACGCCAATTCCAAAGTAGTTAGATGACCGAGACACGACCCTGAGTCCCAGCCGATGGAGCAACGCCACACAAGTGTATCGCTGCAGCGACGCATGGTTACGTTGGATGTTTGTTGCGCCTCAAAACGTCGATGGCGGCGAGGAGGTTGGAAGGCCAGGGTCAGGGGTGAGGGTAAGCGAAATTCGCGGGGCCGTTGCTGATCGGCCTGGGCACCACTCGATGCAGAAGGATGGGTGAAGCTGAACTAGCTGCTAAGACGCCCGCGAATGAAGGCATGGAGACGCCGGAGATTTTGGGGAGAGTGAAGAGGTATTGGATACGGATAATTGGCACGGTGTGAGGTTTGTTGAGGGCCTCTTCAGTCCAATGGGAAGACTTCCTGGCGTGGGCTTGACGACACTGGATGCTAACGGCGAATGAAGCTCGAAAGGAGGCAAATTCGAGAAGAAAGGAGGAGCGAACAAATGCACGAGATTGAATTAATAACTGGGTATCGTGGACTGTCACAAGAGACCAATAAGCACGGGCTATCGACGTTGCTACTTCTTCGAAGCTACCTCCTCCCACTGCACCCCAAGCCACTCCTCGACATATCCCACCTCGCCTTCCGATACGTCGCTGGGTTTGCAATCTTTGCTGCACACTGCCATGATAATGGTACCCCATTCCATACCGTCAATGCTCACCTCATCAACCTCCAGCTCAGTAATGGCATGAGGCGTAAGCTGAACCTCAAACACTCTATCCGCGCCGCAGTTTTGACACGCAGGCATGCCTGCTCCTCCTTTAGAGCCTATGGTCGTTACCTTTGCACTCGACGACCCACCGTTCTCCGAGTAATGCGTCAGGAGCTTGCCAATGCCATCGTTGTCGCTGTATAGCAATGGCTTGCCCTTGAACTCGTAGCGCAACACCTGCTCGGCATTTTCGCCGACTCGGTCTGCAAACTTCTGGAATGTCTTATCGAGGGAACTCTCATACACATCCTTGTCTTCTTTCGCACCACCACTCCCACTGCCTTCGCTGTCTATGTCCATGCGTGTGTTTTCTGGTATCTGTGGCGCTGATGGTTTGTCGAGGGTCTCGTACTCGGCGTCCAGATGGTAGTGCGGGTACGACGGAGGAAACAATGATTCTGATGGCCATGGCTCATGCGGGCGTGCGGGTTGTTCGGAGGGAGGTGGCGATGAGAGACGAACTTTGGACGCAAACGAGTCGGATAAGGTTGTAGATGGCTCGTTTGGTTTCTCTTCGGATGTGACTTGCACCGCCGGTGTCGAGGCGCCAAATGGGTTTGTGCTGGCTGGTCGGGAGGAGAAGGGGTTCGCGGGGGTCTGGCCACTGGATTTGGACGAGAAGGGATTCGCGAAGGGATTGGCAGGCGCTGCTGTGCTTCCTCCAGGCTTCACGCCAAACAGCGATTCCCCTATCTTGGGTTGCGGCGTCTCCTCATGCCTGGCTTCTTTCTTGTCGACTTTTGCGCTTGGTCTGCTGCTTGCGCCCTTGGCGACTCGCACACCTCGAATGCCCCTCAGGCTGCCTTGTTTCCTTCTGCACGCCTTGCGCCGGCAGCTCCAGATGTACAGTCGCCGTTCATGGCCAGCAAAGTGTTCAGGCAGGTCGCCATTGAGCTCGAGCAGGAGACTGAGGAGGCCACTGCAGACCTTGCACTTGGCTAGAGCACCCGAGGGGGCAGTCTTGTCGTCGATCCAGCTCTAGGGCGTCAAAAGTCAGCTGGAGCTCGTTCTGGGTACGTGAGTGTCGGTGCATACAGGAGTGCCTCCAAGATGGGACACGGCGTCTCCCGTGACTTGGTCGGTCGCATAGCCCAGCAGCACGTTTGTCTCGGTGTAGTCTTCGCCCTCGTCAGACGACTCGCTGTCGTATGGTGGCATTCCTCATGTGTGTCTCGTTATGTATCCAGAATACAGAATATAGACTATAAGAGATCAGACGTGTGTATGTTCATGCACACGGTCTAGTTCGCGAGGCTCTGTAATAATTTTTTTTGGAGGGGTGACGCGGGGCGGCTGTCTCAGTCCCTCTCAGCATGGCTCGTGCGCAGGCCGCTCGCACTGTGCGAAATTGACAATCGCCCTTCAACACCGAACGAAAGCGTCGCACATCCACACAATCCAACCATGGGCGCCCCCTTTGACTTCGCGCCAGAGCGGCCGGACTCGATCCAGCAGATCCTCGATGGCCTTGATCGATACAACCCCGAAACCACGGGCGTCTTCCAGGACTATGTCATGCAGCAATGCGAGAGCCAGACGTACGACTGCTACTCCAACCTTGCCCTGCTGAAGCTGTACGTCCTTCCCGCAAGCTCTATTCTGCTCTACTCTGCTCTACTCTCAAGTTGCAAGATGAACAAACAACCACAACGTTTCCTATTACCCGAGGGGCCGAGAATGAATCCCTCGCCCGCTGAAGTTGAATTATTAGCTCTATCTGAAAGCCTTCTCAAGTCCACGTTTCCGCTGCTGCCATGGCTCCCAATACAGGACTGACCTCTGTGCTGCAGCTACCAATTCAACCCCCACCTCGCACGCGACGAGACCATCACCAACATCCTCGTCAAGGCTCTCACTGTCTTTCCCAGCGCTGACTTCTCCCTCGGCCTGTCCCTCCTCCCGCCCCACGTCTTGGCACCATTGTCATCTTCATCTCACAACCCAGCAGCCGGAGATGCCCCGCTGTCAGAAGCTGTCCAGAAGCTGAATGAACTGCGGAATTTGCTTGAAGGCGCCGACTACGCTACCTTCTGGTCTACGTTGGATTCAGACGATTTGTACGCCGACTTGATCGCAGATGTCTCTGGTTTCGAGGAGCTGATGCGTGTCCGTATTGCCGCCACCGTTAGCCAAGCTGTTCGCGAGGTCGACCGAACCATCTTAGAGTCCTGGTTGAATCTCCAAGGAAGTGAATTTGAGCACTTTGTTGGCAGTGTCTGCGGCTGGAACGTCGATGGAGCCAAGATTAAGGTGCCCATCAACAAAGACAACGAGGCTAAGGGCACCGTTGTCAGGGAGAATGTCAAGTTCGACCGTAAGTCCACTGTGTCTGAGAATTTCTCTTTCTAGCTGAACTAACCTCTGCCACAGAATTTGCCAGGGTGATCAAGAGGGCCTACGAACAACCTGCATGAGCGATATGATTCAAGAAATAATGACACGAGACGACGGCACGCGTGGTCTTGAGGGACCATGGAGGTGGCGGGCGGCGTTTGAGAAGCGAAGTGCAATTAAAACTTAGCATGCAGTGGAGTTTCGCAATCCGTTCTCATCAGCAATGCAAGATGAGCCCTGATGGCTCTCTATATACCCCGAGAGTACGCCGCGATGACCGTGAGCAGGCGCCTTCCAAAACCAATGTGGAAGTATACGACTTCCCAATGTTCTCCAAGGCCTATATAGACACCAATAACACTCGAATCGAGATCTTTCTACAGTCCTACTCATTCTTCTAACCCTTCAAATTGAACCCTTCAAACTTGTATTCCCTTGGCGTCATGACCTTTGAGCGTGCACAAAGGTCCGCCCCCTGTAGGCATCCTAAAACAACAAAAAGTACAAGACTCTCCTGTTGCACAACATACCTCGGTCATTTCCGTAACAAGGACGCTGGTAAGCCATGGCCCTTTCGATGGTCGAACCTTTTTGCATGATTGCATATTTCAACCCCATGCACAAACTCACTCTATCCCAGTTTCCTGGGCACTTTGAACCCTTGCGGCCCCGCCACAACTCCCGGCTCAGCATATTAACTAGAAACACCGCCGATCAACCGAATAGACGACCACCTAGCTCTGGTTCGTTAGCATCGGAGTATTTCCTTGACCTACCTTTTCAATCCTTAGGAATGCTTATTTGCGGCCTTGGCTTACTGTATCGAGCCTCGCTTACACATATCATTTCCACGTTCCCGCAAGGTCCTCCCTATAGAGGCTCAAGCGGCCGGCAATTGTATCTGCCAGTGACGAAAGCCTTCCGACCTCCTCGCGTGTCCATTGGACTGTCAAGCCGTCTTACAGTAGGTGATAAAGAGCCAAGGTCCTAACTGATAGAACGAGCTGGGTACAGCATTGGTGGAGAGTGACCCAAGATCTCCTTCATATGAAGAAAGCAAATGTGCTTGAGAAAATCGCCCTATGATGCAATGTGCGACTTACAGAACCATTCTTACGACTGCAAGGTTCTGGGGCGTCCTTGCGTGACACATACCTTGCCATCTCGCTCTACTTAAACACCCTGATCTGCCATTTACACATCCAGCTTTCCGGGAATCAATCGAACGAGCACGATACGCTCACAATCACCTGTCATGGTCCACTTCAACATCATTGTCGTTGCCCTTACGGCCCTGGCACCCATTGCCCTCGCCCAAACATGCGCAACCATCAATCCTGCGCAAGCACCGACCTTTGCCTCTGGATACTCTGGCCGCGTCGTGATTAACGGCTTGCGGACACCACGAGGCATCATCTTTGACAACCAAGGCAACCTGCTCACAACCGAGCAAGGCGGATACGGTGTGCGCTACGTTCAACTCACGGACAATGGAGGCACCAATGTCTGCGTCAAAAGTTCCAAACAACTCATCGCCGATAGCACCATCAATCACGGTATTGCGCTCTCTCCCGATGGCAAGAAGTTGTATGTAAGTAGTCAGTTGTACGTGTGGAGCTGGGACTATGATGGCACGACAGGGACAGTGAGTAACAAGAAGACGCTGGTGCAAGGTATGAGGCAGAGTGGGTATCATCTCACCAGGACGCTTGTAATTCCCAAAGGAAGGCCAGATTTGTTATTGGTGCAGAGAGGAAGCCAAGACAACAGCGACACAGCGGCTGCTCAGCTCGCGACGGCGAGAAGTCAGATCCGTGTCTTTAAGATTGCAGATGTGGAGAGAGCCACGGCAGAGTATAGCTCTGGCGAGGTTCTGGCATGGGGCATCAGAAACACGGTAGCTTTTGGAGAGGATCCAAAGGGTGGCATCGTAAGTCTCCTCATTGCTTGCTAACTTTGTTGGACGCTTGCAAATCAGGAAACCGCATGCTAATGGATTGCGTCAGTGGTCGGTAGACAATGGCATGGATGACATGGCCCGCGATGGAAAAGACATCCACAACACAAACCCCTGCGAGGAACTCAACTTCCATGGCATTGTCAATGCTAGCTTCACCTCAGTGCGCCCCAGCTCAGATACCAACCACGGATACCCAGAGTGCCACGCTGTCTGGGATCCCTCCGTCCTCCCAGCGCCGCTGAACACGCAAATGAAAGTCGGCTCCGTCATCGCTCACGGCACAGCATCAAACAGCATCTGCGCAAACCGACAGCCTCCGAAGCTGTGCTTCCCTAGCCACACCGCACCCCTGGACATTAAATTCAACGCCGCCGGCTCAGCAGCATACATTTCCTTCCACGGCAGCTGGAACAGGAGCCCCCCAGACGGATACCGCGTCTCTCGCGTCGCTTTCAACCCCGCCACTGGACAACCCGTGGAACCCGTAACCAGCACCACGGCTGCACAGAACATCATGTACAACGCCAACAATGCCAATTGCCCCAATGGCTGCTTCAGACCTGTGGGGTTGGCGTGGGATGCAAAGGGCAGGTTGTTCATGGCTAGTGACAGCACAAACGAGATTTGGGTCATTGGTGGCGCAACGTAGACTCGATACATGTAAAGGACGAAGCTGATGCGGTGAGAGCACTGTCGAAGTGTGTGTATGGGTTAGTTTCTAAGAATTGATTCCCCTTGAATTAAGACTCGAGAACTATAAGCCACTCCCTCTGTCCCACTGAGCTCAACTCCTTCCAATTCTGTACGTGTCAATATGTATGCCTTTTCTGTACATCTCCAAACTATTGTCCTATGGTCTCACCAAGGCTGAAGAGGGCTTCACTAAATCTATGTCGGCTTTGCGGGTTCCCTGCCATTGGTTGCATTCATAGCATTCGGCATTTGTATTGATAAGCCCCAGTGTGCCGAGTGCAGTGCCAAGCACAGCCTTTAAGTTACTGTAGCAAGGTTCTTGGTGTATCTCATCCATGAACTGCTCTAAGCTTGCTTTTTGTTGTAATTCCACGCAGGTGTTTTTGCTAAACGGTGCTCTGTTTTAAGCACCATCTTCAATACAGTGTCGCTTTGGCCAGTGTGTATTCTCAAAGGAGTCATTGAAAAGTGATGAAAGCCCGTGGGCTGACCAAAACAACGTGAAATCTATTTGTAGAGTGCTGCACATGCTAGCCAACCATAAGCATGAACTCGAGCCGTATAGTATGTACGAAGTATGTAAAGCAAACGCCGAACAAACATGCTCTTTCCCAAACGACGCAAGATCAAGCGAGGGTGTCGTCTTCCCGCAAGCTCAACTCCGGATGGTGTAGTGGATATCGTAATGAAAGTCCGGACCCGTTTGTACTCGTTCAAATTGACGCTGCAATTTGCTCAGAATGCCGCATACTCCTTGTTCTCTGTCAACCTATAGTTCTCTGCATGCAGGCCCTTCAGTGCCTCCTCGCCATCTGCAGTAAGGTCTGGCCGACCAACGGGTGTAACTGCCCCCGTAAAGAAACGTGGTTGCCACTCTTTGTCCGCTGCCTTTCGTTCTGCAGCTTTTGCTCGTTGTTTCTCCTCGATCTCGGTCTTCAGTGTTGTGGCGAGCGAGAACTGCTTTCCTACTATGGCATTTGTCACACCCTCCCAGAACTTGAGGGACTCGTTGGGGAGTTGCTCTTCAAGTGGGGGTACGATCTTGGCAATGGGGTCGAGGGGGTTGAGGTCAATGATGACGTTCTTCTCCTGATACTGTCTTAGATCATACGCCATGTAATTAAGTTGAACAAGAAACTTACAGAGACTTTGGCAAATGGTTTATTCCCCAGAGTGTAGTACACTTTATCTTGCCAACTGCCTTCTATGCGTGCGAGAATATCCTTATCTGGCACATCCTTGATTTTGGTTGTGTTATCGTTCTTTGAGTCATACTTGAAGATGACGCCCATGACTTTGTTCTGCGATCGCCCTAGCCAGCCTTCCTCCTGGTATTCTAAGATGACTTTGAGCCCGGTCTTGGGGCAGGTAATGTAGCATGTATCGGCAACGGAAACGCTAAGGGATCCTGTCATGTCTGTGAGTATGGCATAGCCGTCGGACTGCTTAAAGGGCATACCTCGTAACAGGCCCCCTAGATAGGCTGCAGGATGTGTGAGTTGGTATTCCTCATCATCTCGATTCTTCAGGGTAATGAAGATTCCCAGGTTGTGCGCTCCAGCTACTACACGCACACTGGTTCCGGTGAACTTTGCGCTCAACTGGTCGTATCCTTTGGCGCTGATGCCCTTCTCAGGGCAGTCAATGTAAAAGGCGGAAACGGGAGGGTGGTGGGAGGTCTGCTCGGTAAGATACGAGACTGTGACTGTCTTGCCCTCGCCTGAAACGCTATTGGCGCTGCTCGAGGGCGCCGAGGTTGGTGTTTTGAGGGTCGGGTGCGTGTCCTCGATCTTCCAGTTACACTGTAACAGTCAGTAGTCGCCAAGGACATGGTAAAAGGTTGCGTACCCGGAAGAACTCGCCTAATGTGGAGTTGTAAGGCTTGCAAGGCTTGCCTTTGACATATTTCTACTCGGCCATTAGTTGTGCCTTTCCCGCTTGCAGGTGCAGCATACCAGATCTTTTGTGAACCAAAAGCGCAGGCATCCTAGCATGCGCCCCAGGTCATCATCTGAATCGCCAATACTACGCCCGTTAGCAGTAGCCTCCATGGCTTCCGTGTCCAATTTGTGCTGACCTAATAAAAGTGTCCGGCCGATCCAAGTAGTGCCAGTACTCTGCTACCCGTCAGACCATTTGTCGACCACCGTGCCATTGTGCTTTGCAGAGGGTGAAGATTCCGACTTCCAAGTAACGTACCCAGATTAGGCCTTGGCTCCAGGAGTTGTGCGGGAAGGGAAAATCGAACGGCAGCAAGGTCGGAGACGCCTATGAATCTGCAGAGAGCGCGAGTTAGCCTTGGGTGCATTCGATCCTCCGCATTTGCATCGTGAAGTATGCGGTGGCAGAATTTGGTGGTACGTTACCTCCTCAAGATGCTCAAGAAAGTTTTGAACTTGGAGCTATCATCCGGTGGCTTCTCGGCAGGTGCATTCGAAGGTGTTGTAGCCCTCGAGGGTTCTTTGGAGTTGAGCGCCGAACTCGTAGCCGAGCTCGGGGGCGCATTTTCGGGGGCGAGGTCCGCCATGGGGTGCAGAAAGGGCGGTGTCTCCCTGGACGGCGCGAAAAAAGGGGGGATTCAGAGGCGGGTTATGGGACAGGATCAAGAGGAAGAAGACCACGGCGATGTCGTCAGGTGTTGAGGCGGTGCGCTTCCAGGGTGGCTCACCGCTTGGCGCGCGTCAAATGGTTTGAAAGCTCTGACGTATACAATGTTATCCTTATCTTGGCGGGGTAGCAGATGGGGGCGGGGGGAAGGAGACAAGCAGAGACGGTGCACAGTGCCAAAAAGGACGGTATAACCAAGACTTGGTCGTGGTTGAAGATACTTTTGGCCGTTATCGTTCGCAGTTCCCAACATGCATGCTTGCTGCACGCGAGAGCCGGGCAATGGGATGGCCTCCGACGGGTCGTGTCTGCAATGATTGGGTGTAGCGTCACACCGCCCACGGCCATCCTTCCCTGGTTTCACAACCGCAAAGCAGCCCGTCTCGCCCAGTTTGGCCTGCAAACAGAAGGGGTATCGATCTTCACTCTTGGGGGCTGATGGTACATTCACTGCCTCTCGCTTTTGCATAGTGGCAGTCCTGTGAGCATGGAGCTATCACGCTGCAGCCTACCTAGATATCCCGTGTCGAGCGACATCCATAGTCCTAGACACCTTCAACAGCGCCTGGTCGCCTGTATGGCACTGCACATGACTCTTGCGTCGCCTGTAAAACACCCTCTCCATGCCTCGTGCTCCCCATCTAGTCATTCCAGTCGCGCCAAACTCCAATCTCACATGCCTGAGGCATATCCGTGTATATCTCCACCTCGTACCACTCCTCGACCGGACCCCCGGGCCCAGAAAGTCTGTCAAGGACAAGATAAAGATCTCCCTGGCTAAGCAGCGTGGGGTCAATGTTGACGCTCTCGGACCGAACCGTGGCGGAATCGGCGTACTCTCCTCGTTCGCTAGCGATCACAAATTTGCGCTCTGGACCCCGTCCAATCTCAACGCTGAGCCGAAGCGGACTGCGAGCCAACTTTCCTAGATCACTGGATCTTGGGCTAGTCGCCTTCAAAAATCTCGCGATAATAGTGTATGACGCTAAGCGACGGGGAAGAAGCGGTGCAGCTATCTTTTGTGCCTCTGCTCCAAAGCAAGCTGGTGCAAGCTTCATCGATAAGAGTCCTGCGCCATCGCGAGGTATTGGCTTCAATCCAACGTCGCTGGTGCTATCAACCCTGAGAGAGAAATCCCCCGTCTGACCAGCCTCAAAGAGTGAGCAGATGATCGTGTATAGCCCCGGTTGAAGGTCCTTGATTTCAGCAATCACACAACCACTGCGATGATTGCCAGAATCGACTAGTACATCGCGACTCTGCAGTCGATATAATCTCTTTCCATGTCCGAGCGCGAGTTTAACATGCAGTGGATGCTCGTGCTTGTCGCTTGTTAACAGGATCACGATAGGCCCGCGTTGACGAAGCTCCAGCGAGTATTGTGGATTCTCAAAGTACTTCGGGGAGCTCGTAGTTCCCCCGGCAGATTGTCTGCTCCAAGACCCTTCTTCAATCCTCTGCTGGGGATACCTCTGCGCTGCTGGTTCGAGTGTGATTGGTGAGTTAGAGAAGGCTGCTAGGGAGAACGTGTATAGCGATGGAGGAAGCTCGTCCTGGTCGACAACTACCGTGTAGCTCGAGTTTGCATCTGCGTCCCATCGAAGGAGACACTGAGGCGTTGTAACATAGTCACTCGATTCCAGATACGTATCTTTCATATATAGCCGTTCTCCATGACCGTTACAGACATAGACGCTCATGTACCCTTTTGTCGCCTCTCCCGAGGCATTGACTTGAGAGTCAGGGCGGATGCTTCCGTCGTTGAATGCATCGGACACGTCTTTGATGTCAGTCGGCGCATCGCGGAAATGGCGGCTTAGGAGGAACCAAACAGGGCTGGCGCCTTTTGAGGTCAGAGCAAACTGAGGATGTTTGACGATGCATCCACCAGGTGGCTGACACTCAATGTTCCACTCGAAGTGTATGTCTTGGCGAAATCGAAAAAGGCCGGGATTCCAGTTCAAGTACAGGCTTTCAAAGTGTTGTATGACTTGCTCGAGGCCTATCCAGAATGTTGTGGGGTGCGGCCGGTCGTGTGTCGGAACGCTATCCATGTGGTAGGTTTCTAAGCTGCTTTTAGAGCCGCCGCTAGAAATGGAGGACTCTAGGGTAGATGCAGTTGATGGACGAGGACCACGCCATCCTTTCCCTTCTACCCATGGGTTTTTAACTAGCAACAGGCGATCGTGATCTGTATGTTTCATGTCTAACACGACATAGCTGTGCTGCCCTTCAAGGCCAAGCTCACGCTCTTGTCTGCTTGACATTTTCCCTGTGCCTGCAGTGACCAAGACGTCTCCATAGAGGAATGCATTGTATATACGGTTCCACAATTGATCAGGAACAGTGTCGGTCCTAATGGTAAGGGTCAGTATGTCGAAGTTTGAGGCAAGGTATGGAGGCCCTCACTCTTGCAAGAAAATTTGCTCCGGAATCCAGCCTGTTAGCGTCCACAGATCGCTGCAAGAGTTACTGCCTGGAAAATCGTATCCCCCACGGACCTTGAGATAGGCCTTTTCGAGTAGCGCAGGCCATAACAACGCTGGGTTGCGACGATCGATAACATGCAGTAGTCGATGCGTGTTTGAAACAGGTAATCGATCATCAATGACAACCCGCCTCCAGCAACCGTTGAAGTTAAGTCGCACAACGTATTTCCCATTTGACGACGGCACTGGCTTACCAAGCTTCTTGTCGTATGGATACAGCTTGTTTGAGAGCATCTACTTGAATTAGTGGCTAGACAACCAAGCCAAGTGAAAACCGACCTGATCGTGGCCGCGTTCAGCCCGTGCGATGCCAGCACACAAGCTCGTGACTACGGAGCAGTCTGTCGCTGCATCCTGCACAAGATCGATAGAGCGAGAGCTAGACATCAGAGGCCCAATGCCTGTCCTGTCATCCGAGAACAGTGAAGGGGGTGGGACTGCATGTCTCGCTCGAACCCAGCCTTGGAAGAATTGCTGCTGATATGGCGATAGGCTTAGGTCATGCGTGTCACTGAAATTGTCAGAGGTGTGCTTACTGCAACACTAGCTTCACTTACGTGAACGGCTCCACCCCGTCTTGTGGAGCGAACTCAGCAGCGGTTGGGTTCTCTTTCCACGGTGGACATTTAAAACCATTTACCATCGAAGCCTTTAACAGGATGATGTCTTCCCTCTTGGAACGCTTTCTGCTCGACACAGGCTCTACAAGCCTATGAATGTGAGAGTAAGACGCAATCGAAGGTGAGAGAGCCGTAACTTCTGCCTTAGGGAGATTCTGCTGCGGATGTGACGCAGGCAACGCCGGTACTAGGGGTGCTTTGAGGCCTCCTTCAAAAGACACCTTCATACCTGCTCCATGGCTAACTGTGGCCTTCGAGCTATCTTCGTGTGACGTATCAGCTGAGCCGCTTGTTGTAGTATTGATTGAGGGAACTGGACGATTCGAATCATTCGTGAGCAAGGCTGCTGCTTCGCGCCACCCTTGTCTCGGTGCACGTATTTCGGCATCATCTAGAATAGGGGCATGAAATGAAGAAATGGACGATTTACCTGAAGTCACGCGCACGCCTTCGATGGTCGCCGGGGTCGAAGACAGACCGTGGCGGGAAGAACTCTTCTGTGGAGTAACATCTTCGACAGGGGTCACTGAATTCGCGGAAACAGCAACCTCAGCGGCCCAGTGATCAATGCGCTCAGCCTTGTTGCTTGTTGGTTGTTGCTCGGCCCAGGGCGTCCATTCTGTGGACTTCTTGATGCGGTCCGCAATGTTCATCATGTCTCCACATTGTGCCTTGAGTTGTTTTCTTTCGTCTAAATTCGAAGACAGCTTCAAAGCTTTCATCAGGTTTTCAGCAGCGCCAATCGCCAAGTCAAGGGCCTCATCTTTGGTTGCGGCGCTCTGTAGCTGTGAGTGGAGGTTCTGCGACCGGTATTAGTTTCAGCGAGAGAATATAAACACGATTCTGCCGCAATAGTTGTCAGTCGCGGTGTCACATACGCCTGCAGCAGCTTTATAAGCTTCAAGTTGAGCCGACTTGTCCGCCATGGTGAGCGCGCTGAGCAAGCGCTATCGAACAGATGGCTGATCAGTAAGGCATTCGAGCAGCATTATCACTCGACTAGTCCACAAGGGTCCGAAAGCGCCGAAGGGTTTGAGTTGAGAACGCAGGTGCATGTCGCGATACTGTGATGGTGTTGAGGCTGGATTAGCGCCAGGTCACGTGCCTGACCAACTTCGCGTCGCGACTTTGCATGTTTTGCCCCGGAAGCTGCCAATTTTGCGCTGAGCAGTAGCTGTAGCTTTGTTGCATTATTTCACGCAGGCCCGACAACATGTCAGATCTCAAGGTCACCCTTTAAGCTTGCAAACAATACAGATGGTGAAGGGAGATCTGATGAAGTGCTAATGTCGTCAGTCTTGGCGACTGGGATGATTGAACCTCGGCCTTCAGACCTCGGAAGTGATGAGCCATGTGGGCGGATGCACTACCGTGTTGCGGAACACTTTGAACACGTCCTGCCCACTTTTTCTTACTTCGTATTCCGATATCTACTCTGCTCTTCTGTACTGTAGTTTCTTTTCGTTATTTCGACCATGAGATAGTCCACGTCGCAGTTCTTCCACCTCAGAAACCCCACAGCCGGTTACATCATCTGCCGTTCCAAAAGTCCGACATCACCACTCTCCTCCCCATACTTCAACCACTGTCGGCGTTAAGACAATGGCTGGTCAGTCGAAAGTCGATGCACTGCCGCCATGGGGCAATGCCGTCGCCGGCGCTGCTGGCGCTGTAATTGCCAATACACTGGTATACCCATTGGATCTGTGAGCAGTCTCTTTCACGTGTTTGACGAACGTTTCCTAGGATAGTACTGACAAAGTCCAGGATCAAGACGCGATTACAGGTCCAAGTCAAGCGCTCCAAGACCTCCAACGACCCCAATCCTGCCGACGACGAGCACTATGACGGTGCGCTCGATGCAATAAGGAAAGTCGTTGCGAATGAGGGCGTTTCCGGTCTTTATGCTGGAATGGCAGGCTCATTGCTCGGCGTAGCTTCGACTAACTTCGCCTACTTCTACTGGTACACAATCGTCCGCAGCGTCTACATGACCAGGCGCACTCTTCAAACGTCGCCAGGTACTGCTGTTGAACTTTCGCTTGGAGCCATAGCTGGAGCGCTTGCCCAGCTCTTCACGATTCCCGTGGCAGTCGTAACGACGAGGCAACAGACCATGAGCAAGTCGGAGCGAAAAGGCATGATTGAGACTGGCATGGATGTCATCAACGGCGAGGACGGATGGACAGGTCTATGGCGAGGACTGAGGGCAAGTTTGGTGCTCGTGATCAACCCATCAATCACATATGGTGCTTACCAGCGATTGCGGGAGGTACTGTATCCAGGGAAAAAGACACTGAAACCACTGGAAGCATTTCGTACGTTGCAACAAGCTCGAGCATGAATAGCGTGTTAACTCACTGACTGTATCTAGTTCTCGGTTCGCTGTCGAAGATGCTTGCCACCATTGCTACGCAGCCTCTCATTGTCGCAAAGGTTGGGCTACAGTCGAAACCACCTCCAGCTAGGAATGGAAAGCCTTTCAAGTCATTCACTGAAGTCATGCAATATATCATTCAACACGAAGGCCCAAGCGCATTATTCAAAGGGATTGGGCCTCAGATCTTGAAAGGTTTGCTTGTACAAGGATTCCTTATGATGACCAAGGAGAGGTACGCTCATCATATATGATTATGCTGCTCTTAGACTTTGCTGACATCCATGTAGAATCGAGCTCTCCTTTATCCTACTCTTCAGATATTTCCGCCAGGTTCGCGCCGAGAAGCTACAAAAGCTCGCCAACATCGCTGCTGAGAAAGCGGGCAAAGTTGCTCCTGTTCTCGTCAAATAGCCGATCTGCGGCCCTTGTTCATGAGTCAGGGCCTCGGTCTTCGGCTTCTTCTGTAAATGTTTACTTGAGCCATCAGTCTGGAGGTCTGATTGATGTTCGCGTTGGCTGTATCGGCGTTTGCACGGCTAGCGTTGCGATTATACACGCTATATTGAATTATGGACATATTTTTTCGCCTTCAGACAAAGCAGTCTTCATGAAACGTGCGCCTTTATGTCTGAGTTTCACAAAGTCTTTCATTTATACTTATCAATTCTCCTGGTGAAAGTGTACTACTTGGGTGATACAATGATTCAAAGTGCTCGAAAGGTGAAGTCAAAAGTCCTTTCACATCTCATAGGCGCCACAGTCATTCATAAATACCTCTCGATCTCTCCGACTTTTCCACAAACAACTTGCCCGAAAATCATTCAACCAGAGCCTTTGTTCATCACTCGAAATGTGCTTCCTTCGTCGCACACGCTATTCCTGCGCTCATCTCTCTCCTTTCCACCCGAAGGGTTACCTACGGCCTAGCCCGATTCAAGATTCGCTGCCACTTTCGGCGAGGACTAATCGACAAGCAAATTCAAGAACGGAATGGCCGACGCATACGGACACCAGTGTATTGGGGTGTCAAGATGCGGGCCGACGGGGAGCACGGTGCAGTGGGAGGCTGGAAGAGTTAGAAGTGTTTTACACTGATGTAGACACAGTCTGTGTAGAATGTGAGGAGGATAATAGAGAGGAGAGCGTGGAAACAGAAGAACAAACCAAAGAGAAGGAAGGTGAGGTAGCTGATCAGGATGAGCGAATGAATGTGGAGGATGTTGATGCGCCTTGAGGGATCCTACATTTCAGAAGTCATTTCGACAGTCTTGTATCCAGCTTCGTGTCCTTCGACATACAACATACATACTTAAGTAATGGAGCGAGATCGTGTATATCATTTTCAGGGAGTGGGAATAAAATGATTGAAGTTTATGCTTCTCTCCGCTAGGTACATGAGCGTCTTACCACGGTCGTCCGGACAGCTAAGTGTGTGAGAGATCCTCATCGTTTGGCCAGAGTATCTATGGGAAACACATCACATGAAGATAAGTTAATTAGTCTTGTGATATCAATATGTGCATAGCACGCATGCATTATCTTGTCTGTCCTCATCGCGTCTTAAAATGCCTGCCTTGGTAACAGTGTTAGTTCTACCTGAATGGCGGACGGATAAAGGCGTATACTTCTTTAACGCGATGACGCCGTTTTGCTGAAAGGTGCTTGCTCGCTCAAGCTTGGCTCTCGTGATTCATTGGAATTGGTGCTAACGAGGAGGGCTGACTCGGTAGCCAATTTTCGGCATGTCAATTCAAGTACATTCACATAAGACGCAGGCCCTTTGAGAATTCCACATATCCATCAAATTCTTGAATGACTATGTGAAGACGAGAGTAGAGGTGCGCCCTATGTCTTTTCTATCTCACCTTTATCGCCTTGGAACTAGTCCGACTAGACCTTTGTGACGTCATAGAGATATGCTGAACACTGACTTTGTTGTCTCCAAGGCCATACTTCAAGTGTCCAGCAAGTACTGATCCGTCTCTAGTTTCAAATCTTCCGCATAGAAGTTATTCTTCCTCTTAAAGACTATGACCCAGTCACCCGTGCTACCATGGCATTCAATACCACCCAGCAAAGCAACATGCAAAGTGTATCTTATCCAGGCCGGTGGCCTCTGGATCCCCACGGACATGGTGCTTCTTCCAGGACCGGACCAGGTGAACAGTTCGAATAAGCCAGAACAAAGGTCTAGCAGATTAAAATCTTATTTTGCTCCAGACTATGTCTTCCTCATCGAGCACTCTTCATCTAGCAATAAGTACATATTTGATCTTGGAATGCGTGAGGATCTGAAGAATCTGCCACCTACAATTGTCGACAATGTGTTACCACAGTTCAAGTGCCAACCAAAGTCGCCGGCAAAAATTTTGAAAGAGCATGGTTCACCGGAGCAGCAGGCCGAGAATATTAAGGCAGTAATATTCTCGCACATGCACTTCGACCACGTAGGCGATGGAGCCAAAGCTGGGTTTACAAATGCGGAAATATGGGTGAGTGTAGCTGTCTACAGACTGCTTGTGAGACAATCACTGACTTTGCTCCTGAAAGATTGGACCGACCTGTTGCACGTACGCAAGACCCGGATATCCAATTGAAGAGAAAGCGCCTACTCTAAGTGAGACATTGCCTGTCGACGGAACAAGAAAGATCATTGAGCTATATGTACCGGACCATCTGTTGGAGAAGGCTGAAGACAAGAGGGTTGGTCAAGTAACAGAAGGGATGAAGAAGGGCAAGTACAACGCTATTGATCTGAAGAAGCCAGGGTGGATTGGACTTGGGTCTTTCGACAGAGCTTACGACATCTTCGGAGACGGCTCAGCTTATCTTATCGACGCCCCAGGTCACTCTGCAGGACACCAAATGATGCTTATTCGTACGACAATCGGGCCTCATGAAGATACGTTTATTCTGTTAGCAGGGGACTGCTTCCATCATCCTGAGATTCTGAAGGATCCAAGGCGGACTGCCCGACCGCCATACTCTAAATCTGGCATGCACAGTGACCCTGAGCAAGCCATCAATACGATATGGCGAACGAGAGCGTTTGCACGAAAGAGAAATATTTGGGTTATTGCAGCCCATGACTTCAGTGTTGGCGAGAGCATTGCGCCCGGAAAGAAGGAAATCGAAGGTCTTGTAGAAGTCAATGAATGGTTTGCTACTGGGTGGAAAAAGCCAGCGCATGCTTGTCTCTAAGAAGCTTCTTCCCCTATCATCTATGGAAACAAGAACCATCAAGTTGTCAGAAGAAGTTGCTCCCACTAGCCAGCAAAAGCTCTGAATCAGGTTGTCAACACCGTCTCCCAGTCCGTTGATTCAAGCATCGCGGCATCTAGATCGCTAAACTCAACGCTTCTACCAACGCTCCACTCCTCCCTCAAACACGAGCTCATGTCTTCATGTCATGTCAATAACATGCTCTGCCCCACCTTACCGACTAGAACATACTATGATCCACACTCCGCACCCTAACATACCCAAAACTGCAGTTCCAAGACCTTGGCTTCCGAGACATGCGAGGCTTGATCATGGCTAGTGACTCCACTTTCCGCGAGTGCTATGAGTACTGAACTACCGTGATACACGGAGGAATTGGTTGGTTTGAAGCTTACGAAGTAAATTGTTTGAGGCTCCGCAAATGATCCGCGGAGCGCTGAGAGGCCTAGAGCCCAAGGGGAAATCCTGTGTTGCGGCGAATCGAGTCTCAGATTGTTTTACTGGCTTTTATGCGGTGACAGGAAAGTGGCGTGACCAAAATCCGCGGACTTGAGAGCGCATAAATGCTCGTGCATGCAAATGTTGCCTGGGGAAAATGAGGCTATAAAAAATCAGGTCATTTTTGGCTTGGCTGGTTCAGGCAGTGTATGATCGTAATTCTCATATTCGCTTTTTCGTATTAGGAGCTCTAAGGTATCGTAGATGCGCATTTGCAGCCGCACGCAGCTGGACAAGTGGCCAAAAACTATGGGTAGAACAAAGGAAGAGAAATGAGGGCAAGGAATTATGTACAATAGTAGGGATAATGTGTAAAGATGCAATTCGCTCCAATATGCAAACAGGTATACCTCAAATCTTCCTCTATGCTTGTAGCACCTTTAGAAGTTCTCCTTGCCCCAAACGAAGCTGAACCCAGGTTGTGAGTACATATTGCACTTGACGTGCAATGTGGAGCCGAGACCTTTCGGGCCACAGAAGAACACACCAGCTTCGGCCGGCGAATGAATTTTACGGATGGACTTGAAGATCATGTCCCAGTTAGGGCGGCCAAAGTTTGTGGGCGCGCGCAGACCGGTGATGGCGTCCTGTTCAGCATTGGCATCGTTGATCATGATGTTTGTTGCGTCATCTGCTTTGATTTTTGCGGTGAGATACTACAGAATCCGTTAGCAAGCCTGTGCAGTGACCACGGGTTCTCTGTTGTAGCTTACGGTGTGAATTTCGATGTGGTCGTCAATATCTTGTGCTTCAATAGCCAAGAGCAACGACCTGAACCACTCGAATGAACCAAAATCTCTGCAGATCCAGAAGAAGTACACCTTTCTTAACCTCGTACGTCCCTGGGGGTAATTCATTCGGTACCAGATACTCTTCAGAATAGATGCGAAAGGCGTGACACCAATACCGGCACCAACGAGTACCGCAACTTCAAACTTGAACACGTCCTCGGAAGCAGAACCAAAGGGACCATCGATATAGACACGGGGTAGAATCTGGCGAAGTGCAATCTCTTCACCACTTCCACCCTTTTCGCCCTTCTCGCCGGCAGGCTTTTTGTCAATATTGCAACCAAGAGCTTTACCGAAAGCTTTTGTAAAGTTGCCGACCATTCGAATATGTACCGAGATGTAGTCTTCTTCGGGTGCACTGGTAAGTGTGAAAGGGTGATATTGCCAGATCGAAACTTCTGGGCAGCATAAGAAGATGTACTATTTGAGTCAGCTTCAAGTCACAAGTATTAAGTAAAGACGGTTCCATACCTGTCCGGCTCGAGTCTTAGTGTGCTCCTTCTTAATCTGTACCTCGCAAACATTACTGGGATGTTGGATGACCTTTGAGATGTACGTCTTGTGTCGTCCTCGAATCTCGCGAGAAACGCGCTCTGCCAGATACGCAAATCCACCATACATCCAGTACTCCCAGAAGACACCAATACCATCGCAGAAGGGGGCAAAGTCGGGCAAGATCATGCAAAAAGCTCCGTGGATGGACCAGAATATAAAGAAAACGATGAAGAGATGGTGGGTATACCAGAAACGCTCAAAGTTTGCGCGTCTGGCTTTTTCCGCCGCTGTCAGTGCGATGGCCATCAGCGCTACCAACATGACATAGCCGCTCCAGCCAGGGCCTGTCGCGAGGTTTGCGAGAATGAAGCCCATGAATCCGAGGTTTTCAGCTGCGGAGAATCGAGCGAGGTTGTTCCAATGCGCAATTGTGTGGACCCAGGAGAAGAATACAATCGACCAAGCAACTAACTTGTGGAACGTGATGTTTTTGTCGAAAGGAATCACATCGTTCAAAGGTGTGCGTCGGGCCATGGAGATCAGGTTCCTGCAGACTGGAAAAAGAATGAAGGCCACGTCAACGTGCAAGACTAACGCGGCCGAACGCGCTATGGGGAATGTTAGTCCAAATCTCTGCCTTGAGCCTACTGAGTTGTCCTGTGAACTGTAAGTCATGACAGTCGAAGCTTGAAGCCTGCGATACGCACCTTCAACCCATAATTCATCATGCCGAAAGTGAAGACCATGACATGTAATATTACAAATGTAAAGACAAAACTATGCGGGTTAGCTTTGTCACAAGAAATACACGTAGAAACCATACAATCTTCGATAGCCCTCGTTGACCATCCAAACATCAAACTTCTCTTTTCGTGTGAGTGCTCGAGGCTTCTCATCTGACATCTCACCCGACATGAGCATGCGCGTTAGTGGCGGCCATCTTGACCGCTCACGACCTGTGAGACTGCTGGTGTAGCTGGACATGGCTACACTGTGGAATGAACGTAGCAGCGGCTGAGTGCCTGCTAAAAGTGCCGTTGATCTTCAGACCTGCTGAAAGTGGCCGAAGTATACAATAGGTTTCAAAGAGCGTTTATAATATCTATGAGATGATTAGATTAGAGTCAACACCAGGCGTAGCGCCATGATAGAGAATGGAGGGGGCAGAGAAGAGAGGAGAGGAGAGGAGAGGAGGAGAAGAGAACTTACTAACAGGTGCCTGCACGATAGAATAGAAAGTTATGGGAGGGAGGTCTCGGTCGCCCGGTTAAAGAAGCACCGGCATGAAATCGGGAGATTTCTAGGAGAAGGGGAAACAAAAGTCTATAAGCACGCGCAAGCAGTACACACGGCGGGAGGGCGACGGGGGTTGGGGGAGTCAAGTCATCATTACAAAGGCACCAGATGGGAGTCGGCACCAGACGCGTGGAGTCGGGCAGTCGGGCTTAACGCAAGTCGCAAAACGGTAGCAGAAATCGAACCACCTTTTGGAGTTCGCAATCCAAAGCTGCGACACAACAGGATGGGCGGTCTATGTGGGCGTATCGCAAAGGCAAGGTGCGGCGCGCAGAGCCTCGTGCGAGCGAATGGGAGGCTCCAGATCGCGGGGCAAGGGTTGTGGAAAAGCCAATACCATGGCCTGAAACCCGAGTGGCTGTGGGATTCCCATTCTGCTGTGCGGAATGGCGGACGGAGGTGTTTGAGACGTGTCGCAGTATCCTGGGCTCAAACTTAGCGCGTTTTCCCCCCTATGCAACGGCGCGTAGATTGCTCCGATGCTCATCTTCCTCAGAGCCCACTATTCTCCGATGACTTTCGAACCGAACAGCCATACTGGCAATGGCCCGAATGGTTCACGAGACCATGATGTGACAGCTGTAAGAGAGGGATGTGCATGCGACTTCTCTTACCCGCCTGACTCGCGCGCCACGGGAACTAGCAGCATACGTGGGGCCTTTGATGGCATTGTCAGGAGTACATACATCGATCACACTCAGGCAGCCAAGCACCCCGTGCACATGAAGATCAGAGAAGTAGACGGCTTTCCATTCGGCAAGTCGCAGAGACGCAGGCCTAGATCCATTGATCTCCGTCTTCCATTCTTTGGGCCCGACGGTGCCACTTCCGCTCATGTCAAGTTCGCATGAACAGATCCGATGTCTATTTCCGTCCAAACATCCACAGTGTTGGAACTCAAACAGCGGCGACAAGGAAACCGTTCGCAGTAAATCCCCGGCAAAACAACAACAACACTGTTCAAGTCCCTCTAAAGCATCAAGAAACCGCCAGATGCGGATATCGTTTGTTCCGAAACCCACTTCGAGTCTTCGCTACACAGCCACGCCACGATTCGCGCAATGTCATCCACGCTTCCAACCCGGTGCTGCACCGCAGTCGTCTTTAAGTGGCTTTCGACGATATCCTTGGGCACATCGTCCAGCTTCTCCGACTCTGTTGGACCCGGGGCAACTGCATTGACAGTGTGTCCGCATCGCCGAGTTCCTGGGCTGAGCTTTGTGTCATTCCTTCTACGGCCGCCTTGGAAGCAGCGTAAAGGGCCATCTTAGGGTAACAATTGCGTGCCCCAACAGAAGACTTATTGATGATCCGGCCTGGTGCTCGAAGATGAGGCACCACCGCCTTGATAAGCAGAAGTGGCGCGCGAACATTGACGTCGAAGATTGCAGCATAGTCTTCCGCTGTCGTCTCTGTAATCGTTTTCCCGAGCAATACGCCGGCATTGTTTACAAGGATGTCGATCTTGTCCCCAAATGCTTCCCTCGTTGCGGCCACGATTCTCTCGGATGCATCGATTTGTTTGAGATCTGGCTTGGACGATTTTTGATTCGCTGCCGTTTCTCATGGATCTGATGTTTGATGCCACCTCCTCCGCCAGCGCTCCGCTTTTGAGCGATGTGTAGACCAAAGTGACCTTTCGTAAAGACGAGCTGGCTGATCATCGGTTGGACTTTGGTAAACCAACCTTTGCGCCTCTTCGCGCCAGCTCTAACGCCAAGCCAGCCCCAATCCCTCGAGAAGCGCCAGTGACTATGGCAACTTTGCCCTGGAGAGGCAGTGTAGATGTGTTTTGAAGGAGAGGTCATGGCATGCGAGTTTGCTGATTGTGAGAATGAACTGAATTTGCCTTGTGCCAAGGTAATCAAACTCGCCTAGCTCGTGCAATCAAGTAGCATATGAGTTGCTATGCTGCGTCTCGATTCCTATCATTACTGTAAGTTAGTCCGATATGTGATGCGGGATATGGTACGTCAGGATTCGCTAGTTCCCGCTCGGAATCCGACCAACCTCGATACAGCCGACTTGCTTCGCAAACGCTCCAGTTTCGCATTTGTGCGTAATAAACACTTTATCAAGATTCATGCCTGTTTGGAGAATATATGAGCGCGGATTCGGTTTGCAGAAGTACAGTGACCATCACTGCTGAATGACCCAAGATGATGAACCATGTGAATTTTGTTACTGTTTACAACATAATGCTCGCTAAAACGATAAAGACTATAAAAATGCAAAGAAATAATATCCTTTCTATCTCATAAAGTAGAAATTTGAATGTAATATCCATGAATTATTGTTGTCGGCCAAAACTCTCTTGGTCTTCGTCTCGCGTGATGCCGAACTGAAAGATTTGGTCATCTTCGTCGAGAGGTCGGGAAAGGTGTGCGTTGCTCATCCTTGAGCGGTGGATATTGCGCATTCCACCACTGCACAATCGTCTGGCCCTTTGTATGCGTCTGCAACGCAAAATCACCACACATCTGCTGCCTGTTTGATTCCTCCACACGCTTTCCTGTCAGATCATCTTTTCAGGAATCCAAGCAATTTGCCCTTCTTCGCGTTCGGGTCTTTCTTTTGAGGGTATTCTTTCGATGTGACAAAATGGATGTACCAGCAGAGAACGCCGAACAATGAAAGGCCGAAGATGACGAGGAATAGTGTGATGACTGGGCGGCCGTCTGCTTGGACCGAACGCAGGGCCGTTGGTGTAAGAATCGGTGCGAGCCACTCGAAAGCCATTATGTATTCTCTAGGAAGTTTTTATGCAAATCCGGAATTGTAACGTTGACGTGTTGTGCGGTACGCGTTGAGGGAAATGCAGGTGATGGCTTAGGCTGAATCGTTGACGATGGTAGTTAGACAGCCGGCTGCCGCAAATGCAAAAGAATGAAATAAACGCTGTCAAAGCTTACGGAGCGAAAGGAGACGGAGGTAAGATTAGAGCTTGCGAGAGGTACAGAAACGAGCCGGAAGGCACAGTGGGTATTGAAGTATGTATCCATATGCGTGCCGAAGAGGCTGCGCGTCTGCCAAACCATTCTAGTTTCGAGAACAGCCTGACCTCTTAGCATTCTCGGCGCATGGCATGATGTTTACAGAAGAAGCCATTTGCGACTCTAGTAGTGACACGCTGACTAGAAGTGACCAGTATTATGTTAGTAGTGTTTCAAATGCAAGGCGCGGCAGGGGCAGATGGTGAGACACATAATGTCCCGACTTCCGTCAAGAAAGCGCTTCCTTGCACAGTGAGGCTCTAATTACTGGCAGCTGTAGCCTCGGGATATTTCCGGGGCTCACTTGATCTTGTGGTCCTTGGGCATCTGTTCTCTTCTAGCGTCCATCCACAGCCGTCGCGTCGTTTGGCCTGCAAGCCCGTGTGGGAACCGTCAATCCAAGACTGCCGGAAGAGGCCGGCAACAACAACGACTGTCAGAATGTCAGAATGTCAGATGGACCATCCGTTGGGCTTGTTTGCCATGATAGGCTGCGTGTAATGCATCTCAGCAGCAACGGGCCATTCGGAGAAGTCGGGCGATTGTTGGTGGACGTCATGTGAGAACGGGCTGACATAATCTGCGTGGGGTGAGTGCCCTCGCCTACCATTGGACGCGAGAAAAGCTTTCTTTCACCGACTGTTTGCACAAGTAGAACCCCTCCCCTCTTTCCCCGTTTCTATCCAGCTCCAGCAGACTCGTGTCTCTCAAGAAACAAAAACATCCAAGCCGATCTGCAAGTTTGTGTGTACCGCGCGTTTGATTGCGATCTAACATTCAGGTAATTCGACGAACCAGTCAGCTGCAACCCACCAGACGCACCATTCAATCGGTCAGGGAGTTCAGAGAGACGACTTACCCGACAGTACTACACCCCCCCTTGTTTCCAACATCCAGGTCTATAACCTCAATTATGGCCGGGACACTCCAGAAAGAATCCTCTACCAACGAGCGGCCATCATCCCGGGACTCACCCGAGCGGGGAAAGAAACGCGCAAGTATGTCGGCAGTGACTTCGTTGCACCAGTACTCCTATACTCCCACGCAATGAACAAAGGCTAATATGGCTCTTCGGCCCCCAGGAACCCAGTCGATGCCACCGCCAGAGCTGCCGAAGCTGGTAGCAGAGCAGCACGTTCCAATCCCCTCCAATGACAAAGACGCCCAGCGCCTAATTGTTATCCTCTGCAATGCCACGCTTGAGACTTACAAGGCGTCGCATGGCTCTGGTCGAGGCCCTGGTGCGCGTGAAGACAAGTACAATCTCCTCAATAGCGACGATCACATTGGCGTCATGAGGAAGATGGGCCGCGACATCAGTGAGGCTCGGCCAGATATCACACATCAGGTGCGTACAAGAGGTGGCTGAAGGATCGCGTCAGCTAACGTGGCCACGCAGTGTCTGCTCACGTTGCTCGACTCGCCAATCAACAAGGCGGGCAAGCTCCAGATTTACATACAGACATCAAAAAACGTGCTCATCAGGGTCAGCCCAACTGTCCGCATCCCTCGAACATTCAAGCGGTTCGCTGGTCTGATGGTCCAGCTGCTCCATCGGCATCAGATCCGATCAACCTCCTCTCAGGAGAAGCTCATCGAGGTGATTAAAAACCCCATCACCGATCACCTCCCACCCAATTGTCGCAAGGTTACACTCAGTTTCGACTCAGAGGTTGTACGTGTCAGCGATTACATCGCTGGCCTCAACAAAGATGAGAGCATCGCCGTTTTCGTTGGTGCCATGGCCAAGGGCAACGATGACTTTGCAGATCACATCAAGGACGATAGTATTGCTATCAGCCAGTTCAATCTTAGTGCCAGCGTTGCCTGCAGCAAATTTTGCCATGCCGCAGAGGACGTATGGAACATTTTCTAGTGAGCCAGCGGCCAAGCGCCCGACCTATCCCTTTTGGACACGCCTCTCAGCCCTCAAGCGACTACTAGCCCGTCATGGTCGAGTTGGATCAACATTCCGGAAACCTTAGGCAGCAGGACACGCATCATGGCTTAGATCACAACATCGACAGCTTTTGCGCTACTGCAATTTGATTTTGAGCGTCTGCTTGAGTTTTCTTTTGCAACAAAATAATACTCTGGCTCAACGCCCAACAATCGTTCTTCATCGAAGAACCCGTGGGGCATTTCAACCTGCCCTGCAACTCCTGTGTTTCCTTACAAACGTCACTTCGCATCATGTAATGTGCGTGCGTCAAGTAGAGGTGTCCACTTGTCACTGGTTGAGGCTCTCACGCTCAGTCTCGGCGTTTATGATAGCCTATCTAGTCTCCCAAGTCAGCAGATAGTTATGTAGGTAGTGGAGGCTCTTGGTCGGTCCTCGGAGTTTGGGGACAAGGTCATCAATGGCGAATGTAAAAGTACGCAACTAGTCACCACCATCATGATCCCAGCCGTGAGGCTCGTTCCTGCACATATAATCCCAGTTCCCTGCTTCTCGCCATCCTTTGCGCGGCTAGGCGGGAGAGTCTGTCGCGTGTTGCGCCTGCGGCGGGAGAGCGGCGGAAAGGATTCAAGGGGGGAGCATGATTGTAGATCCAGTTGATTTGCATGCGAACACCACAAAAAGCAACACAGAAACAATTCCCAACGTCCGCCCTGACTATTTGCACGAGGATACTCGTGACTTAGCCTCACTGTCAGGGGACACTCGAGTCCGCTCAACGCACCGTCGTCACCGTCGTCACAGACGTCACACCATCTAAATCGTGCAGTGCGGCGGCATGCGGTGCATCTAGACCACAAATACATCCGCTGCACGCGGCAAGCGGCCCCAAAATCCTAAGATGGAGAAGTATTAGAGCGCTCTCCATAATGTGAGGCGTGAGCGCCTTGATCTCTTCGCGGACCCGGCCCGAGAAAGACAGCCAATGCGCTCCACTCCCAGCTCGCTTGTACTGACCATTTTGTTAGCTGCAGATGCAGGACATGTGGCAGCTCCAGGGACATCTTAACAGCATCCTCCTTGATAGCCAACAGCATCAGTGGGGCGTGCTAGTGACGGCTTTTCCGCAATGGTATGGAACGCCCTGCTCTCTCAATCACGATGCGCCGAGACAGTGCACCTCAACGGAGCCAGATATAAACCTTGAGGTCGCACCAGTACTTTGATTCTTGCTATCCATCACGCCGCTTGTACTTCTACAAAGCGACAATCATTGCTGTATTCTTAAACAAAGGCCTTTCTGCCTTCCTACTTTCCTGTTTCCCGGTTAATTCGTCTTCATCCTCTCGTTCAATTCGTCCTCGAACGCCATTAAGAAATGCCTGTTTCTCATATCGGACTCACGGTTTCGCATCTTCCAACTTCAACGTCGTTCTTTTTGTCTGCTCTTCAGCCACTTGGATATCGCTACATCGGACAGTCAGGAAACCAGGTTGGCCTTGGCATCCGTGAGGCCGATTTCTTCTTGTGTCAGGAAACGCCAGGGTAAGCATTATGGCCAACTGTCAGATACACCGCAACTTACCGCAACGCAGTGTAAAAGCCGGCGCCGCACATATCGCCTTCACCGCTCCTAGTACGACGGCCGTTCGGAATTTCTACACTGCTGCATTGACTGCGGGCGGTCGTCCGAACGGCGCGCCTGCCACTCGCTCTGATGAAGATGGTCATTTCAATGCTGCAATCCTTGATTTTGATGGAAACAGCATTGAAGTTGTGTTCAGAAATGGGCCCGACCTTCGAGATGATGGAACCGTAATCGAATATAGTAGAGTCATCACATGGCAAAGATCTGTGTCAGAGAGCTATCGCGATGACAGAAGTGTTGTCAGCTCGCGCACAGCTGCTTCAAGGCAACCGCCAGCCGAACTCATATCGAAGCCTGCATCGGTCGTCTCCAAAGCACCCAGTGTAGCCCCTAGCATTGCCAGGAGTGTGTCTGAGCCTATCGCTGTTCAACAAACGACGACAAGCTCGGATGTGGGTGATGGAGTGGCCAAGAAGATCATCGGCACTCTCCTTGGTGCTGCAGCAGGCGCTGCCGTTGCATACGCCATGGTTAGGAGTGAGCAGGACAGTGCAAAGAAGGAATCCGACTTCAGTGCATTCATGGACGCCAAAGCTACAGTCAAGGCCGCAGTGGGTCATCTGGCACAGGCCTCGCCCCAATCCGCGCCACCCGTGGCAGACCCACAACTCACTCTCGAGGCCCCGCCGCCCGCTCCTCAGTCAGTACACCGCAATATTGACGCGCAGTCATATCATTCGTCCACGCCGTCTCAGGCACGTAGTGTCTATGCTCAGCGACAAATCGAACCAGCGCCCGCAAGCTACTACTCACCGACACATATCTCTAAGGCCCCAACGCAGATCACAGAGCCCCGTGCAATCGAGTATGCGCCCGCGTATTCAGTCGCCCCTTCACAAGCGCGCTCGAGGTACACTGCTCAGCGCTCCGTGACGAGCCCAGAGTTTTTGACTATAGAGAAGGCGAGGAGTGTCGCCTCAACTGCTAAGCCTCATAGCGTGGTCTCTATGTCGAAACCCCAGAGTGTAGCGCATAGCGTTGCACCCAGTTCGCTCATCTCCTCTTTCGTACCCGATGTGAACATGAGGAGTAGCGAGGGAAGCGTTCATTCGCATCACAGCAGCAGGTCCAAATCCAAGTCTCATGTCTCGAGACATACTTCCCATTCGAAACATAGCAGTAGTAGTCGTCGCGGGGATGAGACTGGCTCTTCTGCCCCAACGCCACCGCCTGCATCACGAGCTCCATCCAAGGCTCCTTCGAAGGCAGCCTCGTTAGTTGGCAGTATTCTTGGTCGCGATGCAAAGTCTACCACCAGCAAGTATGATGATCTCATCGATGACTTTGAAATCGAAGAATTGACGGAGGATGACATTGACACCGTTGTACCAAGCGACAGCATCTCGAATGCTGGATCCTCATCTCGTCGCAGCCACCGGAGTCACCGTAGCCATAGAAGCAAGAAGAACGATGACGAATCCGTGATCAGCAAGCACAGTTCAACCTCTAAACACAGCAAGCACTCTCACCGCTCCCACAAGTCCCACAAATCGCGCTCGCACCACGACTCAGACGCCTCCGGCGAGGACTCTTCAAAACCCCGTCGTAGTACTCGTCCTTCTGTCGTCTCTGAGCCCAGCGATGCCAGTACCGTCAAGCCCATCAAGTCTTCTTCCCGAGCTGGCACTAGGAAGGATTCGCTCACGCAGGGGCAATATGATGGTCTGTTTGACGAGGTGCAGTACGGTACGGGCAGTGTAGCTACAATGCCGATCAGGGGAATTACGCCAAGTATGATTTCTGCAGCCGGAAAGAACAAGAGTAGAGGCGTTATTAATTACAACATGGCCCAGAAGATGAGGGCCTTTGAGGGAAGTGAGGCAAGATGAGCCCGACGTGGTCGATTGATAAGTTGCGTAGTATAATGGCTGGGGGCGTTGGACGGCATGGTCTGGTGTATCTTCTTTACAGTACTAACTCTTTGCATTGGTGGCTCAAGTATCGTCCTCGCGTTATAGTCAATATCTTGCATCAGCAGAGGGGTACGGCATTGTACAGATATTCATAGAATTGCATAAGCTTATACATGGGTCAACGGATTGGATTTGTCGCACAGAATGGCCTCGTATAGATCTAAATGGCATCCTAACTCTTTTATCCTAATGATCTTGTGCACTTCATTTTCAACCTCAATGTCCGATCTTCTTGTCCTTCATCCCTTGCGTTCTACAGCCATAACTTATATTACTTTCGGACTCTCGATCTTTCCGCACATGTTCGTACCCTATTTTTTTTTCCTCTCCCTTCTGACCGACTCCTATACTTTTCATGCTTTTTGATATGTTTTTCTGTAAATCGCGTTCTGGCTCCATTTCTCTGTAATCACCATTCTTCAGGACATACATGATGCCTCAGCCCGCTCACTGGGGAAGTGGACAATGGATGGGTACTTATTGGGGTGATTGTGGGGCAGCGGGGATATGTTGCCGGCCAGTGATTACCACTAGTATAGGTGAAGCTGTAGGCTCTGCACGTTGTTCGTCATAGTAGACATTTTTTTGAAATCTCGATAAATATTTTTTACTAAGAATTGTATAATTGTTTGTACCGATTTGTATCCATGGGTAGGGGTTTCTCGATAAAGTTTTTCAAAGACTTGGTATGTCGAGAATGCCTGCAAACAACCAAATCAGTAGTCACATCACACTGAAACAGCTCCACCACATGGCCTCTTCTGTACTCTTCCCCACGACACGTTTCTCTGAAATAGAGCCTCAGGCGGTCCTTGCCCTGGATCACACTCCCAGCATTCTCCTCCTCTTTCGCGCTTGACTTCGGTCTGAAACTCGCAACTTGGATGCCGGTGACAATTGCGTTTAACCCAAAAGCGATGATTGCAGGTGCTATGCTTCAAAAAAACTTTGGTGCACATGTTTTGTTTCACAACTGTATCGCTCAAGGCCGAGTCTCTGGCGAAGGATGCAGTAGGGGTTCTTCTAACTCCTATATATGCCGCGTGATATACTAGGGTGAAGAAAAATATCTTCTCATTGTGTGAATAGGATATGCTTATCAATCTAGGGCGGTGCGAAGATGGAGGTCGAAGAGATGGCCAAGGTATTTGGGGGACATAACAATGGAGAACACACAATGTTTGCTGAGCCAAGTGAAGGCCTCCGACACGCTTCACACACTGTGATAGATCAAAACTCTTGATCGTGGGCTCTCTCAAGGTAGGTGATCTGCGTTCTGGAATAAGGGTCTTTAAGTCTGAAAGGTACTATGGGGGTGTTACCACAGTGCTTCTTCACTGCAAGCAATTTCAGATGGAAGTGTTTTTGGGCTGCGTCTGGAGTAATGAAGAGAAAAATCCGAACAATACCCGAAAATGATAACCAAACTTCCGAGATGGTATTGTCAAACTCTGGTCCTTTCAAGTCACGGGATTGTCCCGATGAAGCATACCACGATAGGCATCATTGCGAGGATTCCAGGGAACGATCGAGGCCCAGACCCGCCGGAAACAGCTAACTTACATACTTGTTCGCTCAATTTTCGCTCACTCCACTTCTGATCATGCCTTGCATGCAAGACATCGGATCGTACGTTGAAGCAAGGTTGTACCCCGGATGGGCGAGCAATCGCCGATGCGCCTTCTTTCGGCGGTTCGATACGAGAACAGCAGTGCAGCTATCCCCACTACGAATACTTGCAGAGTCAGCCGGATCTATCCATACATCCACAGCGTGTGATTTGCGAATAATGATGTTGTTGTTCGAGGTACTCCTTTCTGGGTCTCTTTTCGACTCTACTTGCCCTGGAACCACCGTTGATGTTAGCTTCATAGTACTTCCTTTCTAGACTGATACTTGCAGGCTGACGACAGCTCAACATGTAATCCGGGAACACAGGTGCCCTTGAGTCTATTCCCCAATGACTGAGATGGTTGCTAGTACAAGCGTGAGTGTTAATGATGCATGATGGTTTCCGGACCTCTCCAATGTACATTCAGCTCAAACCGAGGATCGTGTCAGAAAATACGACCTTGATGGAAGAAACAATACTATAACCTCAAGACACATACGTTCTCGTCAATAAGCACACGCCAAAGCCGAAAACACTAGCAGACGGTGACCATGCTAACCACCTAAACATGAGACGTGTTTGGAGAAGTAGACATCGTCAAGTGAAAAGGCAAGTAACATTAAAGCTGTTGTCAATAATTGCCGCACCCATGAACAACATTGGGCCGATTGTCTTTCGACCATCACTGCATCTCCCCGGACAGATTCAACCTACTTTCCTAAAAAGCCGGCCATCATGCAGTTCGGTAGGGGGGAGAGGTAAGTTTGATTTCGGCATTCTGCCTTTGGAATCAGGGTCAATGACAAAGACTTTGGTGCTGGTATGCGCCTTGTTGTGGTCGTCCTCCGACTCCTTCTGTCCTTTGGATATTTGGCGCTGCTCGTCTTCCTGCGGAGCTGCATTACTATTCGCATAATCGAGTTCCTTGGCTATGTTAGTGCTGCTAAAAAGCAATTTATTTAGGCAACAGACTTGGGAATGCATCTGAAGAAACCGGGATCCAGAAGCGTCACAACATCTTCGTATGTCGTGGTAGTTGACCAAGAGACGCATGTTGAGGCTTGTTTGATCGTGTACTCTAATGACTGCGATAGCTCAGTGTGAGGTATTCAGACTATATGTATCCGCATATGGGGCTCGTGGAAGTCATATACATGATCGCGTGCGTGGTTGTGCATTCAAGTGAATGTATACGTGGTAAGCTGCTGGCGAACCTACATTGAATGCTAGACCTGATTTGCGAGGAGCACCAACAATTTGTAGATATTGAATGATCAATGAAATGGATACAACGCTATGTCGGCATTCAATATGCTCTTAAGCTCATCCAAGTGTCCGCACGTCTCGGTTGGATTCAGGAAGATTCTCGTGGCGGTCTGCCATGCAGGGAAAAGACATGTTAGCAGCTAGTTGCAACGAGTTTAAGACAACAGAGGTGTGGCTAGACATCAAGGTAGGCTAGACCTTTGAGTTCAAGTTATAGATGTCTTGCCTTTCCTCTCCAAAGTGTCGGGGGTGCGGCAGGTTGAGACGGTCCATCACCCATCGGGACAAGCGCAGCCAAGGCTCGCTTCGGGGTCCCCCACCACATGGCGTTGAATATCGAAGGCGCTGCTCGAACTTTTTCCTCACCAACCTCGACATCAGTCTTTCCCGTAGATCAGATTCGATTGACAACCTCTCGCACTAGCCATGCGTGAGTATCATCCTTCTGGTCGGCTGCGACAGCCAGGCTAACGACGTTCCAGCTCCCAAGATCGATCCCACCGAGGTTAAGGTTATCCACCTCCGCGCGACAGGTGGTGAAGTCGGTGCCTCCTCCGCACTTGCCCCCAAGATTGGTCCCCTCGGTCTGTCACCAAAGAGTACGTTCACCAGAAAACTACTAGAGCGCGCATAGAAGACGTTGCATGCGAGGCGGTCTGCTAATACGTGATATAGAGGTTGGTGAAGATATCGCCAAGGCCACCGGAGACTGGAAGGGTCTGCGCGTCACCGTCAAGTTGACCATTCAGAATCGTCAAGCCGCTGTCTCAGTCGTTCCTTCCGCCTCTTCGCTCGTCATCAAGGCCCTTAAGGAGCCTCCCAGGGACCGCAAGAAGGAGAAGAACATCAAGCACACCAAGAGCATTCCTCTTGATGAGATCATTGCCATTGCCCGCACCATGAGGTTCAAGTCCATGGCCAAGGACCTCAAGGGTACCGTCAAGGAGATCCTCGGAACTGCTTTCTCCACTGGCTGCCAGGTTGACGGCCGCAGCCCCAAGGCCGTGTCGGATGACATCGAGTCTGGCGAGATTGAGAGTAGGTCTAGCTTCAAATTTCGTGCAAGTCTTTTCACTAACAGAATCTAGTTCCCGAGGAGTAAACGTTTGCACGATATGGTGCTTGACGAACATGACGGAATGACGATACATGCCATAGAGGGAGCTATATAGCTGAATGAGGATTAGTCCAAGCACGATGTTCGAATTTCGACGCCGGCGGGACACGCTCAGCTACGGCGTTTTGGGATGTCTGATACCATATGAAAAGTGACCTCGGCATAAGGCAATAAGATACCGTATCTTGTTCCCTCCCATAATGTTCTCCTTGCGCCTGTGATTCGTTCAAGTGACCCAAATCGACATATGTTCAAACCCTTGCACCATTTGACGCAGATTGCATAAGGCGTGATGAATTTTAGTGCGGTAGGCAGGCTAGACGGCTCTGATGAACTGGACAATCAATCAAATTCTGCAGGAAGACTGATTGCTTCGTCACTCTGGGAAGAAAGGGATCTTCGCAGGGCTGTTGAGCGATCTTTGTGCCACAGTCTAAGTAACTCCGCACGTCCCTGGACGGTGCGTGAACCAACGAAGGACCGCTGACAGTGCAGCACAACCACCAAAATGCTAGCCTTCAACACCGGCCGACGACAACATGCGTCGGAAACGATCTGATGAGCTTCCGCGATTCACCGAGGGGAGTGAATTGCGCGCCTTCCGCTGGCGCCGTCGGTATGCCTGCTATCTCGCCATCTTCGTCTTTGTATGCTGGCTGCTGTATCCTTCGAGCAAAGCATCGGCCCAGCGTGGAGATGCCTTGAACATCAATTGGACAAACTACGCATACAGCTTATACGCGACAGACGACGCAACTCTGTGCCATGCGGTCCTCCTGCTTGACGCGCTCGCCAGATATGGCAGCAAAGCAGATCGCGTGCTCTTCTACCCCGAGTATTGGGACACCAAGGTAGAGAGCTCGAAGGATCGGGAGAGTCAACTACTTCTTTTGGCGCGGGACAAATACAAAGTCAAGCTCCAGCCGACCAAGCCTCTGATAGTCGAGGGTCGTACAAAAGGCACGGGTCATACATGTCCACAATCGTCGCTGTAAGGCGAATCCGGTGCAAGGATGCAACTAACGACGTTGCAGGCAAGTGGACAGGAATACGGGACAAGTCTGTTACCAAGTTGATGGCTTTCTCGCTGGAGTACTACGATCGCGTAGTTGCCCTAGACTCGGACATTACGCTCCTCCAGTCCCTCGATGAATTGTTCCTCCTCCCTGAGACGCCGATAGCAATGCCCCGCGCATACTTGACAGAGAGCAAGCCGTGGCCGCTGTCGTCAATGCTCATGGTGATAAAGCCTAGCTTGAAGGAGTTTGACAGGTTTAAGAATATAATACGTGAAGGAGGCAACGAGATGCTTGTCAATGCACACAGAGTTGACATGGAGCTGGTCAATGAGCGGTTTGAAGAGAGCGCCATGGTGCTACCTCACAGGGCGTATGGTCTTGTCACAGGGGAATTCAGGCGTCACGACCATTCAGCTTACTTGGGCAACGCAGACGCGACATGGGATGCGGACAAGGTGTACAAGGAGGCAAAGGTGGTCCAGTTCAGCGATTCACCATTGCCCAAGCCATGGATCATGTGGCCGCTGAAGGGACTGGAGGCGATACAGCCTGATTGCGGCGGCAGCCACGAAGGGACGTGTGCAGAGAGACGGATATGGAAGCACTTGTATGATGATTTTAGGCATCGAAGGCGAGACATCTGCAAGCTGCTGAGTGTGCCAGCGCCGGATTGGGAGAGTATCAAAGGAACCGGGCAGCCACAAAACGCTACGACTGGAACTGAGCATGCTGCGCCGCGGGCTGAGGGAACGGCAGCTTCCAGCGCTGCAACTTTGGTAGCGAGCTGAGGCAGGAGAGCAGCGGTGTAGACAAAGTTTGGTGGATTACCGTAATGGCGTGTACCTGCATGTTCGTCCCACATTGGAACTACCGATGTGATGCTCATGTCATGACAATATGGTTGAGGATGCTCCTCGCGTTCGTTCGTTCGTTCACAAGTATCCAGCGGTCCGAATGGTGGAGTGGCCCCCGAATGAAATCGTTGGCCGCCCCCCACAGCGAACCCAACATCAATGTGAAACACCAGGACAAAGCGCGATGAGTGTCTCGTAGGCTCGGGCATGTTGATTCCAAGATTAGGACAAGACTGGGGGGAAGCATCATCCCAACGCAAATCTTGCCTTGTCTCCAAGGAGCAGGGATCCCGGATGCGGACGAAGCATGGAGAAAGGGCAAATTAGGCTTATGCACGTCTCCTTTCTCTCAGCGGGAAGAAGAGACGAGCAGATGTGTAATCTCGCGAGATGAAGGGGACTGACGTCTGCTGCCTGTGGCTGGGGGGGCCAAAGGAAGGGGGAGTTTGACGAGGATTGAGGCGTGTCGTCAGCAGTGGGTGGTGTTTTGTGAGATGGCAAGTCAAGTGAGTAGCTGGCGGGAGCATCAAGCCGCCGCCGCCGCCGCAATTGGTTGGCAGCAGTGCGGCGCCTTCCATTGCGCGTCGGCATGGATTATGCCCAAAGGTTGTCTAGTCAATGCATTGTGCATCCTTCACAAAATGCTTTGCTTGACTGCATGTTGTTGTCACCACCACCACCACCACCACCACCACCACCATCACCAACTGTCGGCCAACACCTCGTTCCTCCTCATGACGAGCGCCCTCGCAGACATCTGTCACCAGGCCCACCAAGATGCACCGATGCGACCTGTCACAGTGGGTGGAGGGTCAAGGTACGGTAGCACGAAACATGCACATCCGGGGGTGGCAGCCGTTTGTTTTAGCGCATAGGACCGATCTGCGGCCGGGTGGTGGGGACATGGTTCAGCAGCCAAAAGCCAAAAAGCCATGCCCGCCTGGGCAGGTCGTCAGCAGCGTCTCGACAACGGCGCGGCCATGGCAGCGAGACGTGTGGTATCCAGCATGCGTTTGCAGGAGGGGTATGTTGCAGCACACGGCAGCCACTGGTCTCGAGCATGCAGTGCGGCGCGGGGACAAGTGGTGGGCATGGTTGCAGTCGAGAGAGGCTCAAGAGGCGTTGGGGCCACTGTGCAGCAAGGCTGAGCAAATGCTGGCCTATCTGGCCGCTGCATTCCATCCTGGGGGGGCCGCCCCCCGGCGCGCGTGCCTTGATCACCAGTGAATGGATGGGTCTCCCCGGCGCGGCCCTGCTGCTCTATTTCCTTCCTGGGCGCAGCTCAACAGCTGAACGGCGCCGTCACTTAAAATAATCCTCCTTTTTCGCCCTCCACGGACCATGCCAGGTCGTTTCCTTTGTTTCATACAAAGCCTGGCGCTCGTCTCTCCGTCTCCTTAAAGTCGCTCCCTTCCTGCTAGTTTCCCTCAGTCCAACCCCACCTATATCGACACACGACGACCACGATGCGTGACTTCCTCTTGGCGACCGCAGTCACGGCTACAGCATTGTTTGCTGGCCATGCTGAAGCTGTTGCTGCCAATCCCCTCCCCAAGCCTGCCAACATTACCTGGGGCACCTCTGGCTGCTTCTCCTTTGGCTCCGTCACCCTCGAGGCTCCCGATCACGAGGTCCTCAAGAATGCTTTTGATCGTGTTACCGGTACCATCACTGAGCTGAAATGGATACCCGCCGCCACAGAAGCCCCAATCCGAGAATTCCAGCCTTTCCCCACCCCAACCGGTGCTGCGTCACGGAGGAAGCACAAGCGGCAATACGGCACCGGAAATTGCACAACCACCATTACTAAAGTCAAGGTTGATGTGTCCGACACACACGCCCAGCTCCAACATGGCGTCGACGAGTCGTATGACTTGGAACTTGCCTCAGGATCCGACAGTGTCCAAATTTCCGCACAAACCGTCTATGGTGCTCTCCATGCTCTTACCACCCTCCAGCAACTCGTCATCAACGATGGCAGCGGCAATCTCATCATCGAGCAACCCGTCTCCATCCAGGACAAGCCACTCTATCCAGTTCGCGGAATCATGATCGACACTGGTCGAAACTACATCTCCAAGAAGAAAATCTTCGAGCAAGTCGACGGCATGTCGCTCTCCAAGCTGAACGTCCTGCATTGGCATCTCGTGGACAGCCAATCGTGGGCCGTTGAAATTGCTGCCTTCCCTGAAATGACAGAAGACGCCTACTCCGCAAATGAAGTCTTTAGCCAGGATACTCTGAAAGAAATCGTAAGCTACGCCGCAGCCCGTGGCGTCCGCATTATCCCCGAAATCGATATGCCCGGCCACGCCAGTTCTGGATGGAAGCAAATTGACGAGAGCATTCTCACTTGCACCGACAGCTGGTGGTCCAACGATGTCTGGCCTCTGCACACTGCTGTCCAGCCCAACCCGGGCCAGCTCGATATCCTTAATAACAAGACTTACGAAGTTACCGGCAAGGTGTACAAGGAAATGGCTGCCATCTTCCCAGACAACTGGTTCCACATTGGCGGCGACGAATTGTTCCTCAACTGCAATAACTTCAGCTCCCTAGCTGTCCAATTTTTCGACTCTGGAAAGACCATGGGTGACCTATACCAATACTGGGTCGACCGCGCGATCCCCAATTTCCGCGCACAGGCTAACAAGACCTTCGTCATGTGGGAAGACGTGAGGCTCTCCGCCGCCGTCGCCGCGACCGGCGAAGTACCCAAGGACATTATCATGCAAGCCTGGAACAACGGCCTCGATCACATCTCCAAGCTTACCGCCGAGGGATACCGTGTCATTGTTTCCAGCTCAGACTTTGTCTACCTCGACTGCGGATATGGCGGCTGGGTATCCAACGATCCCCGTTACAACGTCATGATCAACCCCAACGCATCAGACGGCAGCCCCAACTTCAACTGGGGTGCTGGTGGCGGCTCTTGGTGCGCCCCATACAAGACATGGCAGCGTATCTACGACTATGACTTTACTTTCAACCTTACCGATACCCAAAAAGCCCTCGTCCAAGGCGCCATTGCGCCTCTATGGTCGGAGCAAGTCGACGACGTAGTCATTAGCCAGAAGATGTGGCCGCGTGCCGCTGCTCTTGCTGAACTCGTGTGGTCTGGTAACCGCGACGAGAATGGCAACAAGCGCACCACCGAGCTCACTCAGCGCATCCTCAACTTCAGGGAGTATCTTGTCGCGAATGGTGTTGCTGCCAGCCCACTCATGCCCAAGTACTGCCTTCAGCACCCACATGAGTGTGATTTGTATCAGAACCAGACAGCGCTGCATACGAATTGAAGGCTAGACATGGCGCGAATGGCGTTTGCAGGCGTGCTTGTAATGTTTTCGGGAGCTCTTGCATGGTCCATGTGGACAAGGGAAGCCTATTAATCTGGCATAAAGAGGAGGGGGAAAATTCAGCACTGCATATTTGGTTTCACTTTTCTTCTCTACTGTTGATATTATTATACCCACATCTCTTCAACCTTAAAAATTGCATACATTATTTATCATCTAACTCTTTTTCGCTGCTGCTATTGTTTGTGATTTGAATCTTTACTGTGCTTCATTTTACACCCTCCAATGGAATGGATGGTTTGGCAAGCAAAGCCTCATAAATCTTATCATTCAGCACAGTTATTTTCAAACTCGAGGAGTGTCATTACAACGTCCAGCTCAATTGCTAGAATGGGTTCGGATATCTTGCAAATAGCCCAAGCTGCTTGCACTGGGTTGTGATCTACAACATGCATTGGTAAGATGTAAGATACTAATAAAGCGAATTTTTTAGTTCTTCAGTCTTTAAAGAAAAAGAGAGGTGAACAAAGACATCCACTGCTCGATATGAAGGCCAGAAAAAAAGGCACTACTCGATACTGTTTACTGTTACAATCTGTACTTTTCCCCCCTGAGGCACACCCACTCATTCATACATGAACAACTCAGCCCTACCCAGCAGCATTATGCCCCGTCCTCAAGCCTGGTGACCAAGACTCGGGTCAAAGTTGCTAGCTAATCGCATCAGTATATCCCTAACACTTTCTGATCGAAGGGGAAGAAAAAAATTGTTCGCTCACTTCTTAACTACATCTATCCGCTTCCCGCTCAGCACGCTCGGATCCTTGCCACTGGCCTCCATCTTCCTTGCCGTCTCGGCTTTCCGCTCCTCCATGACGCCAATGGCAGCTTGCAGGTCCGGCGGAATCTCCTTCTCTTTGTGGAATGGTGCTTTGACCTTGTCGGCAATCTTGGCAGTGGTTGACTTATGCGTGTCGTCCTGGGTAGAGGTGGGAGATATTGGTTCTACACAGGGGGGCGTGATGAGTTTCTTGAGCGTTCAAGGAGGGTGTGTTGGCAAGATTGGAGATTGGTGTATTTGGGCACTGAATGGGTATGTTGCATTGGGGAAAAACGAAATACGAACCTTGAAATTGGTTAGAGTGGTCTTCGTGGATGTTTGCCATTATTCTTTTCCTAAAGTGAAAAGACTTATTCTCTCGTCGGTTGTAAATTATTGTGCTGGCCAGTGTTTTATTGTGGAAATGTGTTTGGAGATTTGCAAGATAGTTCCAGAATTTCACCGGGTACTGTTGATATGCTGTTTGACTGGACAAAGGATCATGCTACGTCATCGGCTGACAGGGCTTGTTTGTGGCTGTCGCGTGTTCAAATGCTCGAGGATCTTCACCACTCAGGTTCGTTTGGGCGATGCGGGGTGAGCAACATGTTGCACAATCCCTGAAATATAGCGAAGCTCGCTGATCGAGTTCGTCAGAGGCGTTGCGCCTCGATCGTGAAGACCCTGGGAATGTGACCTTCTAAAAGGGAAGGAGACATTTCAGAGTATTACCAGACAGTGTGATCGTCTTTCTCCACTCGATCCGGATTGTGTGCGTGTGCCATATTCGCATCGCAAATATGGCAAGTCTCTCTTCATTTCCATGTCCAGCTCAGCCAGCGGGACTTCTCTATCTTATAACTAGCATTTACTGCCTCAAGTTTTACCTATATGCCCTCAAGAAGACATGTAGGGCAATCTTGTGTGCAATTCTTCATGTCGCAGGTGCTTGAGCTGGGCAGGGAAACCGCAACGCCGATGAGCGGACTTCAACTCCATGCATTCTCATCTGCTAGATTGTAGATGCTGTCGTAACGATCGCATCTGCACCTTGTCCACACAAGTGTGAGGATGAGCGTGTTCTGGACTTTATAATTAAAACCGTATGGTGGATTATGACGATATAGAGGTGGGGCTGTTGTCTGTTGCGGATGCTAGTATTATCAAGCAAGTTACACACACTAAATGGTCCTGTGGCTAATTTGAAAAGGCAGCATGCAAGGACTTGTGCCATACCGGGGAGATGGTCGATTCGAGGATTGATCGTTGGATGCGGTCAATCTGGGAGGCACTGATACGGTAAGTAAACTACCATTTGTTTTCTTCAACTCAATCGAGCCGTGCCAGCCGCAGAAAGAGTCCTTTGCGAAGCCAGTGAAGCTATTAAGAATCCGAAAACTTCCTTGGGTGTTCTTGGAATGCATGGGTATTGCCACAGTGTACCGCAGAGGCTGTCTTATCGACAATATTGATCTCTCGTCGTGTCGAGCCTTACAGCTTACACTACGCCCCACCTATCAATAGCTGTGATCGAGAAGCATAACTCAAAACGAGCGATATGTGCCACAGCTATCAGCCAACAGTGAAGGCAGAGCAGAAAACTCATGACTATGGTGGCTACTTCTGACCTTGTTTGTCTTTCCTTTCTTATATCGTTGCGCTCGTCTGGTTGTGCTTTTTCCAACTTCTAATATGTTCGTTCTAGTTATAGATGAGAGCGTTCACGTCTTTGAGTTGTGCTTTGATGGCGAAGACAGGCTGCAAGCAGTAAGGCCATAATGCCTTCACCTTCATCCTGTGGCCTGTCCATCTGCTCTAGCGGCATTCATCAGCCTTGATTTTCGGCCGTCTTTCCAGGCTTTGTCTAGTGCATCCAGCTTCCCACCCAAAACTTGCACATTGCCAGGCTCAAGCATAACGACAGCTCGTCGCACATCGAAGTTCCTCAGAATGAGTTTCACGCCCATGGACATGCTGGTGTTTAGCCCCTCGATACCCATGAGGTCTAGTGCATAGATTTTAAGGCCTTTGGCATCTTGTAGTAGTAGCTTGAAAGGTCCCTTGCTCTGGATAGGCGCCGTAGCTTCAGCTGTACTTTCGTTTTCCTGCTCCACAACTCGCACAATCTCCCTCCCTTTGGTCATTTCTCCACGCTCTTTCGACTCAATCGATTCGACCTGTGACCACCGCGAATGACCGATATCTTCAACATCCAGCACTTGGCATAGAAGTGGCCCAGCAAGGAAGCGAGACTGTACTGTGCCCTTGAGAATGTCGGGAGGGAAAACAGAGGCCGCTGGCTGGCTAACGGTAGTTGTGATGTCGGTGGACAAGAGGCGAAAGAGGGCTGTTTGCTTTATGGCGGGCAACGGAGTGTTTGGGCGTGTTGTTGAGACGAAGCTTTGCAGCCATGCTGTGGTCGGGTAGAGATGCCTGGCGTTGAGGTGCTGCGTTAGCTCAGCTACAATGTTAGTCGCCATTGTGGCGATCAATTGGTACGACAATTTTGGTGGATTGATACTGTGTCGGAATCGTAGACGCGTCGCGTTAATTAATGACGTGGGGGAACAACTTCCCAGCGCTGGCTTGGCACTTGACAAGCTCTCACTTCGGGTTTACCTACAAGCCTCATCAGCTCACCCGGTCAATATAGCGCAATACTCAGAGAAACGGCTGCCGAAGAACCTGGATATGTCTACGATAGCTTCACCGAGGGGCAGTATCTCTGTCCGCAGCCCTTCATCCACGCGTACCTCCTTCGATAGTTCCGCTAGACCTCCGCCGAATGCACGCCGCAATCGAACAGCCCTTCGTGAATTTTATGGCTTGAAGAATGCAACCAAAGATGCAGATGCGAAGATTTCGGAAGAGTCATCAAGGACAGAGCTTGGCCCTGAAGAAGACGAGACGCTGACGGAGCTTGACGCTGCCGACTTTAACGCTGAGGCATTTGTGGATGGCTTGCTGGCAAGGGAAGGCTTGAAGGGCATTTTGAGGGTAGAAGCCGATCTAATCTCACGTATGCTAGTGCTTCAATTGCAATGAAGACTGGAAATTAATACTCATAATAGAGATACGAAACCTGGACAGTGACCGGAAGTCGCTCGTATACGACAATTATTCCAAGCTGCTTTCAGCAACCAGCACCATTCGCCGAATGCGTGGGAACATGGATCCTCTAGCTCCTACAACTCACACACTCGGACCTGCCATCTCACACATTGCTGAAACTGCTGCTTCGTTGTCTTCCTCGATGCATAGCATTCCTCCTAAGCCGCAAGGTCTAGGGATCGACATACGAATCGAGAGAGACGATACAGAGCAAGAAGGATTGAATAAGAAGCAAGTTCAGAAGGAGACAGTTATATGGGTACTGGACACGCCACGTCGCTTGCGGCTGTTGATTGATCAAGAACGAGACGAGGATGCAGAGAAGGAGTGGGAAGGAGTCAGCCAGATACTCGATCAGTGGAAAGAAGTCACTGGAGTGAAAGAGCTCAGAGAAGAATGCGAGAGAATCATGGATGAGGAGGATGATTCTGAGTGAACTTTGGCGCAATCGCTGCCAAGTGTGGCTACCACGGGCCTCAGAAGCCTGACATATCTAGCCAAGAAGTCTGGTCACCTACCATACCGTCGCCATCCTGGAGATACCTATTTGCCAAGTTTCTTCGCAACAGGTTGCATGCCTGTTGGTGACATTGTGGACCGTCTGACTCCTTACTCGATCCAACTGGAAAGGACAATAGCAAAGCCCATGTCCAGGCATTCTTGGGAACCTTACTTCTACTTCATTGGCCTGGCAGGTGTCCAATGTAGTACCAACAGCCGGCTCCATTACCACCTCGGCACCTGTAATCTTAGGGTGTTTGTTCCGAATGTGTGGATTAAAAGGCGAAATTTCTGCATCGAAGTGTTTCTGAATGTCAACGTGAACACTGTGCGGTTGCAGCACATTGCCCGTTACCTTCACCCACACAGTGCCTACATGTGGTTCCTCGTCCATAAAAGCTGGATTGAAGAACACGTTGGCAAGGGCTGGACTGTGTTTGTTCAAAGACTCAATGCGTTTTTGTCAAGTACAACTGGTATCACATCTCAAATGCAGCGTAGGCACCCCTTGGTTCCGAGGCCCGTTATCTACCATGGACGAGCGAAATGGTTGTCAATAAGCAACCTGTTATGACATCTCGAGCTAGGCATTCTACATCGACTATTCGATACGTCGAGCCACCATGGTCTGTGAGAGCATGGGATTGCCAAATTCAATCGTGGCCTAATACTGATGAATACCACATGCATTTCAGACCAATGTCCTTTCTTTGCGGTTACTCACGATGAGGGCAGACAAAATGACCTGCACTCGCCTTTTTCGCGCGCTTTGGATGAGACAACAATGTATGTACCATCGACGGATGAGCGGCCCGCAACATCTACTGAGCAGGGAAGCAGATAGAATTCTTGGCTACGAGTGCCATGTATACATCCAGTGCTCGAATTCATTCTCTATTTTCGTTGATATAATTGTGAACCTCCCCACAGAACGGATCTGACGTCATATTTGTTGTTGATTCTGTAAATCTGCGATGCTACAGTGCATGGCTTTGGATACACAAGCCCCAGTGTTTCACCTTGTTTGTTTTTTGGAACCCTGACTGTAAGATCCGGGGACCAGGGATGGCTTCGGGAACGACCGTGCACCGCGATACGGTGACAGGGGGCCCAGCAAACCATCAATGCTTTTATCAGCACTCTCGGTGCTTCTCATCCTATCCAAAAAGATTGGTATCCAATTTTTGTGGAGTCAGTTAGAATGCACAAGATGAAGCATTTAACAGTGTATGGAACCTAGGCGACAACCGCGCAGTCGAACGTGGACATTACTCGAAAATGCAAAGCCCCTCGGCCAATTTCCACTTTCTCGACCGGGCTTGTGGCGAGACGGAAAATCTCACCATCCGCCATCCACTATCAGTCTAGAAGTAACACATGGCTATATTCATCTAGCCATGCCCTCGTAGCGGAGATGAAAGTACCCTAGTCAGTCTCGCAGCCTCGTCCCAGCTGAAACGTGTAACATTTCCCATAGCCACGCATGAAAGAGTGATAGAGTTCTAGGGCAACCCCATCTATCTTTGTCCAACAGGCACACATGATAACCTAGGAGAGCAATGCCGAGGCTTCCATTTCTTGTTTGTACGGGAAGGGTGGAGTAGGTGAAATCCTTCGAAGGGCAGTCCTTCACCGCACGTTTCATATTCGCCCTCGTCATCGAGTCACGACCCGAAGATTATGGACCTAGAACGGATCGTACACAAGGTATTCGCTCGTATGCATGTGTTGCTCCCTAAATCCTGCTGTCCGATCTGGACTAAGCTTGTCACGCCAACCTTCTTTTTAACGGTCACCCGCAGCTAAACGGCGCCTCTAGCCTAATGGCGGTGCTAGACGCCCGCCAAATAGATATGACACCTGCATGTCGACCCGCCACATTCCCGGTGGCTGCTTTTAGTCAGGCACAGTGCCGACATGTAATCACCAAGCGAGATGGAGATGTTTCAAGCCTGTTGGTAGGTAAGGAGAGAAGAGTATAAAACGATCTTAGCACCCCATGGATGGAAAGGTACGCTTGACGCTCACACTCTTTTTTCACTCGCTCTTTTCCAGTGTTTGACTTTCAATCTTTTACTTCGTGAACAATCTTTTCACCACCTACTCTTTACAAACCAAGTTACTTGTTCAAGTTTCAAATCATCAAAATGAAGACTTCATCCATCCTCGCTCTCGCGCTTGCTGGCGGCGCTCAACTCGCTGCTGCCCACGCTACGGTTTGGGAGATTGCTGTCAATGGCAAGGCCCAGGGTGTTGGAAACAAAGCCGGCGGATACATTGATACTCCTCCCAACAACTCGCCTGTTGTTGATGTTACGTCTAGCGCCATGCAGTGCAATGTTGCTAGCATCAAGGCGTCTAAGGCCATCACTGTCGCTGGTGGTGATGAGATCACTGTGAGTGTTTTGGTTCATATTCTTCATTGAACAACCACTAACTGCATTTTCAAATATAGTTCGAGTGGCATCACGATAGCAACTCACCCAGTGACGACATCATCGCCTCGTCCCACAATGGCCCCGTAATTGTCTACATCTCCAAGGCTGGCTCATCTCTGTCTTGGACCAAGATTGCTGAGGACGGATGGGACGGCAAGTCCTGGGCTGTTCAGAAGCTCATCGCTGGTAGCTACACTGGAAAGCCCGGCCAGCACAAGGCCAAGCTACCCAACCTAGCCCCTGGCGACTATATTCTGCGTCCTGAGATCATTGCTCTCCACGAGGGTAACCGCCAGGGAGGTGCCCAGTTCTACATGGAGTGCATTCACATCAAGGTCACCGGATCGGGATCCGTTGCTCTGCCAGCAGGTGTTAGCTTCCCAGGAGCGTACAAGGCCACTGACGCTGGTGTGCTTTTCGACCTCTACAACTCCTTCTCCAGCTACCCATCCCAGGACCAAAGGTCTTTAGCGGTACTGGCAGCGGTAGCGCTCCTGCTCCTGCTACGACTACTAAGGCTTCCACCCCGCAGCTACCTCAAAGGCTGCTGTCACTACAGCTAAGCCAGCCCCTACCAAGGCCGCTACCACCCTCGCCACTGTCGCTAAGCCCGCTCCTACTGCTGGCAGCGGTACCGTTGGTACTGTTCAGCGCTGGGGCCAGTGCGGCGGAAAGGGCTACACTGGCGCAACTGGTTGCGTCTCTGGATCTACATGCAAGAAGCAGAATGACTACTACTCGCAGTGCTTGTAGATGTCTTAAAAACTAGTCCAGTATAGCGACTCGGACCATTGCGGTCTTCACTTTTCGAACTCTTCTTTGAACATATATCATGATAGATATCAGCGGGCTTGCCCGTGTGCACGGTCCTGATGGCCGTCTGTTCGATTCTCTTGTATATATGTAATTTTCACGACGAATTGGAATCCATGCCTTTTCGGCTTCATCATGACAATCTGTTGCAATTGATGTTCCGAGCTTGAGAGCCGTGATATGTTGTTCGCGATGACTGACCATTTTATGATTGCTTAGAAGCCACAAGTCACTTATCGAGTCACGGCTGACTATTGATCTACAAACACTGCCCTCAGCATGAGAAGTGTCTAGGAGTGACGTATCTGTCTTCGTTATGCAACTTCAGGGGCGAGTTATTTCACGGGCCTGAAGTCGCTTTCTTGTTATTCGGAGCAGGCGAGTCACGTGGGATTGTCTTTGCCCGTGTGCGACAAGGGGCGAACCACATTCGGGCGGCTTACTAACCAGTCGCTTAACCGCGGCATGAAGTCGCCATTGGACCCTGCATCGAGGCAACGCCGACACTCGGGAACTAAACTCGTCACAAGTCGGAGACAGATGACAATCCGCAACTCAACGCTTCACTTCCCACTCTCCCTCGAGTTTCCACCACATGCTGGACTCATGAGAGCCCATAAGCCGCCTTCATGATACGCACTTCTTGCGCCTGGGCCCGTGGTGGTCTACGGCGCACACCTTCCCCTCGGAACAGCAATTCCGGGAACTCTTCAATCCTCGGATGCGCACGCTCAAGGCCTCCACCCTCACACGTTACCCGCCGATACAATGCCTCGAAGCCTCCTGTAGGGCAAAAAGCGCCCGAGACCGCGCAGACGATTCCTGGGCCTAGCTGGCTATGGCTCGAGCCGATCTACGAACCGTTTCGCGCATACGGTCGTGTGCAGCAAAGGAAGCCGTACATGACCCAGTTTGTGTCTTCACTGGTGATATACTTTGTTGGAGACTTGGTGGCTCAGAGCATTACTCAACCGGCGGACCGCCCAGAACTAGTCCAAGAAGTAGAGGAGGAAAAGGGATGGGTCCAGCAATGGAGTCATGACCGCGACTGGGCTCGGACTGGTCGCGCAATCGTAATAGGAGGCTTGAGTTCCATCCCGGCATATAAATGGTTTCTTTGGCTGGGCAACAACTTCAACTACAGCTCCAAGATACTGTCCCTTACAACCAAGGTTCGTCCTTGATCATTCACATATCCCTGCCACGTACTAATAATGCTCCAGGTCGCAGTAAACCAAGCACTCTTCACCCCTGTCTTCAACTCGTACTTCTTCGGCATGCAAACATTTCTCAGCGGCGCAACCCTCCCCGAGATCATTGAGCGAATCAAGAACACAGTACCTACGAGCTGGATCAACAGCTGTAAGCTTTGGCCAGCGGTTACAGCGTTCAGTTTTACATATATACCCATACAATACCGGAGCATTTTTGGAGGCGTAATTGCAATTGGTTGGCAGACATATCTCAGTTTGCTCAACCAGAGGGCTGCTGCTGCAGAAGAGAGGGAGCATGGCGCGGAACATGTCGAGAATGGCCACGCCAGAGCCGTTGAAGCAGTGAGAGCATGTGGACAAGGGAAGCAAAAATGCGCTGCTTGACTTTCCTGAAAGATTTGTCTATCAACACTCGGCGTTTTGGAACATCTTAGATTTCTATTTTCATCACTACAGCTCTCTATTGAGCGATATGACTTGACTTTAACAACCAATATCTCCTTTGTCAATACGCACAGGTCTAAAGCTAGGTGGGATGCATAAGAGATTGGCGTTGTAGAATGGGGAAATACCAAGCGCGTCGGGATTTTATACAGATGTATTTAACATAGCATTATCGGTAGCGTTCTTATCACAAAATATGAATAATTTAGTTATCTCGCCGTTTTGTGCTTCTTCCTCGAGTTTCTTCTGCTCCCACGATTGTAAACGACCCCGCCAATAACCATCCTTCGACCCGCCCAGCTCCACACTTCAAGGCTCCGCTCATTTCGCCAAGTCAACGTCATTCGATACAAAATGTTCCTTTCAAGCGACTAGTCTTAAGTAAAATGCCCCATGGCACCAAATGAAGCGGCAATGACCGCGGAAAGCGTCGTATAATGTCACAAAGGTGTTAAGCTTCAAAATATTTCAAGTAGTTGATTTTCTTTTGCTTGCAGCATCTCGGCTGAAGAACTAAATTGCTGCTTTTCCCACTATATTCTTCAATACAATAGACTAACTTACGAAGTATAATGACTTCAGCAAAGCAGCACGTCAACGATAATTCGCACACCTCATGGCAACAACGCTCCGAGCTTGAGGAGCTTGCCTACTTACCTCACGACCTATGTAAAGAGCTTTCAACGCTGGACCGAGAGTTCTGGGTTTCTGACCAAAAACTCAAGGAGATAGTAAATGTCTTTCGACAAGAGCTAGATGAAGGGCTGTCGAAAGACGGCCAAAACATACCAATGAATATCTCTTTGGTACACAACCTCCCGACTGGGAAAGAAAAAGGTACAATTCTGACTTTAGATTTGGGCGGAACCAATCTCCGAGTCTGCAAGGTGGTGCTGCATGGCGATGAGATGGAGGAAGAGGAGAGAAGTACATTAGATCAAGAACAGTATAGGATACCTCAAGAGCTGAAGACCAGCGACGCTGAAACGCTCTGGACATTCATTGCGGAGAGAGTAGGAGAATTTATGAAGAAGGAAGGCCTGGATAAGGTATACAGTAAAGATAACCCAATGCCGCTAGGGTTTACATTCTCCTATCCGGCCACACAGGAATGTATTGATCATGCCGTCCTACAAACTTGGACTAAAGGCTTCGACATCAAAGGCGTGAAAGGAAAAGATGCGGCACAGCAATTGCGGGAGAGACTTGAAGAGACAAATCTGCCACTTGAGCTCATCTGTGTAATCAACGACACAGTCGGGGCAATGATAGCATACGCATACAATGATCCAAAGACTATCATTGGAGCAATATTTGGCACGGGATGCAACGCAGCGTACATGGCCAGCTTGTCTGATATAAAGAAACTGGACTCAAAAGACAACAGGGTTACAGAAGCGCAGGGGGACAAGAACAGCGAAAGGGAAAAGAAGATGGCGATCAATTGCGAGTACGGCGCCTTCGATAATTCGCATCGTGTGCTTCCGAGGACAAAGTATGACAAGCAAATCGACGCAGAGTCTCCAAGACCAGGCGAGCAAACATTCGAAAAGCTTTCAGCTGGCTTATACCTCGGCGAGATATTCCGTCTTATACTGGAAGATCTCACCGATCGTGGTTTGATCTTCACAGATCAGGATACGGTCAAACTCCGAGAAAGCTATGCGCTGGACACGGGCTTCCTCTCTGAAATCGAAGACGACGAATCCCCTAAATTTGCCGACACACGCGCAATGTTCTCTAAAGCACTCAATTTGGACCCGTCGGACGTTGAGATCGAACTCTCCCGCCGGCTTGCCGAACTCATCGCCGTCCGCGGTGCACGTCTGTGTGCGTGCGGCATAGCTGCTATATGCACCAAAGAAAACATTAGCAATGGGCATGTTGCTGCTGATGGCAGTGTAGCAAATAAGCATCCTAAATTCCATAGACGCTGGGCGAAAGCACTTGGTGAGATTTTAGACTGGAACGAAGAGGTAGGAGAGGATGCCAATGGCGCTGGTGGCCCGATCAAATTGACGAGCGCAGAGGATGGGAGTGGAGTCGGTTGTGCCATCATAGCTGCTATGGAGTTGGAAAGACGGAAGGATGCTATAAGAAGTGTGTAGAGGGTATGAGTAGTATAGTTGAAAAGGCAGCTTTAATCAGTGCATATTTCCGAAGCTCGTAGAGGCCCTGAAAGAATTTTATGTTTCTAGTTTTTCTATGTTCGATATTTAGCCATAGGGATTTACACGGCCATTCAAGTGCTTTGGTAGCATCCGACTGATATGTATGAGCGGGACTTGGTCGCTATTTTACTTTCTTTCGCCTTGTCACATATCGAGTAGGATAGCCCGACTTTGGATCAATACTGCATGAATTTTGTGACTGTACAGATGTGGGTTGCTGTACGTTCGTGCGGATAGGCATTCCCACTCTTCTGCTAACCGCATTGCGCCATCGACGCCATCAATGACGAAGTGCAGCCATTGTGGATCTTTCTGTGCCAATCTGAGAATCATCGATGGAAGATGCTGATCAGATATTAACTATATAGAGATAAAAGGAAAGCTTTTTAATAGCCGACTTGAGTTTCATACATTTCGACAAGTTGTTTGTGTTCCCAGATGGCGGAGCACTCTGGTTCGTAAGTATCTCAACCTTTCCCATCACCTACATCGCTGAACAGCGACTAAGATATTCGAAGACCGAAATCGCTAAGGACACTCGGCGAATATCCGTTTCCGATTCCAGAGGGAAGTGTGGTATTTGAGGGATATGGACCACGGGAAAAGTATTGGCCTCAGGAGAGTTTGGAGAGGATCGCAGCATTCATGAAGGCAAACATCGTTACGGCTCCAATCTGAGTGAGTCAAAGAAAACGATTAGCTATGGGAAGAGCTACGGTCCGCTAAGCTATCTAGAACAAATACTTGACTAGAAACTCCCTGACATTATCGAAGTATGCCCCCATACCAGCAAGTTTCCCACTTGTTTGTACAACAACCCTGCGCTTACTGCCGTCCACCTTAGCTGCCAGCGTTTCATCAATGTTCTTTTCTACAATTTGTGGTACATTATATGAATCCTTGTAGTATACAACGACTTTGAGGCCGATGAGATCACCGATGGTCTGCGTATCACCAGCGCTATTTACGACACTGGTTCTGATCATGGTGAGGCGCATTCCAGCCCAGTAAATGGTACTCGCTAGAAGTAGTAAACATATAATGATTGGCCACCACCACCGGGGGATTTTATCTTCATTGTGCGTTTTGCCAGCAAAGACCAATATAAGCAAGTTACCGAGAGCAAACAAAATAGGGACTGTGTAGAGAAGCCAGTTCCAGCGGAAAAAGGTGAGCCTGTAGTTGGAATAGTCAGGAGGGGATCTCATACGCTTTTGGAGCTTGAGGAGACCGAGAGCAACGAAGACTATCATCAAGGTTAGCTTGAATATAGGATCAATTTCATCCTGCACTTACTGCTGAAGAATATATGCCCGTATGTATAGAGACCTATAGTAAAGGAATAGCCATCTGGAGTCGTCGGCGACGGGGCTGCCGCAATAAAAATGACCGATGTAATCCAGTGCAAAACTAGAGCACCCTTCGGTGTATTCTCGTCTGCTTGAAGGTATCGCCAGAACGGTAGGATTCTTTGGATGGCAATCGATTGCTTGACTGTGTCTTTTGTTAGTATGAGTATGGTGACAGAGAGCAGATATTTCACACCTTTTGAAGCAGTGTACGTGACCGCAATTACGTTGCCAAACGCAGATAAAGCCATGCATATCTTGAACGCTGTAGATGCTCCAAAGACTTTCGGTGCGAACCTCAGCGCAACGGCGAGGTCAGAATTGGGCCCTGTAAGTGTGTCGTAGTCGAGTACACGATACTAAGAACGCATCAGTTAATGTTACCCTGTGGTCTAATATACTGTACGGTGCACGTACAAAAGCCACTGTGACAAGCACGTAAAGTACCCAGACAGTACTGACGCCGAGCAAAGCGCCAATATTGAGCGTCCGTCGTGAAGTTCGGCCCTCGAAAGCGCGGATTTCTCCAGCCACGTAGTTTGCATTCTCCCAACCTTGGTACGAGTAAAATATCATTACCATGCCAGCCATACCGTCAGATGCTGATGCGGTATGTCCTGCATCGTTCCACTCTGAACCATGCTTCCCACTATATCTCATACCTGCGATAAATATGACCAACAGCAAGATTGTTTTATACCAAGCAACGAGCTTGTTAAGGAAGAGCCCAGCTCTGCTTGAAAACCAATGAATGAGGCATACTAGTGTAACGACCGAGATTGCTATATAGCGAATCAGGCGAGGATCGAGGTCCTTGCTCTCTTCTAGTTCAGGCATAGCAGAGATGAGTACGTGTTTCGCGAACTGGATAGAATTACCATACGAGTTGGCAAGAAGCAGGAAGAATCCTGAGAAGAGTATCGTAGCAAGAAGTTCGGGCTGGCGGTAAATCTCATCGAGATACACAAGCTCACCGCCGTTGAAGGGCAAGGCATTTCCGAATTCGAGATAGACGAGCAGAAACATTAGTGTCCAGAACCCGCCGATCGTCCATAAGGCAACGCTCAATCCTTTTGATCTTGTTGACAATAATACTGCTCCCGGAGTCGTAAATATTCCAGTGCCAATCTGTTTGTTCAATATCAAAGCTGCAACGTCTAATATGGTCAGGTTCGTCCTAGGCACTGCTGCCTTATTCTCGTCCCAGTCGCCCAAATCTGGCCTTCGGGAACCTTGGCTAGAGGGATCTGAATCTATGCGAGGGTTTCCGCGTTCTGGATCAGAAACATTTCGAATGTATGCTTCTGCTGCTGTCTTTGCGGCCCCTGTTGAGGTTGCCGTTACGTGTGAAGAAGAGTCACTGGACTGCTTGCCAGTGCTTGGGCCTGGACTGTTTCGTTCTTGCGATACATCATTCCGTGAGCCAGGAGCGGAGCGCGAGCGGACTGAAGATGCATTCGCAACCGGCAGGCGTGGGATTCGATGTATCTCATGGCTTTCTGGTGTCAAATGACTGTTGTAGAAAGGAACGTGCGACATCTTATTCGCGTTGTCGATCAGTAGCAATAACCACGGATCCTAGGAGCAAAGAAGTTCTCCGTGTTGTATCTCAGGATGTAACGCTGAAGGCAGACTACTGCTAATCTGAGGCTGGGTTCTCTAGGCTTATTGCATAATCAAGTCAGTAAGGCAAGTATATGAAGTTGAGCCTGTGCCTTACCTTTGTATTTCTTCTGGATCAGCCCACTAGTTCCCATCAATTTAGCCTACAGACTTTATTTCCATGGAAGGCTGATTTTTGTGGTATTATCAACAAAAGTAGTCCTGGCAAGGGCGTGATCAAATACGGGAGTACTCACATGTGCTGGGGTTCCAAGATCTGCCGCGCCCTCAGCCCCCACGACCTAGTCCTTCGGATATGCAGTGCGCCCACCAAGCTCCACCTTACTTCGTCAGGCCAATATTGTGTGAGCCTGTAGGCAACAAGGAACCGTGTACGTGACCCCGCGCCCGTGCCAGCGTCCTGCCACTGACTCAAAGGAATTCCTTCAGCACGCCTCCGATACTTGCCCTCTACCATTCTGGCTGCCTTGCCTTCCGTCAGCTTAAAAACACATCAGTCGACTAGAATCGCTACTTCCCCTCTTATTCGATTTCGCCCAGGCACATTCACGCGAATAACGCGGATGCCATGGCCGACTCCACAACCGAGCAATACGACATTCAAGTGATAAGCCAAAGGTACTAGTACATCTTTCCAGTCGGGCGACATGAGGCTGAGAATACAAGGTATATCCGAAGGAACATATTCGAGAACTACGTGAACACACATATCGATCGATTTGGTACTCAGTGGAGATACGTTGTACGTGCCACCCAAATCTGTTCAGCAGAGTAGTGCTTACCCGCGCAAGTGGGCTCGAGATAATAAAATATCATTTACAGCCCTGCAAAGACTGACCAACGTATGTTGATTCTGACATCTACTGCTCCAGTGGAAGTAAACTGACCTGGACAAGGATGAGCTTGATCAGCTCCAGGAAGCAAGCCAACGCGCCAACGCAACTGCAAACCAGAGCCTGTTTGTAGATTGATCGGCAGAAACAAGGTATGGCGAGGAATGTGACAACAGGCTGAGGCGCAGCGGCAAGACAGCCTGATGCAAACTGCGCCCATGCTGAGCGCTAATTATTGTGGCTGCTGCAAACCGGTGACGGGCTGCGTGGGCGGACCAGTGATTGAAGGAATTTGTACATGTCACTTTATAATCAAGATGACTTTACCCTAAATTGTCCTCCACCTCTCGTCTCTTCTGAGAGGGCTTTGATTCTGTATCTGCATCCGGAAGTCAGCTCTGTATCGTTTATTGTTGCCGTTTTCAGCATGGCGGTCGATCTTCGCTCAGGATCGTTAACTTCGGGACCTTGCGATCCGTATGTCTTTGATACCAGTCATTTTGAGAATATCCTGAACGAGAACTCGAAGCGCACACTTGTTCCTGATGAAGAACTACAAATCAAGTTGATAGAAAGCGGAGCTAGGGGTAAGAGTATCCCATGATCGACGAAAGCCAGATGAACTAAATATTAACTTCTGCAGATTGGATTTTCACGAATGTTAGCGACTTAAACACATACTTACAGACTACACAATTTAAAGGGACACGAATAATGTAATTATTCACTTTTCCTGTGTAATAGTTTCTGACTGATGGAACCAGATTGGTGCCACAACGATTCTCTTGGGATCGTTTGACCGTTTCCGAAAATGCTCTTCGAAGCCTTATCCACCATTTCAACATTTTTCCAGCCTTTATTGACGTTCTATGCGCTTTTGGCAAACTAACCTCGGAGACCAGCGACTCGCTTGGTGGCTGCTACAGCTGGCAAAGCGGCAATGTATCCGGTGAGTGCTTTGTTATCGTGAAAGTTCATAGCTCATCGTCAGCAGAATTATGTTATCTTCTGAAAAATGTTGAGAAACACGGACGTGACGGTTCCGACGAGCCTTGGTCTATAAGACAGCTAGGACTTTATCACCAACATGATTCCGCAACTGGAAGTGACACATTCATCATTCTTAACCCAATGATGTCCTTCCAGCAACGACTCAAAGATGCACGAGCTAAGACCGGGCTACTACCAACATGGCGAGATATCCATAACCTAGCTTTATCACATTCGACCTGGCAGTGGCGATGGTACTTAACCTTTTGGGAATCGAAGCTCGCCGATTTGGTATGATAGCCCTTCTGAAAGAATTCTGTGATGAAACCGTTAACTCAAGTAATCGTAGATTTCAAAAGCACATGTGTCTCGTGTTGAAGGTCGCAGAAAGCTTGAGAAAATGCCAGTGCTGACCATCGAATATTCCGACTTTCAGGACGTACAGGTCATCCATGATCGAATGAATGCCTCCAAGTACATTTTGGGCTCGAATACAAGCATCTGTACTAAAGCTAAGGAAACTCTCCTCGGAAGTTCAAATGTAGATCTTTTCTTGGAAGAGCTGAGGCTCCAGTCCACTCGGGTCGACAATCTGCTTGAGCGTGCCAGGAGTGGTTCAAGTTTGGTACATTAGATCTACTGCACATCTCGAACAACCGCTGATAAAAACAAAGATGCAAGATATAATCTCTTTCCGCGGACTTGACTCTCTGAAGACAAGCAGCGAGAACTCGAATGAGATGGCCAGGCTGGCTGATATAGACAGCAAGAACATGGTCAAACTAACGACCAAGTCCCAGCGAGATGCTTCAACATTAAAAAAGGTAACATGGTTGACATCGATATATCTTCCGGCATCATTTGTCTCGGTAAGTCGAAAACACCGTGTCAGGCACATCTGCGCAAAGGCTGACGGGGCTTAGCAATTCCTTAGCATGGGGTACATTACAGTGAACTCGAAAGTCAGCCCCGCGTCGCTAAATTTCTCGTCTGAGATGTGGATTTTCGTGGTGCTAACGGTGCTGCTCCTCACCATAACATTTGGCGGGTGGCTGTGCCTCGGTACTCCCAAAGAGAGGAGATGGTGGCGGAGAGCGCAACGCCAAAACCAGGCAGCAGATGAGAAAGTGTGAACGGCGACTAGGATCAGTCAAAGCGCCAAGCTGATTCAGTATCGCCGAGTATGCAAGGGAGCGGGCTGTGCGCGGTGGCTGCTTCTAGCAACTACGTTGTATTCCTATTGGCCATGTTGGTCGGCTGCCGTCTGTATTGATAAGGACACTTTCAAATGTGCCCCCAACTTCGAGTCCATTGCCTTGTCGCCTCATTTTTGTGCGTCTTTGGGATCGTACAGGCAATCATAGCCCTGAACCTCTGGTCAGCAGAAAACGACCATGCCCTCCGCTGGTTCCGCCATATGCCCTTCTACTCTTGCCTGCTGCCAATGCTGAGCTGCAGTCGCTGCGCACGTGCAACTCCCATACTGCGTAGCTTGTTTCCCAGTATTCTGCTCTCAACCATGTTCCTTGTGCCTGTCGTTTAACGACCTCCCTTAATCGCGATTCACGGCGCGGCCGAGCCTCTCGAACATGCCCGAAACGTGCAGACGTGCGCGCGACGAGATCGAAGACTTGCAGTTCGAAGATGGATCCAAATGCTTTTTCCCTCTCGATCGCCTGCGGAGCTACCTGAAGTTCCCGAAAATAAAAGAAATCTTACTATGCAGCTGCGCTCAGTGCGAGGAGGACTTGCGACTTTTCAAAAGCCAAACGGATCGGGAAACATATGTCAACCATATAATGGGAGGGAGGTATGATCCTAGCAATCTAACGCAAACCTACTACAGCGTTTTTGGCCTACTCGTTTACGTTGAGCATCCTCTGTGTACGTAAAATACGTTGTTCGAACTACATTCGAGGCACGCGCTAACCTTTATCTATACCACTAGTTATCATTGGCTTCTTGGACCGGAATTGTAGCGACCATTTTCTCGAATCTTGGGTAACGCACACCTCACTCTTCTCCCGTGAAAGTCTTAAGCAGTACACAGGAGATTTCAAAAGGGACCCACTCAGGTTTGAGCGCTTCGCGAAAAGATTCGCTACCAATCTTCCCAAGTTCGCGGTGCCGCATCTTGAATCAGAGCGATTCTCGCAATTTGATGCTAGTGTCGTACTGCCATTCATAGAAGAGACTGAGATAGGAAAAAGGATAGATGATGGAGGTCATCTAACTTCCGAAGGCGCAAACGGGAAAGTTTTCGCGTTTAAGATACATCGCGAATATAACAAGTTCCCAGTAAGAACCTATCTACTATGCCTGACTTCACGCGCTCACTGGCACAGAATGTCGGATCTCGCGCCGAATTTGCAAGAAAGCGTATCGAAACAGCACAGCCATTAGCATTCCTGGAACGCTCGAACATTCTCTACGCTCAACGATTTGGAGATGATCACATTGTCAAGCTCATCAAAGCTTATGGCCATGGCGAGTCGATCAATCTTATTTTCCCAAGAGCCTGGACAAACCTTGACCATCTGCTTCGCGACACTGTGTTTCGATATGGGGAAAAAAGAGGGGCAAGACTAGAACTAGCCAATGCGTGGAAGCAACTGCTCGGAATCGCTAGGGCACTTAAGAAAATCCAAGGCTTTGGAGATGGCGCTGATAGTAGAGGGGGAAACGTGGAAGATCGACTATGTATTCACTTCGACTTGAAACCAGACAATATTCTAGTGGAGAGAGAAGATGGTAATTGGCTGATCACTGACTTTGGCCAGGCGGCACTTACACAACGTCGAAGGGGTATGACTCCGCGTATAGGTGGTCACTTCGGGACAGATGCATACGCTCCCCCCGAAATTGAGGATACCAACATGGAATTCGGCCGCGCCTATGATATCTGGTCGTTAGGATGCATCATGCTTGAAGTGACTACTTTCATGGTTATCGGCTATGCTGGTCTCAAAGGTGTTGGCCAGTTCCAAGGCCTAGACCAGGCACGTCAAGCCATGCCGACCTGGGCGAGAGGCAGCGATGAGCGCTTTTGTACGTTTTCTTCACGATTAATTGCATTCATTAGCTTTACTGACTCTTCTTCGCTATATAGTCTACCAAGAAGCGCCAAATGGAGGGTACGTCGTCAAAAAGGAGATTCGCGAGTTTATGGCCAGCCTTGAGAAGCGACATGCACGATCGCCACAAAGCAGCGAGGAGAGTAAAACGTTTTTGAACAAAATCCTGGACCTTATAAATCGGATGCTGAACCCGATAGTACAAGACAGAGTGGACATTTCAAGGGTTGTCGACACCTTGTCCAGCGCTCTCAAGCGAGCATCTGTGTGCGCGTCAGACGCTACGACGTATCATGTGGTGGCTGCGAGCGATGAAACCATCCTTGGTGGGCCACAGCTTAACCAGATAGGGCTCTTGCATTGGTCGGAAGCTAACAAGGAATGGGAGTCTTCAAACCTGGAAGTGCTTGAAAACGAGGCGGGATTCATGCGTCTTCACCGCTGGGCACACGGTCGCGTTCCCAATAACATCAATTTTCGACGCAGCGATGTAAAAATAATTCCTCTGTACGCTTTCTGGGATCCAATGAACGCGTACGATTCCAGGACTTGGATCAATTTTGTTTTTCTGAGCGCAAACCGACGCTCTGAGGTTTCCGACGCCAAGTTCTCATTTGATGGCAACTCTGGACTTGAAGAAGCACGAATTGTTCAGTCAAAGCTCACATCACAGAACATTGTTGGCAGTTTTGCATTGAGCAACGTTGGGTTTAGCAAGCCGTTATCTGTAAGTAAGGCGGTGAAGGGCTTGTGGCGCAAATTGAAGCCTAATGAAAAGGCGCTTGTCGCGCAAGCTGACCAGAAAACCCTGGAATTTGGTTCAGCAACCGTTCAGATCTGGGTCGAACAAGAAGATGAAGTGGTAGCAAAGTTGATGCGGCGGGAATCCGTGGCATCTCAAGCGACGGCCACGTCTCGAGCAGTGAGAATTTTCGATCGAGATCAACTAAAAGTGCGACCCTGTCGCGTGGCCATATACCTACATGAACAGCGCTTTGTGTGCACGATCAGAATCGATGTTAATTGGGTCCTGGAGGAAAGCACCTCAGATAATAAAGTTCTCCGATTCAAGCCTCATCCGCAAGGCGGAAATCGACCATTCTATGCTTCCTGGATCCGGCCAACGCAGGAGGAGCTTGAGGCTGATTGTCCAGCTGGAATACCTTTAAGCCCGAAAGTACTGTTTTACTACGAAGATCTCGACAGTGTTGAAGTTGAGGAATTCGACCTAACATTCCTAAGCACCGGCGACCGGGAAGACTTCAAGTGGAAATTCTGGGAAGTGAAAAGGGATTGGGACCTTGCACGCCAAAAATTGGAAGACACGATACCAATCAACCGAATGCCAGAGAAAACGCCACAGCCGCCTGATGGTGTAGGCTTGCTTCCAGTTCCACGAATAAAAGCCCAACTGACAACGCGTCCAAGCCGCCCAACAAGTTTTCAGTCTTCTTCCAGTGGAAGCGCCACTCGGAGCAGGCATGATTCTACGCTTGAAGAAACAGCAGTCGCTAGGCTGGATCCGACCCGCCTCATGGTCCCAGACCCACAACCCTCAAATAGGCGGTCAAGTGGGGGTACGTGGCGATGGTGAAGCAGGGCGCCACTAGTTGTCGTGCTCTTGATCAAAGGTACGAGCAAATGTACAGAAAACTGGGCAAGTCATCCAAGAATTGGGAGTGCATAGAATCCCACCAAGATTATGTTTCGAACATTCGAATTCCAGTGCAAGGTGAGCCTAAGCTTCCAAGCGGTGGAAATACCTGCTGAAGCTCAGGACAAAAGGAGGGGGGTGGCAAAGATGCTCGTCTGCGCTGCCAGTAGAGACACATACAAAAGCAGCGCCACGCCCGAGTGACAGTGGGAGGTAATATATGTATGAAGAGGTCGAAGGTCAGCATTTTAAATATAGGAAAGAGATGAATCGCAGACTCAAAGAATATGGTGAGTTCAATTGCCTCTCGCCGTCAACGCCTTGCTTACGCTGGGCTAGAGAACGGCGGAGATGAGCCAAGGCAAGTAAATATCGCGTGTAAATATACAGTCAAAGTTCAAATTAGTTCAAATTTTCATGAAGTCGTTCACTGAAAACCCAAATAGCTGGTTTAAGTCGCGTGAGAACGAGTTGATAGTGCATTCAAAGAATTGTCCCCTGTGGGAATTTAGAGGTGGAGAAATGAACCTTTGACAGATTCTGTCCCTAAGAAAGCTGGAAGAGGGAGACATGTATATCCAATGAGACACGTGTCAAGGAAATATCAGGAGTACTGCTAGGATTTAACTAATCCATGACCGAATTTGGTGTTGACGGCTATTGAACCCAGTGAATGAAGTCAAAACAACAGATGGTCGTCATTTACTTGCATGATTCTTCATTTCTATAGCAGCTATACAGCCTTGACCGTAGATCCTTCGAGACAAGTACAGCTTCTTACTTGCAGAATCAAAATGTATATATCGTAACGCTATGTAATTTATACCCAATGAAGACAAGATTTACATCGTATAAGGTCATACTATCGACCATGCAAGTACTGCAACTATTGCTGCCCATTCCCAACGACCTATCGTCCTCCTCTCCACGCCACCTGTAAACTGCGGCGGTGACTGATCCTGCAAAGAGGTTGAACTTGGCGTCGCTGGCTGTGTCTCACTGCCTCCCTTTGTGATTGACCCATCACCACCTCTCAGCTGCCCACCTCCGCTGACACTCGTTTTATCCCCGGTACTGTCCTGCACACACTTGTTCGTCTCATTCTTGAACATGCGATCTGCGACACCTTTCCAGACCTCAGTCACGTCTGTGATCATTTTATTGGTGAAGAACATGCGGCAATCCGCCGCTTCGTACATGAACTCCAGCGGTGTTCCTGAAGCGTCATTTTGGCGCATGTTGTCTTTGAGGTTGACACCGCCGGCTACACGACCACCTTGGTATGCAGATCGCTTGAAAAGCTGGGTAGCGAACGCCGTCTTGCCCAAGTCTTGGGTGTCCCATTGCGCCTGTTGTTGTGGACTTCCAAGAAAATAAGTAGCTTGCATGCGAAGCTGGATATCATCCCAGGAGAAGACTTGGGCTCCTTTTGTTCCTCCCACGCCTTGCATTGCTCCTGGCTGTGGTCTGCCACCAATGGCAATGGTTCGCACAGCACCTTGATTCTTGAGCAGTTCAGATGCAATGGCACATGTGGAGGAGCACATGCCGTCGTGTAGCATGACCATGTCCTGCGCTTGAAAAGGCTGTGGAGTACTCGTTTCGTTCACGTTCTCCCCAAATCCAATAACACTGAATCCAGTATATGACGTGCTCACCCCATCACTGTAGTTATACCTCATCACTGTCGTAAAGGTATCACTATTTGCCTGTTCTGGCCCAAAGAGTTGCTCCCAGCTGCTGATCGCGCGATTTTGTACGTCGAGCTGATGCTGATAGTTGAAACCGGCTGTGATCGAAAATATATCCTCCTGCGTGGTGCCCCTTCCAAATGCTTCCACAAACGCGGTTTGATTTTGCTGCGCGTATGTTTTGTTTGCAAGAAAATCCTGAGTGATTTTTCCAGCGTTGTTGAGAGCATCATTAGCGCGGAAGCGGGTCCCACCGAATGGATCTGCAGATGCTTGCGGATAGACTTGTTTGAAGGTGTCGTAGCCTAGAATGGCGTTGCCTCCACCATTTCCGCGAAGGTCGAAGATCATCTGAGTTTTGCCCGCAGTTTGCGACATGCGGATGAAATCACGCATGGTGTTTTGAAAGCTTTGAACGTCTGAAGAATCGTATGAAGGAATGCTGAGGACAGCAACTTTCTAAGAGAAGTTAGTCAGGCACTCAGAGAGATATTCAGTACCTACTTCGTATCCCGCACCATCAATGTAGTAGCCACCAACCGCAAGATTCGGGTTGATCAACTCAGCCTTTGGGTAGCCGATATGCGAAGGCGTAGGCGTAGCAGTTGGAGTAGTAGGGCTTGGAGCTGCTGGAGCTGGAGCAGGTACGGCAGCCACTGGCTGCGGGCCTGTGCAGAATCTCTGAAAGAAGGTTTGACCACTATTTACGCCAGTGAAGTTACCGAAGACGACCGCGAGATTCATCATTGAGAAGGTTGTGCCATTGGCGAACTCCATAGTGGTGTTTGGACCTTGGTACTGTCCCGTCCTGAATGCTCCTAGGAAAGTGACGCCGGACGCGATAAGAGGTTGAGAAGGGAACATTGCATTCCAGCGAGTGTCAGCATCATGGAAGTCAGCTTCCGTGGACGCATTGGCAAGGAAGTCTTTCACATTGACCCCATTGATTGACTTCACTGGCGAAGGTCGGAATGAAGAGTCATTGTTAGCCTTGAGGACGTCGCGGTATGTGAATATCTCTGGCATCGCCATCCCATCAGCAGACACTGATACCAGTTCCGTGCCTGGGGGTCGCTGGAACTGCATTGCGGAAGCAAGGATGTCTGGTTGCCATGCAAAGTGATTATCGTACGCTGACTTGAATAGATCCATCATGCTCATCTGGAAGTCGTACTCAGATTTGAAACCACCTGAAGCAAGCTGCTTCTTCATGTTGTCCAGCTGACCCATAATGTCGACAGGTTGCTCATTGTATTCCTCTGGTGGACTTTTGAGATATGCGATATTTGACTGCCACTTTACGTACAACTTCAAGTCCTCGATCAGCTTTGCATTGCCAGCTTGGTCGAGAGGCACCGACATCAAGCATTGCACTCCGAGTTCTGCGGGGACGACCTTCCGCGCTCCAGAGGGTAATGCTGCAAGAGCGCTGTTGACAATGGCGCATGGCTCCTGACCCCTGGTTGCAGATGGCGTTGAGTTCGATGATTGCGCTATTATTGAGACTGTATTGCTCTCTACTGCGGCCATCACCACATCCACCTCCGCCATTAGTTCGTCCATGTCGATCTCTGGAAAATCCGGTACACCATACATCCATGGATGAGGATTCGCAGCCACCAAGCCGCAGTATGCGCTCAAAAGCAGAACTAGAGAATGCATCTTGAGGTAGGAATCCCGTTCTAAACCTAGATATTGCTCTTTAATGAGAATGCTCGATCAAGAAAGGAAAGAATATTAGATTATGAACGTAGAAGCGAACCAGCGCTGAGAGCGAAACAGAAACGAAGTGGGACCAGACTCAGAAGAAACTTGAACTCATGATGATCAACATGAAGATAACAAACATAAACAAAACGAAGAGACAGAGGTAAGTTGAAAGCAGTGCAAAGCCCTAGCTTCGACAGGTTGCTCGAGATATGGGGCTGCTTCATAGGTGGGGGTGAGCATCGATAGAGAGGGGCCAGGCTAAGAAAGATTCAACTAGCCTGTAGCATGCCTGCCGCGTTGTCGAAACCTCAAGTACCAACCAAGAGCTAAATAGGCCAGATGCGAAACAGGCTATGTATCTGGTATGAGGAGCAGGCGTCCAATTGGGCAGAGAGCGGCTTGTCGACATCCTTAGATTGAAGTGGATATGCGCAAACGAAGGGCATTGTCGAATGTTTTATACATTACTTAGATGTATGATGAAGAGTGATCAGGATGAAATGAATACTCTCAAAAGTACAATCCATCAGGCATGCTGGCTGTTGAAACACAGAGGCGCTACCTGAGGCGAAACAGAATCAACCATCTAATCCTATTGGACGTTAGCGAGTTGCACAGGCACAAATGGCCCCAAGCAAAGACTACAATCCAAGCTTCCGGCTCCCTTCTTTTGGTTTTCGGAGTAGTTTGGCCATGTTTGCTACGACTGGGCACTTGTATCAAACAAGACACAGGCGCACCGCTTCAATTACAATTTATCTTGTCGCAGATGCGCCATCCCGCACACGTCTTGGTGATCACGCGGACTCGGATAATTTTTATTATCATTCCGGTCATCTTGGTGTTGAGAGCAGAGCGGTCATGGAAACATTCAAGACAATGCGTGGCGTCGCAAAACCCTAGGCGGTAAGAACAACCATGACCCCAGGTGCCTATATAGAAGAACCTGGCCTCTATAACCTGTGGGAGATTGCTGTGGATAATACCAGTGCAAGCAAACGAACATTTGCGACTTTTGTATAATCTTTCTCGATCCCCGGGATCGCAACCAGTAAGAGCAGAGCCCATTGCAGGCGAGGAATAGCAATGTAGCAAAGTGACTCCCAAATAAGATCTCAGCACGATTATGACGACTTTCGAAATCCCTTGAAAGGTGCCGAAGTTTGGAGAGCGACTGATAAAATGTCGCGTCAGGAGACGGGGCCACCTGAAACGTTACAGGCATGAGGACGACCAAGATGCTCGTGATCCGAAGCAAACAACAAGCCGTATTCGAAACTGAATCGCGAGCAGGATAATGACTGCTGATATGAGTTATCACACTGCTCAAGCCAATGAGTGGGCTGTGAAAGGCGTTCGTGACTATCCAGGGAATCGTTCAGCTGGGGGGGCGGTCGGCGCTAGTGACTCATTTAGTAAAGCTCCTTGGCGGTGGGGCTGAGGCCGGTCTCAACCGCTGAAGCGCTCCCCTCGCCACTCGACCTGCGTTTATCATCCACCGCCGGCACACTCTTCTTTCCACACACAATCTCCACTCTCCCGAAACTCGATCCCTACCACCCGTCTCAGCACCAGCAGAGCGCTCCAGTCGATTTCATGACCACGGACATCCAGAATCTCAAGTCCTTCGATCCGTTCGCGGAGGCCGACGACTCTGGCGGGCAGACTCAAACCAGCCAGCAGAATTACATTCATATTCGCATTCAGCGTACGTAATCCCGTGCCTCGCTCCGTTTCTTCACTCTGCCCTGTCACACCTTCGCAGCATTTCCTCTCGCACTCTCTCCTACCCCTCCTGACCCTCACAAGGCTGACGTTAACCCCGCACAGAGCGCAATGGTCGTAAAACCCTAACAACGGTCCAAGGCCTACCCAAGAAATTTGACCAGAAGAAGATCCTCAAAGTGATCAAGAAGAAGTTCGCCTGCAATGGCACCGTCGTTGCCGACTCCGAGATGGGCGAGGTGATCCAGCTCCAGGGTGACCAGCGCAAAGATGTCCAGGACTTCTTGACCGATAAGAAGGAGGGCCTGGGCCTTGATGGCAAGACCATCAAGGTTCACGGTTTTTAAGCGTGCGTGATGCCATGCGCACCGCCGCTCCCCCTCGCGCCAACCGCTTCGTGATAAGCACATTGGACGGTACCGGCACCTCAAATGCGAGGCACAGACGGCGAGGCGAGATGCGGCGCGGCATAGCAGATACCCCACGTTGACGATTACGATTATTTCCTTTCGTCGTTCGTCTCTTTGGAGGAACAGAAGGGGGAATTCGGAAGGTTTCGCACTGTGAGCTTTCAAGTGCTGAGGAAGTTACCACAGGCGGGGTTCATGAGGAAGCGAGGTGACGATTTCCAAGGGAGCTCGCTCTACAGTCAATCCATTATGATTACCGCGATAATGATCTGTACACCATGCTTGACATGTGATTCATATACTCTCCCCTGCTAACTTCAAGCTGTCCATATCATGGGTATCCAACCGGCAATTATCAAACGTGTCTTCTCACCCATCGTCCTCCTCATCCACGTCTTTAACAGCATCCCCCTGCCTCGGCGCTTTGGCCTCTTGCTTCCTGTAAAGCGTCGCCAACTCTGCAGCTTCAGTAGCCTCTTCAATACTCTTATCCTCTCTAACTTTCAAGAATCTTGGGAACCTCGTACTCAAACCTCTCTCCTCACTCACCAACCCAATAGCGGCCGTATACGTCGGACTGAGGGTCAAATCCGCAAACGCAACTTCCCACACTTCTTGCGGCTCGAACCACACATCTGGCCTTCCCGCTCCACCGTTGTACTCTACGTAGTGTGGCTTGCCCCCTATTGTGTTCGAGTTATCTGGATCGTCAGGGTCGTATTTTGCGCGGTTTGATTTGTAGAATGCATCTGTGAAGCCTGACATGCATTTTGTGACGGCTTCGAGTTGGCCAGTCTCGGCATTTCGGATAGCAAGCAATATTGGTGACCACCACGCTGCTTTGCGGCCCGAGCCGTGGAAGGCTGCTATGGGAATTAAATCCAGTGTCTCGGAGGTAGTGCTGTAGTCCTTTTTCACTTTGAGCCAGGAGTCGAGACGTTTGTCGGGTTCGTAGGTGGAGAGGAGCGCTTTGCGGCGACCAGACGATTTGGGTTCGTCTTTGTCTGCATCGACGGAAGGCTTGGATTTGCCTTTTGACTTTGGAGGTTTCTTCTTCTTTGGTGTAGGAGGTAATGATGGCGTCTCTTCACCTACGTCCTCTAAAAGATCAGGGTTAGGTAAATTGTCGAGAATCTTGACCATGATGCCCTCGCATTTGATGTCTAGTGCGCTCTTGAAGAAGGATTGGACTGCATCGACGTCGGCAGACGTAGCGTCCAGACTCTTCACCCAGGTGAAGTGATGAGGGATTTCGACGAACAAGCTTTTTAGTAGAGATCTCCTTTCCCGGAATGGTCGGTCCAGAAGTTCCTCGCCATTCAGATACATGAGATCAAACGAGAAGAGACAGACATTGATTGTTACTGCCCCAATCACAACATCCTTCCTAGCACGGTTTGCGAGTGTTTGGAAGGTCTTGAGGTCTCCGCTTTCGCGATCCACAGCGACAACTTCACCTTCTAGAATAAAGCTCGAAACTCCTTCTCCTCGTATTTTAGGAACCAATGCTACGAGATCCGGGTACTTATCTGTCATGATTTCCAAATGTCTAGAGAAGATTGTGACTTTGCCTTTCTCATCACAATGGACTTGTGCTCTTTGTCCGTCGTATTTGTACTCACAGGCAAAGTCTCGTCCTTGAAGCTTGGTGAACATCTCGCCCATGTCGCGTGTAATACTTCCCAACATGGGTCGTAGAGGAATATGTAAGGCAAGTCCACAGCGTAACAGGAGCTCGTCGCAGACCCCAATCTCAAGTAACGCGGGGATAAGATCGTTATAATTGGGCCGCCGAGCGAAGCACGCTTTTACAATCTCTTCATTTTTACTGTAGATTTCTGCCAGCTCCTCTTTCTTCAACTTCGCCAGGACTTTCTGGTCGCGGATTTCATATTGAGCGTTTGGCGGTTTCGATAGCATGAAAGCGCGTGACAAAGCGATGAGCATTGTGGTCTTCACGGCACCTATCCTGAGATGTTGCACCAATGTCCGCACGATATAGCGACTCTCTTCAGCACCTCGGGCATCCTGTACCAGCCTTTCAACGATCCGTTGTTTGTTCTCCACACTGCCATGGCCCTTGCTGTTTGCAATCTTCACTAACGAATCAAAGACGCTTTTGATCGTGAGGGGCTTTGGCTTCCGCAAGGTGAACGACTGCTTTTTCTTTGCCTCAAATGCCACATCTCCAGCGTCCCCATGTTTGTTGTGTAATACTTTCAAGCCCGCATTGTCTAATCCACAAACCTTCTTTAGCGCTTTTGAGATGGCAGACCCTCCCAAGCCAAGCTCCAAATCAATATACGGAGGTGATATCGCATTTGTAGCGAGCCATACGGCAGGAAGTAAGCTACTCGGATCGCCTTCGATGATCGTTCGTAACAGATTTACGAGCGTGTCCACAATCTTTATGCGACTTGCTGTGCTGTTGACTAGAATGAAGCATCTTGTTAAGAGTGCGTATGTCGCAAGCCCTCCATCAGTTACCCAATGTTTTTGTAGGTCTGGTATGTAATTCGAGGGGTTGAACTCGAGCGGGCTCTGGTCGAAGGGAATATTTGCGGTTATGGTATCTTCTTCTGAGGCGGTAGATTGTAGCGAAAGTGTGTTCTTCTGCTTCGAGGCTGCAGATGCGAGTTTCAGCTCTGGAACTGTAGACGGCGAGATTTTGGCTTCATCTACAACATTCTTGAGCGCGTCGTTCGTGGTTGGCTTCTTTGGATCCTCATAAAGTTCATTGGAGCTTCCAGGCTCGTCACTCTGCACTTGCTGCTGATCTTCTTTATCCCACTGCTCCTGGAGCCTTCGAGCAAGCTCTTCGTCTGTCAAAGTCGAGTCACCTTGCTCTGTATGCGATGCATCAACTCCAGCGGTGTTCGGAGTAGCATCTCTCGCTGTGGCTTTCGCTGTCTGCTTCGCAAAGAAGTAGTCCAGACTCCGCACAGGCTGGCCTGAGCCATCATTTTTCTTGCGGCGCTTTGACGGGCTGTTCATCGTACGGAGCAATACCTGGTGATCATAATGTGATGCCTTGCTACAGGGAGAGGTGCAGGGTACGTCATGACACGGACGCTTGGACCTGTTGAATCTCGCGCCCACGTGCTCACGCGTACGCGCTGGTTTGGCACCTTAGAACTCACCAGTGTACTGTGAAAGGACAAAGCAACCTCGTGCGTTGCTGCTAATACATCGGATCTGCCGTATCGATGCTGATTGATCATTCTTCTATCTGGATAATAATTTCTTTAGATCATTCAGGACCCTAACTGAGCCATACCTCCAGGCCTCTAATCATCATAGGGTAGACCGCTATCCACCCGGCTACGCTTGAAGCTGAGTCTATCTCCCCGAGGACCTCTTGGAGCCTCATATCTAAGATTGAGTGACTTTGTATCATCCACACATCCTTCGCGCCTGTCGTCCTCCTGCCACTTGGCTAGCTCCCACTTATGGGACATTTCGTTCATGAAACCCTGCTGACCTCTCAACTGGGAGCCAACATCAAACTTGGCTGTCAGATCATGTAAGCATCCGAATGGCGAAAGATGTGATACAGGGAACGTACTCAAGAGAAGCGCTGTATCTTTCTGGAGACGGTCAACCATGGCAACAACCGCCTTGACTGGGCAGTTGCTGATCTCCTTGCGTAAGATTTTGCTCGCCAGATCCTGACTGCATACAAGGATCGCGCAGAAGGCCTCGCTCGACTCATCCTCGGCGATGACAATATCTGATACATTCCGTTGGTGCAAAGATGGCGAACATTCAAAGACAGACACATACCATAGAACTTGAATCGCTCACTGCCATAAAGGAGCCGACAATTGCCCAAAACCATGTTCTTTAGCGCGTTCACTCTCTCAACCTGAAAGGAATTAGCAAATGTCAACGAACATGATCATGTGATTAGCTTGCCTGATCTGGATCCTGGAGCCAGGTGATGCCGAGATTGCGAAGTGCCGTCTGGTTCATGAGCTGATTTACATCCATACCATCGACCGACATGATGCTGTCTTAGTAAGGATGGAAAAGTTATGACGGAGTTGAGGCCCAAGACTATATCAGTGTACCGAAATGGATGTCGTGTGCTTGAGATCTAATAAAGTCTTTCAAGCAAGGTAGCGCCTTGGAGGGAGGGAGAATACGAGAGGGAGACGGCGGGTTGATTTTCAGTGCAAGTAGATCTGCTCTTGGCCAGCGCGGTTAACAGGTAAAGGTACGGTACTCGCTTGCACATCTAATTAAGAAGAGTAAGAGAGCAGTAGCCTACGGAGTGGGGAACCATATGCCCATGCGGCATAGTCATCACTAGCAGTTATCACCGGAAGCTGTGCGTGAGACGGACTATGGTGAGTGAGGTGATCTGTAGCGTTTTTCATAGAACTGCCTTGCAGCACTTTACAAAAGCCTCGTTTCAGAGCAATATTCGGCTGTTCTTTTACAGACGTCAGGATGCAGATCGATTTACCTAGCAATGACTACATATCTGAATCGACATGCTACCCATAGGCTGCTCCATGTTGTCTTCCAGGCATATAACATCATTCCCACACGAAGCAGCGCCGAGGATGAAACGAAGTCGAAGCCTCCAGCTCGTGTCCGTGGTAAGATTGACCCGCTGCAGACTTACGCACGAATCCGGCCCAGAATCTCGTTGAAAAACTTGTAACACCAGTCCTATGTTGATGTAAACAATCCTCGACTCTTTTACTTTTACTGTAACAGTCCCCCAAGTCGGTAGTGCAGGTATGTTGATGCACCATAGCCACCACCGAGAAACAGGGAACTGCATGATAGGACATGATATTACACACGCGTACGATTGGGCTTCAGCACGATGTGCCCTGAGACCAGAGCCACACATGTCAACCCAACAAAACGGCGGAGGGATACAAGACTTACACATACACACACAGAATTGAAGAAAGCCACACAGTAACTCATAAGTAATATATTTGGCTACCATGCCACCCTCCCCTCTTTTCAAAAATCCCCACACTTCGATACTTCTCTCGTGTGTGTAATTGTATAAATCCTACACACGCCATCATGATGTTCCCCCCGCACACACACGCCTAACCCTCTACTATCCTCTACTAAACCATCCCTTGCATAAAAAAGGCGTCTGGCTCCTCTATCCTACTATCCTACAAGAAGAAACAAAAAGGTAATTTCTAATTATATCGACGATTTTGGGTCTCGTAGCAAAGAAGAAAGAAAGGGGGAAAGAGGTGGCAAAATTACCAAAAAAAACTTGTGAATGAACCCTCCCGTAAACACCTCCCATATGATGGCCTCGTTCCATCCAGGAATTTTATCTGGAGGCAGTGGATTGCAAAAGGAAAATTTTCATAAATAGGGGCGTTTCTCTCCTCCCTTCCGACTCCGCAGCGCAATGCTAGCCAGAATAAATACAAATGTGTGGGAATTATGAGGATAGCCGTGGGAAGAATGTACAGATTTTGTTGCTCTCAAGTCCTCCATAAAGGGACGATGATGGTGGCGGAAGGGTGGCCTGAGTGTGCTCGAGTGTAACGTAGTTTGGTATGTAAGAGGGCCCGTAGTATCCTGGCATTCAGGATCCCAGCGTCAAAACAGCTACTAATCAATCTCAATGACGTCTTGATTTGACTGGCCAGGTCGGCCGCCTCTACCCTGTTGAGATGCTGAAAGGTGTCGGCCATTGGGCTGGGTCTGAGGCCGTTGATTCTGCTGAGGCTGCTTCCTAATCTGGCCGTGGCCGGGCTGGGCTTGCTGTTGTGGGCGTCCCTGCTGTTGCTGTAGCTGTTGCTGATGCAACATCCTCGCCTGTTGATTGACTTGCTGTACTCCGTTTGGTGGTCCGTGATTCCCACTAGGAGCGACCTGTTCCAGCGGTGGTGGTGCCTGATAACCACCCTCCATCTTACACCCAAGCACTACTTCGTCCAACCTTCTTAGCGCATCAGGTACGCCATCCAGCTCAGCCACTAGCCCACTCCTTGTGCCGAACCACCCCTCTCCCTTACTGGAGAACAAATCCTTAAGTTTAGCCATCAGACTGTCAAGTCTTCTATGTCCCTGTCCCCGTTCTGGTGTTGGCCGCATGTCCATCGGCCGGGTGCGGAAATCATCCTCAATGAGCCAATAGACCTTGTCATCCTTGGGCTGGAGACGGATGTCGAAAGTGCACACAGGATTCTCGTACGTGAGGCGATATTTGAAAATTGAGTGAACATGGATGGCAGGATTGCGGACATTACCTGGTGTGCGAATTTCGATTTCATGAAGGACTTTGAGGAGGGAGCGGGTGAGGATGAGGGTCGTACAAAGGCGGTCTAGGCCACTTGCATCGCTAGGATCTATGGTTGAGAGGGATGGCATGCGGTCGTTGGCAATCTCGGTGAGCAGCTTGTGAACGCGATAATGCGGATTATTAGATGATAGTTCGACGGTAATCTCCTTCTCGGTGCTGAAATTGACCGCTGCAGTATGTGGTGACGGGCCGTATTGGAACTGAACTCGCTGTAATGATGATGATCCGAGCCGCATCTGGCGCTTTTGGAGTGTAGTTGCAAACGAGCGAAGACGGTTGACGTCGCGTAAACGCGCTCTCAGCTCGCCAAGAATATCTTGCCCGAAAGGCGTGGATAGTAGGATCCTGAACCTCCCGTCTTCCGAAAAGCTAAAGCTGCTCTGCGGCGAGGCAGCCATGAGCTTGTGCATGTCTGCAGCAACAGCCTTGACCATCCTGCCAGCGGCAATGTGCCAAACGTTCTGGCCATGAGCTCGGAGACCTTCGCATGTGATGGCGATGTTCGGCTCCAGCCATGGCTGTTCTGCTGGCTTTGTGACCAGGAGGTCGGGAGTTTGCAAGTACAGTACCCAGCGTCGAGCAATTTGTTGAAGCTCAGCAGAAGGCCTTGTCTGGCCAAACTCGTACCGCAAAGTACAAGACTTCTTCTCCTTCTCGAGTTGCCGGGCAGTAACACGGAATGAAAGGAGCTGTATGGCAACCCTTTCCAGGCTAGCCAGAGTGTCGCGATTGATTGCCAGAGAGCTGCTGCCAGGTCTATCCAACTTGATTTGCTCAGCATACTCGATTGTGTTTCCCGTAGCACCGATCTCGAGGACCCACCACGACTCGCCAGACGAGTCAATGACCGTGGCAAAAGCCCAGCTAGGTGACCATCCACGAGGCCAGTACAGCGCACATTGGAGAATGTCCATTTTTAGTGCAGCCTTCACCATTTGGAGATTCAGAGATTGCCGCGCAACTGGTTGCCATCCGAGTTGCTGCGCACTTCTTTGGACCAGATTCCAGAGTGTTTGGGCGAGTGTTTGTGTCAAGATGTTGCCAATCTGTGCTGGCTCTCGGCCCTGGTTGATAGAGAATTCCGCTCTTGCTGAAAGCGCAGTGGCTGGTTGCAGGATGTAACTTCCAGTAACTGGTTCCACGGACAGAGTCATGGCATTTGACTGCGTTCCTAGGTTGACCTCGAGGGTGCAATCGGTGGGTTCAGTCTCGGATAGCCTTGCATGTACCGCAATCTTGGACGTGAGACTTTCCTGCGTTGATCGCAAAATATCGCCAGTGTGACGTGCGATAATGTGCTTGAGAATCTGCTCCATGGACAGCTTTTTCCAGTCCAAGGACAAGTTGGCATTCTTCACTTCTTTGCCTTCACGGAACCAGCGCGCAGTTAAAGAAGGAATTGGCGGACCCCGCCACGAGACCTTGCCATTCTTTGGCTTGTTGTTCGATATGCCAATCTCGATCCAGTTCTTCTTCCCTGGTCTGTTAGTCCAGTACTGCACCACAAGCTCCCGATGTACAGGCTCGACCTTGAGTGAACCGGCCCAGCCCGAGCGCACAAGGCCTAGAGCTTGCGATCGGAGAACAGTAATCTTGTGCGTTAGCACAAAATTGTGGAGAAAATCGAAAAGGCCGCTCAAGCCTTTTTCTCTAAGGTGGAAATCGGCTTGGTCCTTTAGATGAATGAAAAATCGGCTGCCGACGGTGATGGTAGGCGCTGGTGAGAAGAGCAACCGGAGATCGATGAAAAACCATTGATCTGATGTGTCTTCAACGAAAGAGATGACATCAAACTCAAGCTCGTTGTCAATGATGAACGTAGCCCTTCCAGACTGTATGCGCCAGTTTCGAAGGTGCCTTGGGAGGGTTTCGTGGAGGTTCAGCCGTATTGAAAGGGAAGTGTTCATGTAGCGTAAGAGCTTGAGCGCCTGCTCCGAGGAAATGGGGTCTGGCGGGATATAGTCCAGACTTGGCATCCATGACGCCTTGCCCGTGGACAATATCTCCAAAGCTGTAGTAATGTCCGGGTTGTTCTCCTTTATATCGTTTGCGTGGATTCTGATGCTCTCAAGCGCATAATCCGCAGCCTCCATGTGAGCGCTCTGCTCCTTTGTCCACGCATACAGGTCTATGAGCTTTGACACATCAACGGCAGCTTTCTTACCCCATTCAGTAAGGACCAAGAGCTTGATAAACTTGGCGCGTTGGTCTTGGGCGAACTTCATCAGGAGAAGTTTCTTTTGCATGTTGGCCTTTGCATTCTCCTGGCTATTCGCTGTGTTGTGGGAACCTAGTCCATTTGGCACTACACCGTTGGTCTGTTGCGTGATTGGTATATCGGCCATGTTCTGGAGAGTGTCGGTGAGGCCATTGTAGCATTCCTGCGACATGCGCAACAGCAACGTCGAGAGGGGATTGTAGGCCTCGGTGGGGATGCGGGCAATATCTGGGGGTAGCTGCGAGTACTGGTCTTGTGAAGGGCCAGCTGGTGCTGTCACCGCCATGGATGCGCCGTTGGGCCCAGCGTCCTTGGAAAGGGTTCCATTGGCGACTGGTCCTGCGGCGGGCGTGTCTCGCCTGGCATCGTTCCACCCCCCATTGATCAGCTTGCCATCATGGTCGCGTTTCTTGTTCTCTCCGTCTCGCAGGGCCGCTGCTGCGTCGGGCCCGCTGTGATTCATCATGAGAATGCCTGGCATGCTACGTCCCCGTCCAGCAGCCCTCCGGCGCGGTCGCCACTCCCGCTCTTTGCGCGCCTAGACTCTCTGGGGTGCTGTCAACCGGACGCGAGTAAGTGAGGTTCCGGGCGATTGGGCCGTTTGCGCGCGCGGTGGGTGTTGGTGGTTCAGTGGGTCTCAGGGCGGCCGCGGCAAGGCTTACGGCGGAGTCGCGGTGGGCTGCGGCGGCAGGGCAGAAGAAGGTAATGCGGCGAGAAGAGCGTGGAAGAGCGAGTGACGAGAATCGAAGAGGCAGAAGTAGCGGCGGCGGCGTCAGGGCCTTGATCGCATGCAGCGCGGCTGAAGGAGAGAGGGAGCCTGCCCAATAGCAGCAATTATCGCATTGTCGAGGGTGCGTGGGCAGCGGTGGTACGGCAGCAGTCGCGGTCGCAGGACGGTCGGAATGGGGGTGGGCCAGATAGGCAGATGGATGCGCGCGCGGGGCGGGGAAGGGTTGGGTGGTGGTCGTGGTCGTGGTGGTGGTCGTGTTGTCGCGATAGACCGAAGAATGAAGGACGAGGGAGTTGGCGAGATGGCGGGAAGCAGCCCTGACGTTTGGCCTTGGCAGACCAGCCGCGACCCATGCACCCACCACCACGCCCTGCATCTCCGATCAAACACGCTCCCGCACAGAGAGGCCGAGTCACGCCGTGGGTGCCCAGAGCAGACGGGGCACGTATCTTGACCAAGACCAAGAATCAAAACCAACAATCAAGCATGAAGACCAGATCAACAATGAATACAATGCCCCTCTCACACGCCACACACGACAAGCATGCCACGCCTCTTTCAAAGGCGGCGTCATGAATCGCATAGGCGACGATGCAGCAGTCGCCGTCCAGCAGACTGGAGCGTCCATGACCCGCATGCAGGCTGGCTCGTTCTTGTTTGGCACATTCTCGGATAAGCCTCCATTTTGACTAGACTTTTATCAGATGTTCAGGTCATGCCGCCAATACTTCACTTATCACCCTGCACACACACCCACACGCTCTCACACACACACACACACACGATCCACGGCTCCATCTAACCCCCCCAACAAACTCGACCCGCCGACCCTGCAGTCTCCTACCCCTTCCCCCCTCCCAAGCCCTTACTACCCTTTGCCCTCTGCCCTCTGCCCTTCTTCTCCTCTCGCCTGGCTGCTGGGAACCCGCTCTGCAGCTGCGACCTTTTCTTTTGCTCCTCTGCAAGCCAGCCATGTCTCTGTCGCGGTGACGCAGCGACGCCGCAGACTACCAATTAGCGTAGGACCCTGACCGCGTGCTGACGATGCCGCCTCACGCCGAGCTTCCGCCGCGCCGACCTGAGCTTCTGCGCAATGTCTCGACGCATTCAAAGTTCTCCATCCCCTCCATCTCGCACTCCAACGAGGCAGACGATGAGCAGAGCCTGTCTGACGAGAGCTTCGACATGGACTCGACCGCCTCCCAGCCCCACTACGACGGCGAGGACACGCGCCTGACTAGCGACAAGGAGCTGCGAGGCTTCTACATGTACGGCTGGGCTGCTGAGGTACTGCACATTCTCTTGATAAACTATAGTGGCATTTCCCATGCTTCTCTGCTTCTCTACTTCTCTGCTTCCTTGCTTCCTTGCTTCCTTGCTCCACTAATCTCAGCCTCCCCTATCGCAATAATCCTGTGCTTCTCAAACCTCGCCCTCCACGCTGCCTACACTTGATGGAACACCCCCGGCTGAACATGTGCAGGTCTTTGTAGTATGCGGCATTGGCTCCTTCATCCCCGTAACCCTTGAACAGCTTGCCCGTGAGAACGGTGTCCTCTTGTCCGACCGCTTCACACCATGCAAAGCCTCGCGCCCCACCGTCCATCCCCCGCAGTCCTTCCTCACCAGCGCTCTTGCAGCGCTGGACAAGCCAAACCCAGAGAAGGGACAGTGTGTCGTCTACATACTCGGCATCGAGGTCAACACTGCAAGCTTCGCCATGTACACCTTCAGCATCTCGGTCCTCGTCCAAGCCCTGCTCATCATCAGCATGAGCGGCGCAGCCGACCACGGCAGGTTTAGGAAGACTTTCTTGCTGTGGTTCGCGTTTGTAGGCAGTATAGCCACCATGTTATTCTTACCCGTCGTGCCCAAGGTCTACCTCCTGGGTGCTGTTCTGGCAATCATTGCAAATACTTGTTTTGGCGCAAGCTTTGTTCTCTTGAACAGCTTCCTGCCCTTGCTGGTCCGCTTTCATCCTACTGTCAAATACGCCGAATCAAGCGCAGAGACGTCGTATCTGGACGAAGAGGGCGAAGACCAAGCAAGAGAAGACGAATCATACCAGGATCAGGTTGCAAGAGGAGCACACTATGCAAACCAACTCTCACATCGCGAAAACATCCTGGACGAGGTCGCAGACGCAACCACTGCGCTCCTACCCAACAGCCACTCAAGCCCTGACTTGACAATTCCGCGGCCCAAAAGCCGTGCTGCGCCGTCCCAGGAACTCGCCCTCTCCACCAAGATCTCTTCTTACGGAATTGCAATTGGGTACATTGCCGCGCTGCTCGTTCAAACCATCGGCATCTTTGTGGTCATTGCATTTCGCTCTTCAAACTTTGGTCTAAGATTGGTCCTGTTCATCATCGGCGCGTGGTGGTTCATCTTCACCCTTCCCACCGCGCGCTGGCTGCGTCCTCGCCCAGGACCACCATTGCACATTGGAGCACAATCTTCAAATTTCCGCACGACTTTGGCCTACTTCACCTACTCCTGGAAGTCACTGGCGCGGACAATAACACATGCACGACACTTGAAAGATGTCCTGCTCTTCCTCGCGGCCTGGTTCTTGCTCTCCGATTCTATCGCGACAGTAAGCGGAACAGCCGTCTTGTTTGCCAAAACTACACTGGGCATGTCGTATGCCATGCTTGCTCTCATCAACGTAATTGCAACCGTCTCGGGCGTTCTAGGTGCTTTTCTCTGGTCCCGCGTGTCTTCCTTCTTCCGCCTCACTCCCATTCAAACCATTCTCATGTGTATCGCGCTCTTCGAAGTGATACCCATCTACGGTCTTCTAGGCTACATCCCCGCTATCCAGCGCCTGGGATATTTGGGCTTGCAGCAACAATGGGAAATGTACCTCCTGGGCGGCGTTTACGGCTTCGTCCTTGGCGGCTTGAGCAGCTACTGCAGAGCTCTATTCGGCGAATTGATTCCACCCGGCCACGAAGCAGCCTTTTACGCACTCTACGCCATCACCGACAAGGGAAGCAGCGTCTTCGGTCCCGCCATTGTAGGTGCCATAACCGATGCATATGGCCAGATTAGACCAGTAAGTTTCCTCCTCCAAACAACCAGTAAAACGAAGGGAAAAAAAAAAGAAACACAGTCACTCACATTTTCCCGACAGGCATTCTGGTTCCTGGCTATCCTAGTCGGCCTCCCTTTCCCCATCATGATGCTAGTCGACCTCGACCGCGGCCGCGCAGAAGGCCTCGCCCTGGCCAAAACCCTCGAGGAACTCTCCAACGCACAAGACGCAAACGAAATAGATGGTGAAGACAATCTGTCTGAAGAAGTCAGAAGCGAACTCGAGGATTCTTATTCCTATTCGTATCAACGTTCTTGAATGGGAAGGGAGTCCTTTTTTTTTTAAATTACATATGCAATTCCTTCGATTGCAGTTTCCAACGCATTGCATTGTGGTGCATTTGCATTAGAGAGGCGTCTTGCTCATTTTTCTGGAGGGGTGGCTTGGATTCTCCATTGTTGAGCATGAGTAAGGAGGATTCTTTCGTTGTTTTTGTCTCTTGATACCATCGCGGCGTTGGAAATCGAGGCATCTGCCGCTAGCACCACGGGGGGTTTTTTTGGAGCACATTGGCATCAGACATTTGATCGACCGAAATTAAATCTTTAATCATATCCTTCACTGTGTCTTGTGCGTTTCAGTTCATGTCATCAATAGCCCCTGCTTGCATGAAGCCACACTCACAGCATCTGCTACGTTTCCCTTCCCAGCACAGCCTAGCCATCCAGATCAAACGCCTCCCTAAGCTCCTCCCTCTTCTCCGGGTCCGGCAGCTGATCAGCAATAAACCTCCACATCTCCCCAGCAATCTTCTCCCTCTTCTTCGCCACCACAACCATCCTCTTCCACTCCTTCTCCACGCCCTCACGCTCCTGCCTCGTCACCTTCTTCGCCTGACCAGCCCTCAAGCTCTGCAGTCTAGCCAGCATCTCCGCCCTCTCAGCATCGAGAGCTTGCACACTAGAGACGAGATCTGCGGTGCTGAGCGTGGAGTTGAGAGAGGACAGGGTGTTGCGGAGTGTCTTTGCAGAGGCAACTAGAGTGACAGTTTGGGTGCGGAGGTTGGTGATTTGGGAGTCGAAGGCGGTGAGTTGTTCAGGCGTGCACGAGTCTGATGCGTCCTTGGGGGTTGAGCATTAGTAGGTTGATGCAGTGAGAAATTCAAATGGAAGGGTGGGGGGCAGCCTCACCTGCAGGGCATGGTAGACGATTTGCTTGCCTGACTGGTGTAAGTTCTGGGGAGATTGAAAAGCACAGATGAGTATTCTCACCTGCCGCTCGTCCCTCAATGTGCTTTTGCTCATGGAGTTCTTTGAGAATCTTCGCGGCGGCAGCTTGTCTACTGTCAGTCCCGAGCATTCATTGACCTTTGCCCTTAGTGAACGTACTCTTCGTGACCTTGTTATGCAGGTTTGCAGAGACATCAATCGCAGAGTATGGGCGGTTTTGTTTGCCTGAAAGTCTTTAGTATACGAAAGGCGGGTTTGACGGCTGGACGGCATTGAAGCAAAGGCTTGAGAGGCTTACGTAGGTAGTGGAGCACCATATCAGCGGCCTCGTTGGCCGTAGCCTTCTCTTCTATCTTCTTGCGCGGCGCCATAAGTCTCGTGAGGTGGGTGTATATAGAATGGTCAATGTGAGCGAATGTAGACGCTTAGTATTACTGTGTTGTGTTGACGCAGCCGAGTTGCAGGGAGACCTCACGAGGAAAGAGCAACTATTGACTCAGGCAGGTAGGTCAGCAAACTTGAACCAGATGTGAAGATATGTCACTGCAAAGAGGAATTCAGATGAGGCCTGATGAGTTCTTTATTAATCTAAACGACCGATAGATCAAGGCCGCCAATTGTATGCTGTTCATTCATCATTCATCCTCCCCTTTCCCCAAACTCCCGCGCCCAGTCTTCGAACTCCTTTAGACCCTGTTTACTCACAGATGGTCGGATTGTCCGTAAGCTGGCTATGAAATCTTGATATTGTATAGGTCGAATCTGGTCCATGGTCATCGACAAAAGCTTTTCGCCCAGTGACCGCAATGGGCCCATGGCGGCATCCTTCGCAAGCGCTGTTATATCGGAGCCGGAAAACCCTGCATAAGCATCAGTGAATGGCTCCCTAGATCACGGACCAAAAGTAGGGCAGAGAATGCATCTAATATGAACATACCTTCAGTAAGCCTGACCAACCGGTCCAAATCCCTGTCACTAAGCTCATGTTTCTGATGACTCAAGAGTGTCTTGACCTGCTGCTTCCTAACCCAGTCCTCTGGCAGAGGAATGTATTGCCTTCGAACAAATCTCCGTCTCGCCGCTTCGTCAATAGCCCAAGGCAAATTCGTCGCCGCGAGCACCAGTACACGGCTCGCATCTCCCCGTTCCTTGTCTTTGTCACTCAAGTCCCGTCCGGCAGCAGCTTTCTGAAGGTCTGACCACTGGATCAAGAATTCGGTTTTGATACGACGTGTTGCTTCGTGCTCGCCCCCGGAGCGTGATGAAAGGAGGGAGTCAATTTCGTCTACAAAGATGATGGACGGTGCAAGCAGCTTGGCGAGTTGGAACAGGGCGCGGACAAGCTTCTCAGACTCACCGAGAAACTTCGATGTGAGACTGCTCGCGGAGATCGCGAAGAATGTGGACTTTGATTCTGTTGCCACAGCTCTTGCCAGCATCGTTTTTCCAGTGCCAGGAGGTCCGAAGAGAAGCATTCCTCGTGCTGGCTCTCGTAGGCCCATGAATAAGTCTGGTCTCAAGAACGGGTACACAACTGTCTCTTTCAGCGCTGACTTTGCAATATCTAGACCTGCCACGTCGTCCCAGTGCACTTCATCTCCTTGAATAACTATCTCGTTCAGGATTTGCTGAGCTGCTTGTTTATCAACTCCGCGAGGAAGATTCTTCAAGATTTCTTCAGTGCGTTTCTTCCATTCATCTGATTCTTCAGCTTCTTGTTCTGATTCAACCGCATCTGATGTAGGTGTAGGAGGTAAATCTGCGCGCATCGAATCCCCTCTAGCTCTTCCCTTTCGAACCGGATGTGGGCGTGACTGAAGCACTTCGTCATCTTCTTCTTCTAATGAAACTGGCTCGGGTTCACGGCTCCTCGCCTTTTGCGGTCTAACATTGTTGTTCGTTGATTGAGTTACTAGTCTCCTCGTACTTGGATCCCATGAAGGCCCACTCCTTTCGGCCCCAAAGTCACTGTATGAATGTGCAGCCGCCGACGCCGCAAGAGACCGCGGATCAGGTGCAGTAGCAGGATATTCCTTGCGATAGGACGGTAACGTAGTGGCATTTCCGAAAGTACTTGATATCTTGCTCAGATCCACGGACTTTCGAGGTATCGGGGGGGCTGCTCGCTCAGTAGTCTGTGGCGGCCTTGCTGATGGCAAGTCGCTTCCGCTACCCAAGGGCGGAACAGCATACGAAGTAGCTGCTGAGCCTTCACCAGCCCGGAAATAGAATGGTGCTTGTGATTGCGGCGTTTCTTGGTGTGAGGAAGGTATGCTCGGCCTCTCTACATTTAGCCTGTCTATTGACGACCGGGCGGATGCCGATGCATTTGGCAATGTTGTTGGTGGGGTCGGTGCACTCAGACTGGGTCTACTAGAAGTAGACGTGGCTTTGACACTCCATGCTTGTGTAGCCGCCTTTGAAGCGTCAGGACGGGATCTTAGAGAAGTAGGGAGCTTTGATGAAGATGGCCTGCTCTCTCTTCCAGGTCTCAACGTCCGCAGCATCCTGCCCTTCTTCTCAGGCGATGGTGTCCGGGATTTCTTCTCACCAGATGTCCCTGGAGATAGTGTGTATGCACTCCGAGTTTGTGCCAAATTATTCTCTCGTACGGATCCACTGCCCGAGCTCTTTCGAGGTGCCATGGCAGGACGATATGGGAGCGGCGGGGGCCTCGAAAGGTCCGAATAGTCCATTGGAGGTATTGATCCCCCTCCAAGCCAGGCAGATGATCCATCCATATCATTCGCATTTACGGGAACGCTATGAGGAGGTGGGGCGGGAGCTTCTGTATTGGAGGCGGACGACGAGAGACTCTCTTTCGACTCTTGCCGACTTCGTTTGAGCGTTTCCAGCAAGTCGACTCGCTCTTTGCATTGCAGTTCCAGCTGCCGTAGCGACTCTATGAGTGCCTTCTCAGTCTCGGACGTGGGGCGAAAAGTGGAGGGGTTGCGATGGGCATTGTGGTAGTAGATGTGGTCCAGGGCTGTCTTCCATGAACGAAGAGCTTCTGCCTCGTTGTTCTGTAGTACATCTCGTCAGTGCAAGTCAACATGGACAGCCTCCCTCGGTGCGTTGGCCACCAACCTGGCCTTCAAAGTATACCGCAGTCGAGCAGGCTAGAAAGGCCTCGTCGTACGCCTTCTGCGTTGTGTTGGCGCGCATGGCAGATAGCATGAATTCTGAGCATTCAGTCTACCGTGTCATTCGGAGCGTAGGCTGGGAAACGGCGTCTCATGTGAAGGACCGAATTGTGGTTGGAGGGTCCGACAGTCTGCTGCACGGGTCTTGGTTTGCGCTTGTGTGTGACGTAGCTGCCATTCGCATCGTCGAAGGCTGAGGAGCTGCGACCGGGCGCGACGCGTGTTTGCTGTTTGGCTGCTCGACACAGCCACATACACTCTAAACCTGCACCCCGGAGAATACTCAAAAAGAAGGAATTGCACACGGAAGAAGAGATTCACTCAAGGATAGAGCAATGTGCATGTTGCGGGTCGCATTCGGCAGCTAAGCTAGGACCCTCTTTATCGATTACGCACCTCTTTTGGGCCTAAAGAGCGAACATGCCCAATGGGTGCTGGAAGACGCCAACGCTGAATTTCCCTAGTGGTACAAGTATAGCTGCGCAGACCATGATGCGCTCAGAAGTAACCAAGATATCCCATACGCCGCCACATGGTCTTCCAAAAAGAAAGCCTCTATGACTATACAAGGAAACAGAAAGCGTCGCAAGATCACTTTTGCCTCTGTCCGGTCCACACGACATAGAATGCTTGACCTTGCTCTAAAAATGCTCAAAATTGCAACAGCGCTTTCTACTTCGTGGGACTGCGAATATGTCGTATTATGTATGCACACGTAGTGGTAATTGCGCATATCGAGGCGGTTGAGAAATGTCAAATCGAGCGGTTGTTGTCTATATGGCTGTGGACGCATTGGTACTTCGGGCGATGAAGAAGGCTTTTGCCATTTCGTAGGCGGACCTGTAATCGTGTTAGGCTGTGGTTTGCTATTGTGGGCAGAGCGATACGTACCAGCAAATCGCCGTACTGGGCATTGTGGTAATGATTCGAGGCTTCAGACCGCGGAAGTAGCCTCTATATCCTTCTCGTCGGTGGATGATCTTGGCTGCTTGCCATAGACCCGAAACGTTCCGGAGCTCCGCATCCGTAGCATTTCCACGCGTCTGCAATAATGTTTTGATGACGTCGAGGGGCGTGGTAAGACCCGCCGCAAAACCTCCAGCAATTCCTCCAGCGAAGCAATGGGTGTAGGGATCGTAGCGTCCGGTTGGGTTCATAACCTTCGACATTGATTCGTATGCCATGAACTGGAGAGCAGTGAAAGGCACTGTCATGCATAGCGTCGTAGGGTAGGAGACATAAAAGGCGGCAAGGCCTTCTGTGCGGAACACCTCGCGGGCGCATTGCGGCACAGACTTATAGATTGAGCCATGCAATTGCATGCGCTGCTTAATGACTGCAATAATCAGTATGCGCACGCGCTGGCCGAGTTGCATAACCTACCATCAAAAGGGTTCATCAGCGCATCGCTGGAGATAGTAGCGGCAGCACCGCTAGCAGCTTTTCCCGGTTAGCGAGACATTCCAGAATATGGCAAGGTGGGTCATTGTGCGTACCGGCTGCAAGTGGATGATGCTCCTCGTGTCCTCCTTCATTTCCTCCAAGAGCGTGCTTGGTAGCTTCGTATGATGCGAAGTAGACAGCATGCGCGGGTCCTGGGCCACTGTCAATGTCGTTTTCTAGGGAGAGTATTGAGACTGCATAGACCTACCAGCGCCCATGACGACACTTGAAAGACCTCTCCATAGTGCCCTGAAACCCTCTGCTCGTGATATTGTGACCATGGCGTTCGATATACCGCTGTACATGGCGCTCGGCGACGGATTGACAATCTGCATCCTGGTCTTTCGGGAGTCAGCGCATCCTCGATAGGGATCGAAAGGCCCAGAATAAAGCTACGCACCTTGAGTAAATCAACTGGGTACATCACCGAGTGTTCCTATCGCCAAGTCAGTGATTGTGCATCCATGGGAGGGGGGCGACCTTGGAGGCGTACAGCGATGCCCGCGAACGCGCCCGCAAGCATGTTCGCGGAAAGGGAAAAGTTTGGCGGTAGTGCTTCATAGCTGATATCCAAGTCAGCGACGGGTGTGCCATAGTTGGGGTTGTGCAAGGGAGCTGTACTCGTGTTCTTCTTCGTGAGGTACTGCCGGCCGGTCATGGGTCGCCATAAGACGACCAGGCGATGGTGCTGCGGTTTCCAGTTTGGCGATTTAAGGTGTGTTATTCTCGGGGCGGTATATTGGAGCTGCAGGGATGCTCGTGAAGGCTGCAATTGCGATGGACAGGCAATGGGCGAAGAATGAAGTTGGCGATGTTACTTTTGTTTGCAAAGCATATTGGCCTAGGCGCGAAATGATTTGAACCGAGCGCCGAGACGCCGTCACACTAAACCCGAGCGACCACTCTATGTAGCCCTTGTATTGATCCAGCGATGCCGGAGGTGAGATGGCAAAGTATATTACGTCCTGGTCATCGCCGTCTGCTTAATTCCCAGTCGTGTGCTCATGCCGCCTGCATCCAGATAAGCATCGCTGCGGGTTCCCAACACTGATTATTCACAGCATTCAAGGCCCGATTTTGCCCACTGCCGCGGAGACATGCTACATCATTCCAGCTGGACTCGGAGAAAGTACCTTTCGGTTATGAGTGGGATGCACGCACGGATTTGGCAAAAAGGATCTGATAAGATCATCTCCGCCCGCAACAGAAGGCCACCACAAAATCCTCAGTACGTCTGGTGACATTTTGAGCGCGTTTTGATGCAGGCATTACGAGAAAGGGCTAGATGATCCCTGTACGTGCAGTGAGCTTCACCGCCCTGACCCAGATTCATTGCAGTTGAGGGGTTTTACACCGTGCAAAGAAACAAATTGTACAGCCGCATCGCTATCTTACAGGTGCAATGAATGCCATATCTACTTGCCCCGCAATGAGTGAAAGTCTCCCCTCTATCCGAAAGAACATGTCACAGCGCTAGAAAGACCGGCGTTAACGTCATCCGGGTAGCTGGGGGCTTATGCGTCAACAGTCGCACCGCTTATACCACCGAGGGAAGCTGACTACGTCTCTGATGTTTGAGACGCCAGAGAGGTAACATAGAAGACGGTCAAATCCGAGCCCAAAGCCTCCGTGTGGCACACTGCCATATCGTCGAAGGTCCACATACCACTGTAGAGACCCTTCCGTCGCCTCTGCATTGGCCTCGGTGGGTAGTCGGAGACTATGCTGCTCCATGGACTTCAGAAGCTCAGGCAGTCGATGTTCACGCATGGAGCCTCCAACTAGTTCGCATATCTCTGGCACGAGTAGATCGAAGCACGCGACAGTTGATGCAGCCTGTTCTCCCGTCGTCGAGTCAATCGACGGCGCCATGTAGAATGGCTTGATGTTACGTGGATAGTCAGTCACGAAGATTGGCCCACCACGTCCAACACTCTCAGCCAAGTATCGCTCGTGTTCCGTCTGAAGACCATCTTTGTGATCAGGTGCAAACTCAAATTGTGCCTTGCCTTCAGTCACTGCGTTTTCGAGGTGTCGAATCGCATCTTGGTAGGTGATTCGCGGCCACGGTCCATCTATGAGTCCTTGCCACCTCCGTGCAAGTGTACTGTGTGACACGGAAGTACCTTCCTGTTCCTGGTCCTGTGCTCGAGACTCAAGAAGTTCTTTGCCTAGAGTTGAAGATTGTAAGTTCGTTGCAATGGCACGCAACATGTCTTCCACAACATCCATGACGTCTTTCACATGATCCACGAATGCTAGCTCTGCTTCCAACATGTAGAACTCGCTAAGATGACGAGCTGTGTCGCTCTTTTCGGCCCGGAAAGTTGGAGACAAAGTCCATACCTTGTTTACAGACTGTGCCAAAGCCTCCAAGTGGAGCTGGCTTGATACTGTCAAGTACTTGGGAGAGTCGAAGAACAATTCTTCGCGCCGTTTGGCTTGATCTGTAGTCCCGGGATTCCCTGTGGAGGGCGCTTCAGGCGAAATAGTAAACACTTCTCCTGCACCCTCACAATCGGATGATGTGATGATTGGTGGGTGGCATTGGACGAAATCATGCTTGGCGAAGTAGCTGGTCACTTGGGCAGTGACTAGAGACCTCAGCCGCAGAATTAAAGAGTTGAATGGCAGTCGACTGCGCAAATGGGGAAGAGTGCGAAGGAATTCCGGTGTCTGATATTTCTTTTGAATTGGGTATGTCTGCATTCAAGTGACACAAGATCAGGGGTCTGAAAGCGATTGCACATACTTGACATAATTAACTTACTGTAGCGTCATTCTCCCCTAATATTTGAACACGTTCTACCTGTAGCTCATGAGATTGCTCTTGGCCCGGTGAGGGTGTCCATTTTCCGGTGAGGTTAACAGCAACGCCGGTTGAGAGCCTGATCGACCGACACGTCAGCTAGCTCTGGAGGAGTTTCAAGCGATTCGACTGACCCTTCTGCAAGCTGAGGGGCCAAGACAGCCTGTACTGTCTGCAAAGTCGAGCCATCTCCTATCGCAGCAAAGGCGATGCGCTTTTGCTTTCGGACTGTCCGAACGTAGCCATTGATCGTCAGCGTCTCCCCGTCAGGTGGACTGCGCTGCGAGGATGACGAGAGTGGAGAAGGTCTTAGTAGCTCTGCTATACTAGTCGGGCAGAAGGTTGAACTGCAGCGCGGACGACATGGAGAAAATGCGGATGTGTAAGGGGAAGCCGTTCCACAAGACGGGAAAAGGGATCGGGGGCGGACTTTGCTCCTCCGAATAGACAACAGCCAGCTCATTTACGCGAACAGCAGGCATAAATTAGCCACTTGAAAGTCGTGCGGTGGAGCGTGAGACGGGTTACCATGGATGTCGTCGAAGGCTTCTTCGAAAAGCACATTGGGAGCTCGGGCCACAGACTAGTTGAGGGTTCACAGGCCGCCTTTCAAGTCTACTTGTCAACCACATTACAGCAAGCCCTTGCTGAAACACTTGGGATTTCTCCAAGGGTTGCCCATGAAAGGGAACAAGATTCCGCGTCCGTGGCGCAAGACCTGCTTTGCCTGGTTACGCTCTGTCTTGGTGCTGCGGCAAGATGCCATTGGCTATGGCAATCTGGTGACCCCTCCAAACACTAAAAAGCACATCGACACGAGCGCCACAGATCTAGACTACCACTTTTGTTTTGGGCCTCCATCGTGCAGACAAACGCTTTTCGAGGCAGCGACCCGTTGATTCGGTGGCTCAGGCGGACTTGCTCGCTACGTGGGCGTCGTTAATGTGTCACTTCACTAGCGGTGAGGCAAAGTCACTCGTAGGACAGCCATCCATCCGCTCTCAGGACCAGTGCATCTACCCTGCATCCCGGATGGTACTGCCGACGCTACTACTGCAGCGCTATCTCGTGCAGGATCTGGGTTGTTCGCAGCTGTCATTGTCACAATAGTCCCAGTCGCAGCCAGATCTTGTCGAGCTGCATTGGGCAATGTGCAGATTGCCTCTCCATGTACGATCGATCTCGGCACACCCCTACCCCGAAAGTCAATATGATCCCAACACGATCTGTGGCTTCAGGTGCCTGGCTAGCTTATACGTTTAGCAGCTGCCCTCCACAGACCAGGACATGAAGCCACAATTACTGGGCGCGGCAGCTTCCAGGTTTCTCAAATCCTGTGCCTACCCTAATTTGCCTGTGGTCACGACTTAAAGCCTGTGGCCCGCATTATGCTTGGGGGGGATGCCACCCGTCTGTAGTGTGAACCCTGTATCAAGCACGGGAGAGCCTAAACCATACAGAGGATCCGCTTCTGTAGTTGGCGCACAAAATATGAGCGATGCTAGCCAATGCGGCTCGAATCGAGTCTATGACTTAGCTGCATTATCAGCTACCCTTGATTGCTTGAGCAGATGATATATTGCCCTTTTGCCGGCCGGGGTCCCAGGTCACAAACGTGTCGTCGATTTGCTCCCTCCTTGCTCCTCGGCCTCGTTTTACATTGTTATATGTATTGTATTCCACTCAATTGACTTGCTTTCTTACAACCACTCTCGCTGCTGCTGCTGCTGCTGCTGCCGCTGCTACTGCTGCCACCTGCCACCATGCCCCAATCAAGACCAAAACCATCCGAAATAGCTGCCGAAGCGAAAAGAGTGTGGATGCCCTACATTTGGAAGAACTGCATCAAGGACGCCAAAACCTCCTACCTATACCCAGATGCAGCACAAATACGAATCAATGTGAACAAGAGATCCTCACAGCGAACAAGAGTTGCAGTCATGGAAGGTGACCCGGTAAACTACGCTTTGGGCTGGTACCAAAGCGCAGTTAGTGCAGACCCAAACTGCAAGCGAATACCAGTGGTCAATGTAGCCAACGAGAAGCGTGCAGGTGGCGATTGGGAGTCAGGATTGATGGCACCAGAGGAGTGCTTCGCGAGGAGGAGCAACCTCGTCCATGCGCTCACCATGCCTTGGAATGCACAACTGGGCCGAGAGGAAAACTTCTACCCAATACCTCAAAGAGGCGGGATCTACTCACCCGAAGTTTGTATGTTGAGACACGTTGGTTGCAAGGACCTTGCTAATGACCCACAGTTGTTTTTCGCGGAGGCCCAGACCAGGACTACGCAACGTTTAATGACATCGCATCGCTTCCTGTGATATCGGTCGCACCAGTGCGGAGACCGAAGCTGGATGAAACGGGCACAAAATACTCGTTTGCACAAGAGAAGGAGCTGATGAAGGAGAAGATGAGAGCCGTCCTCCGAATCGCCTCGTATTGCGGCCATCGGACCCTTGTCCTGGGCGCCTTCGGCCTAGGGCCCATCTTCCGTAACCCGGCTGCAGAAGTAGCGCGCATCTGGAGGAAGCTTCTGTTCGAAGAGGAAGAGTTTCACGGATCTTTCCAAGACATCGTATTCGCGATCGACAGCAGCATGGTCGGACCGCCGTCCAAGGGCTGTTTGTCGGATCTGGACACGTTCAAGCGCGAGTTCGACCCTTCGAGGATTTTCCCCATCTCGGCACCTGGGTGGCACTACAGCTCCGGGGAGGATTGAGTCAGGGGTGGTGTACAAGTTCATGGCTAGGCACAAGCGTGCATGGGGGGCGGTTGAGTTGCGGGACAACTCTCCATCCCATCACAGCAGAGGAAGCAGAGGCGAGCTGAGGGGGGGGACTGAAACACATGCTGTCCTCAGACGGATCCGATGGAGGGGCACACAAATGCATGATGTCATGGGTGGGTCGGGTCTGGGACGGGGGATCGGGCTGATAATTCTCGGTTATCTGTCCAAGTGTAATTTAGAGTTAGATGCTGCGGGTCGACTCTGCGGTCACCCTGCGAGCCACGGCCAATCAGTAGTAATCAAAGTATTGGGTAAATGCAAAGCCGTGTTTGGTTCTGAGCATCGAGTGGCAAGACATCTGGTCATGCATGGTAATATGCGTCAACGCAAGGAAGTGCCAGTCGGTACATCTGTTTGCTTTGCTTTGCTTTGAGACGCACGTTCGGCGACCGCGAGCAGAGCACGCCTTATTGGGCACTACAAATGCATATTGGGGGCTGGCGTCTCAAGACCACAGGCTTCGAAACCTTCCATGGCTACGTTCTTGTGGGAACGGAAACGGCCATTTGAGGCGAACAGGCTGCTGGCGCCGGCACGCGTCTCATGCCCTGCGTTATTTGGCCCGGGTAGCACCACCTAAGGTTCATAATCAGAGCCTAAACGTCACCTGGTTGGTCTATGGCCTCAAATGAAGCACCTCCGGGAATTCTCCGCATCTTTCACAGCATTGTCCTTGCTTCCATCGTGGGCTTGAAGCAAGGAGCACCGGCCCAGAGGTCCATAGTTGATGATTTCGAGCATGCAGAGGCCAGTGACGAAACTCTGAGGTTTTACTACAGACCTTGAATCTACCCGTCTGTCGGAGTGGGCAGCTACACAAGTGCTATACCTTTGATTGCGATGCGTGAACCAAGTCGCCGATTGTGCGCTGAGCATCACCCGAAAATTTCACCGTCGCTCAAACCTTGAGCTGGCGCTAGCATTACAGCTGCATCCTTCGATCAGGAGCAGTCTTTTTGTACTGTAGAATACATAATGTACATGATCGTAAGGGAGAATGCCCAGGCGGCTCTAGCAGCCTCACTTTGAGCCTGGTAAAGGTAATTGTGGCGCAACAATCTCTCCTCCCTGCGATTCGATCTTCTTGATTGTTTGTTCTCTTTGATAGTTCACGACCCTCTGTTTCTTGAAGTACTCGACCTGCAGCAAATCAGCGATGTTCTTGTCTCTGTGTCTTTGCAAGCAATTGTGGTCCAGCGTGGGAAGGTCATTAGTGCTGGTAGCCCTAGTGTAGCATCCCCGATTGGAATGTCCATATGTTTATTTTTACAGAGGCAGACATTCCTGCTTCATGTTGAGATCATCACATCAGATGCGGTCCAACTTACCCAGCTGTGTGCACAGTTCTTTTCAAACTCCTGGTCCAGCTGTGCGCAAAAGCTTGCAGCCTTGGCCCTCCCATCCTTTGTATTTATGCTATCAAGAACGTTGTTCTTGTCGAGACATTCGAAGAAGGCGTCGCGTGCTGCGTAGCATTGCTTTCGATTCGATCTTGAAGGTGATTCAAATGCACCACCGGCGGTCTTCTTTACTCCAGAATCATCGTTTGAGCCTGAGCCCCAAGACAACCAACCCATTTTGTGAGTGTGAGAATGCGGAGGAGAGGCGGAAGTGGAGAGAAATCTTTAAGGCTGTCGCAATTGTTAGAACCACCGCTGGTACCTTCCGAGAATAGAGAAGTATAGGACAAATTACGAACTCGAGGCGGAGGATTTTATAGAAGGGGAGACAGTGTAGCTGTCGAAGACAGAAAGTTGGACTGCAATGAGATTGAACTGTGCTTGGCACGCCTGATCGCTCTCTGACAGCGGAGCTTATGTTTCGCCGAAGCGTTACGGGTTCAATGAGCGAACAGGCAACCGCTCAACAAACTCACACCTCCACACATCGTCCCGAATGCACATCTCATAGCGCATCGCCTGCATATTGATGCCACGCCGACGCCGCCCACCTCGACCTGGCGCCCTCGCGGATCTGTCTCCGACCCGGATACTTTCCCAGATCGTTCTCCTGCAACTCGCATACTATGGATGCGCAACGGTCCTCATCGTCTTCACAGCCCTCGTAGCGGGAAAGGAGGTCAGCACAGATCTCCTCTTTAGCTGGCGCAGCCTCCGCGGAGACACGACTGTTGGCTGGACGCTGGGCCTGGTTTGGGTGTTGAATAGCCTCACGTGGTGCGCTCCCTCATGTTACCCCCAGGAGCTGTCACAGCGCTAATAACGTGCAGTGTTATTTTCATTCTATTACTCATAGCCCGCTCAAAGCTGGTTCTTGACTTCGCCGTTACCGTGCATTTCATCCATCTGATCGTCACCTCCTTATATTCGCATGCGCTGCCCGGGAACCTCTTCTGGTGGGCTCTCCAGATATGCAGTGCAACAATCATGACCTCTCTTGGCGTATGGGCATGCCAATGGCGCGAACTGAGACCTATCAACTTTGGGAACAAGACCACTACGAGACAACAGCCAGCTACAGACGATGATGCTGGGGAGTCGAGAGGGAGAAGTAGGGGTAGAGGAAGAGATGGCGCTGGAGAATATGAAATGGTCGGCATGAACGAAGACGGTAATAACGTCTAATGATCGACCAGGTATTGCATCTTCTGGCGTTGGGTTTGACATAGGTTTGATTTGGGTAGACTCATGGGAACGGTCATCGTAAGTGGGAGACTACTGTGAATGTACTATACCCTCTTCGTTGATGTGAGCCTTAAAAAGTCCAAAAGAAACGGTTTCACGGTCGCATCGCTTGACGGGTTTCAGGACATAGAGTTTCATCGACACTCATAGCTTTCTATTGATCTGCCTCCAAGGTACCATCGTGAAAAGGCAACTTCAAACTGGACGGTTGCATCTTGAACTGTGAACCAAGGCCACACTTTTTGCTCGACTGCTGCCCTTTCTTCCACGCTGATGTTCGGTACAACCCGACAGATGACACGCTCCAACCCTTCCAAAGGCACTGATAGGCCGTCATCATTGATCACCGCTATTATCTTCATTGTGCTCGGGTGACTTGGTAAGTTGGCACCTAGAAGCCGATTAGCATCAAATAAATAGCAAATCCCTCGAGACGTGCCTGATGAGATGCGGGCTCGTAGAGGTATCTCGAAATGGTGTTCCTCGTTGCTGCCGCGTTGTGTGAATCCCAATATAACACCAGTAGCATATTGCAATCGATTGAGCTGTTGCTCCGGCTGAAGAGGTTGTTGTGCGCTGCTTTTGGGTATGCTGAGGGCTAATGCGGGTTGGTAGCAGATGAGACTACAGAGTAGATATAGTAACTTCATGTTTTTGGTGCAGAGTGTAGATCTTCAAAGATCTTTGCAACCAGATCTTATAGGAAGTTAGCGACAATTCTGCAGGGAGCGAAATTCATGCGATGTATCGAAGGACTGCGCAGGTGCGTGCTGTGAGGCGACAATATATGAGCCTAAACAAAACCATCGGCTTCTCCACAAACCGGCTCTTGAGTCTAATTAAAACAACAACACATGACCCAGAATTCAGTTTGAAACACTAACGGCGCTCGCTCAATGGGGCATAAGGTATAGACCAAAGGCCTGAATGGCGGTTGCGGCGCTCTTGGTTTCATTTCGGCTGGAAAGCGCAAAGCGGAATGGTTCATGACACGGCTGTTGCCCGTTAATGTTGGTTGACCGTGGATGCAATCATCGCGGAGTACGAACACCGGTACTGTTGCGCATAAACGTTTCGAGCAGATTCATGCTATACTTCCATCAGAAGATGCCGTCAAGCAATCTCTTAGGCTTCTCGGGGCTAAGAAGAGTTGGACAAAGCGCATGGTCCTGGTTTGAAACATCAGCTCAAGGCACGCGCTCCGACCTGTGGTGTGGCGTCAACTCTAGCGCGGAATCACGTGTTAATAGCGCCGCGCCAGCTTGAACCCTTGTCGTTTCGAGCTTTCTCTTGACCATGGCAGCTCCAAGATCAAGATATTCCGACAATGATTATGCGCCGATAGATTGAGACTGACACAGGCGTAGAGGGAAAGGCTCAGGATGAACCCGAACAATGGCTATTATAATCAGTGGCCTCCCGTACAGCCACCGAACGATGGGCGCTTCTTGCCAGTCGCGGGAAGCTTTGCAGATGCCGACTCAGACTTAAATAGTCCGCAAGCGCAAAACAACGAACATCCGTATCCAGTACCATTTCCACATGGGCAAAACATATTTCCTTCCCAGCAAGTGTTTCATCAGCCGCAACCTCACCATCAGTCTCAGGTCTCACTAAACCCACTCATCCCTCTCAGCGCTGTAGAGGATTTGCAGCCGTCCGTTCCTTTTACCAGTGGTGCCTTCCAAGATCCTTTCAACAGGGCGTATGCAACGAGTGGTCCAGTTGTTTATGAAGGATTTATACCGGCCCCTGGCCAAGAAGACGAAGATGACTATTCCAGCCTTCCAACAGCCCTTCGTGGATCGTTATATCAAGATGACGACGACCAGAGCTCTGATGAGTATGACGAATATGAACGCATGCAAGCACAGATCGAGGAAGAAGAGGAGCTTCGGCAGCTTGAAGAAAGAGATGATTCAGAAGTAGACAGAGATTATTCAGAAGAGGATGCCCAAGATGACGAAGGTGATCCGGATGAGATGGAATTAGGAGAAGATTTCGAGGATTGGGAAGAGCGAACTCGGACCAGGAAGGCCAAACCCAGCACTCGAGGTTTATCTAGCAACAGAGGCACAATTGGCGCCAGAGGCACGCGAGGTGGTCGACGTGGACGACCTCCAGGCCGAGGACGAGGAGGTCACCACGGTTCTGCATCAATGCGAGGCAGGAAGACTGGAAAGCGCGGTCGTCCCAAAGGCCCTAGAGGTCCTCGCCCTGTAGCTGACCCTGGGCAGGAGTTCAAAGACCTACAGCGACGGGCTAATGAGTGTTTTATCGCCAAGGACTACAATACTGCTCTCGACTTTGCTCAAAAGGCCATCCAAGTAAACCCCGAGATTTTTGATACGCACAACATCATCTCAGAGTGCTATTTAGCACTCGGGGATGATGAGTTGTCAATTGAAGCTCTGATTGTCGGTGCGCCAACCAAGCGTGATGCCGGTCTCTGGCAATTCATCATCGAAAGGATCAATAAACTGGACACCGAGAAATATCCGAAATATACAGACGACGTAAAGACAGCCTCTATTCTTGCATGTTTGAATGAGATTATAAAACTTGACAACAACTACGAAGCTCGTAGCCACAAACTCGAAATCGAAGCACGCCTGGGGCATGTCTCACGCTGCGTCGTGCTTGGTCTCAAGATGCTCAAAACGCGTCGAGACGGCAACGAAGACCCGGACACTGAGGTATTGAAGATCATGGCAATGATGGGCACGTCATCATCTAAACAGACAAGAATACATCTTGACAGAGTCATCAAGAGCTTTGAAGAGTCTATCGAGGTCTTGACAGAACCAAACAGAGACCCGTTCACAAACGAATTGGACTGGGAGCTGATCAACATTTACCTGGATCTCTTAGACAGAAAAGGCAAGTACAATGACGCTATTGCTCGACTCAAAGCACTTTCTCGGTGGAAACAGGGCAGACGCAATGACACCTACTGGGATGAACAGCTTGATGACCGCGAGTTCGATATCGAGGATGAGCCAAGACGAATTCATGTTCCTCAATTCGTCCGCAAGTCAGAAGATGCCAAATATGGCCAAACACTCCCACTAGAGATCAGGGTGAAGTTAGGCCTTTTCCGACTAAAAAATTGTGCAGACGACTTTGCAGAAGCTATGGTAAGGCAAAATACTCCTTTATCCCACCTTTGCTAACAATTCAAGCACCATCTCGAGATGCTCGAGCCAGACGACCACAGCCCTAGTGCTCTAGTATGGGATTACGAGGACCTATTCCGCATCATCGCCGATGCACTTCACGCTACCGGTCATGATAAAGATGCCCTTCGTTTCTATGAGCCGTTGCACACCAGTGACTCCCACGAGTTAAATTTGATGAGTTATATCGGTCTCCATACATGTTATAAAAACCAGGAGGAGAACGATAAGGCAAAGCAGATCATTCCCATCTTGCAGAAGTGGCCTGCGGAAACTTACGATGATCTTGCTGTTCTGGCGAAGTTTTTCGAAGACCAGAGCATGTGGCAAGATGCTGCACAGCGTGCAGAGACAATCTACCGGGACAAGTATGGTCACAAATTGAAGAACATAGGTTTCAAGGCCTACGATGAGCTTAGAGTGTACCATTTCAACCAGAGACGGCAGGCTCGGGGCAGGTATGCTGTAAGAAAGAGTACTGTGAAGAGGAACAGAAAAATGATGAACAAGGCCACTGCCCGGGAAGGCGACGAAGAAGACTCCTCAAACGAGAGCGGCAATAAAAAGCTCCCATCGCTTGGGCCCATGGCTGATCGTCCTACACAAGGCCTCTTCAGAACGAAAAGGTCGAAGCCCCCTAAAACTCAGACTTTCCTTCCCTTGCACGCTGAGCTTGAGTCCTTGGCCGACCTTGCGCCCCAAAACGCGATGCTTGAGGGCACGAACGTGCCTTTGCGTGCAATTGATCATCGATTTTTCCGCAGAAAGCTTGAAAATCTTGCAAATCAATTCGCGGACGACCTCTCTGCTGCTCGAGCCCAGCACCGTGAGATTGTCAGCAGCTTCCAGCGTTTGGACGAGATCTCAGAGGCAGCGGAGGATGGAGATGAGGACGCAATTAACAAAGTTATCTCAATCACTCGAGAGCTTATTGAAGAATTTTCCACATTCGACCTCTTCTATGCCAACAGGAAAGAGGACCTAAGGACGTATTTCCGACGCATAGGTAATGGAGATATATGGAAAGAATCCGCGCTTATGGTTCTCGCCGTAGTAGCGAACAACGTCGAAGATGGCGAGACAGATCCAGAACTAAAAGAAAAGCCGGATACGGCCCCACAAGACTTCTGGGGTATTCACTTCGACAAGTGGTGCGATGCTTTTGGCCGATATGCTATAATACTCGCTCGAGAGGGAGATGATGAACAATGCTTTGCAACACTCGATATCGCCATTCAATCTAACATCTTCTATCGCTCACGCACATACCACCAGCAACTTCAAATGTGCCGCCTGACTTGCGCCCTCGCTGTCGATAACTCCAATCAGGCCTCTATTGCAGCTCGTTGGCTGCTAAAGGAGTATCCTTTCGGCTCTGATCTTTTCCGGTTATACAGCGCCATTAACCGCCTGTGCTCTTTCCCTGAAGGCTATGCCACAGGGCCCGCGCATAAAGTCCTTATGCGTTATGTCAAGACAATGGATTACGCGCTGCTCACACCGGAGCAACGCATTTGGTACAACTTCAGAGATACGAAAGATAGTAAAGGCGGCTTCAAGAACAATATGAATATTGAGGACGTGGACAAAGTGAAGGGTCACGATCCAGCCCTTTTTGCGCTCTATGGCCATGTCCTCATGTGTGGTGGCTCATACATGGCTGCGCTGAACTATTATTTCCGCGCCTTCGCCATTACGCCTGACGATGCGGTGCTCAACCTGAGTATTGGAGTGGCGTATATTCAGCACGCTATGAAGCGTCTCTCAGAGAATCGGCAATACCAGATCCAGCAAGGTCTCGCATTCACCTATCGCTATTACGAACTCCGTACCAAAGACGACATAGCTATTCACTGCCAAGAAGCAGAATTCAACGTTGGGCGCATGTGGCACAGTCTAGGTCTTGTGACCCTTGCGCTTCCGTCTTATGAACGCTGCATCGAGTTGAGTAAACGGGTTAGGGCAGAGGCGGCAGACCAGTGCTCAGATGGAGACTGGGCACACGAGGACTTTGCGACAGAAGCGGCCTTCTCCATGCAAAGCATCTACGCCGTGAGCGGGAACATGGAGAGCGCTAGGAAGGTCACAGAGGATGTTCTCATCATCGAGTGAGAAGCTCAGCGAGTGGGAAAGCGTGCCGCTTTCCCGTTGTCACGCAACATCCAGCACTAAGAGCGAGTAGGCGACCTTCCCGTCTTCCGCAAAGATATTAGACTTGTGGGACAGATTCATGCATAGTATCTTCAATATACCCAAAATACCTTCAATCTCATCCCGCGTCTTAAACCCGGAATATTCCGCTCGCGAGGTGGCGTTTGGCTTGCATACTTGCGTCGCTCTGAACTTTACCGATCCCTTTCTTCCCAACGACAAGGTCGGACCATGTGATGGGCTTGCAGGTTCTCCACTGCTGCAGGTTGGACTCCCAAAACCCCGCAGATCGAGGGCCGGGGTTCGCTTATCGTGAAAAGCGGCTCGCCAATCGTAGATCAGTATTGCCGGAGCATCGAGACGGCCTGACCCACGCTACAGCACGACATTACTTCTTTCCTGCATGTCGTTTTTGCGTGCCTTGCATCTAACAAGGGGGGGCAGGAGGGGGTTGTTTGCGATGCGGCGGATAAAGCCGGCTTTGAGCTCTGTCTTTCGCTACACCAGCAACTTGGCGATTTGGAAGGACGTGTACCGGTATCTGCCTTGCATGTCAGTTTCCCTGCGCCATGGAATTTTCAGAGCAACTTTGTTTGCTTTTTTTTTTCGACTTTCGCGGAACTGCGGCAAGCTAAGCTAGGTTGCAGCATCTAATCGAGCACAGATCGGGCGGTAGACTTTGATCGCTCTTCGTCACCTGGGAAGATCTGCAAAGTTGGAGACGGTGTTACATGCTGAAATGCAAGTGATGTACAATCTGCGTAGCTAGAACTTTACAATCGGACCCGACGGACGGGGAAATGACGGTAAAGCTCAGAGACTCGCACAACAAGTTCCGCCCTCATGCAAGTGCCCTTTCTCATTTCCTTATTGCCGACTTGTGAGACCGGTGCTTGCTCTGGGCCGTACGACGTAGTACCTCGGACGGCTGTGAGCTCTTACACGCGAGGTGAATCTAGTAACACCACGGCATTTCTGCTTCTTGGATGACAATGACCGGGTGGGGGCGTCGTAGGACGAATTTGGTCACACACTGGTGAGGTGCAACATTGACATTCAAAGTACTCCTACATCCTTGACACTGAGTCATAGAGGGCTCAAGTATGCAATCATACACAGGGAGTGTACTGCATATTGCATCTACACTACATACTGTGGCAATCGTATCATATCTTATGCTAGGACGTGACGACCTGACCCAAGTCAAGTTTTACATCCAGTTTCTTTCAAGCTCCCTTTCTTACCCCCCAAATATCCCCACCTAGTCCAACAACCTTTCCGTTTACTTCCATTTCTGCCAGCAACCCCTTGACTTCATCAACTCCAAACGGAAACCCTCCTTGCACCATCATCCGCATCATCATGGCAATACGCTGTACTGGCATGTTACCTTGGTTCGTGAGCATACCCACAATAAATGCCGTGTATATGTCCTTCTTCTCATTTAGAAGATCGGATTGTGATTTGACTGCGGTTGTTTCAGCAGCCTGCACGGCGGCGAGCTCTTCTGCGGCGGCGGCGGCGTCCTCGTCGGCTTGTGCTTGTGACGATTTTGAGGGAAGCTTTTCGATGACAGCGTACGTGTCTTTTGAGACTTCGCGCAACACAGACTTGCCTACCCAGAAAGCAACAGCTTGGCGGACGAGGCTTTCATCCATTTCTAGCATCTCCTCGAGTTGTGATATATTCCGTGATATACCTTCACCTCCCTTGCCTACTCGTTTCTTCGCAATGTACTCTTCGCCCGGCTGAGGTTGAAATGCGTATACAACACTGACTTGCCAGGGCGTGAGATGCTCGAATTTTTCTGTTCTGTCGTCAAAGTCCAGAGTGATGGAGCCTTCGCCCAATGCGTTCATCCAACGCAATTTTCGCATGCCTTTAATACGCTCGAAGCGAGATTCATACTCCTTTTGCAGAGCATCAATTTGTGCAGGAACTCGAAAGGTGTCGTCACGAAGGAGCGGCCAGAAGAAGGATGACAGAATCTGTGCATTGAGTGTCGGGCCAATAGGCGGCGCTGAACCGGGCGTCGTGGGAGCAAGATGTGAAGCAGCTGTCGTCGGGCGACGTGGCCTAGGTGTTCGAGGATGCACACCTTCTGGTGTCTGTGGCTCTCTGTTATGATGGTCGGGTGTGACAAGGGCGATAGGTGTTGATACCGTGATAGTAGCACGTATAGAAGCGTTAATTCGTCTGGAATCAAGGACATCACGCAGCATGACCTCGCATGCTTGCAATTTATCATCGCCAAGTCGTACTTTGATCAATTCCAAAAGTCTGATCTCTCTCTCGTACTCAGGATCCTGACATCGGAGTAAGTGATCTCCGAGGATATTCTTCAACTCATTAATGAAGTCTTCACGCTCCCAAAGAGTTAAGAGGAACCATATTACATCTTCGACCTTCGATTTCTTGTACTCAGGAGATGCGTCTTGTGGCAACGGCTGCCAATTCATGTCGTTCCAATTCATCTCTTCGTCTGCGTCTTGCCCGTAGTTTGCGAATGGCTTTGCCATTTCACTAGCGATTTCGTATGAAAGCTCGCCATTAGATGAGAATTTGTTACCTGTCTCGTCATTAAGATCAGTGAGCAGACTGGATATGATGATGCGAGCGGTATCATCCCGTTCCTTCAAATAGCGACGAATGGGCCTGGCTACTCGCTCGAGTAGCACCCCCTTCGGTTCTAGCTCGTGGAACGACCGAATGATAGAGATGTAAACATTGAGAATGTACGTTGTGGTTGCTCCTGGATGGAGTAGTCGTCTCGAGATCTGCTGGGAGAAGCTTGATGTGAGATGTTGTTTCGCCCCCGCGACTCTCAAATAATCTTTAATGTCCAAGATGGCCCCCAAGCTCTTATCCCAGTTGATGACAAAGTCAAACAAATTGTCGACTCTGGCACGTCCTAGCCTTCCCAGCGCCATTTCTTGCCATGAAGAGACTTCAGTCGGCAGGATGCTACTCTGTTCGCACCTTAAGCACTCCAGAACCAATTCAACCAGGGGACAGAAGCCATCTTGTATCCACAGTTTGAGATGGGGCACAATGGCCTTCTTGGAATACCAGTCGACCTTCAAGTAGTGACTGGTGATAAACGAGTCCATCAGCTTGTTCATTGCATGAGCGAGTGCCTTCTGCGCGCCGTCACCACCGAGACCAGCCTGCTCCAAACCCTGCAAGAGCGCAGTCATCCGTTGCCGAAATTCTCGTGTGTTCTCCGGTGTCAGGCTCGACTGGACGCCATCCTGCCGTGTATACACTCGAAACAGTCTGCATCCCGCATCATACAAGACATATCCAAGCGTCTTCGAATATCGTTGTGGTGGTAGACAATGCGAAAATTCGGCGTGTAGATCTCGTCGAAACTTCCCGCTCACAGCATCCACCACCTTTGGATCGATGATCTGGGTAGGTCTGTTTGGTCGACGTGTCGCGCTGCTTGCCTCTTGCTGTAAAAAGTACAGGATATGGTCGTTGAAGGGCTGCAGGTACACGTCCTGTACGTTTTCGAGAATTCGTTGCGTTTCGTCCAGAATATCCCATGCATTTTCTAAGGTAACCTCTTTCCTCCAAAGCTGCTCTAGCCCTGGCCTGACATTGTTCGCAAAGTGGAGTCTGCACTCATTGGTGTACCACTCGACGAGACTCTCTTCCTTCCCATCCTCGCTCTTGCCCTCACCAACGAGAAGAAAAGTCAATGCCTCCGTCACGTCCCTGCTTCTCTGGAATCTTGGTAGAGTTGATGAGTCCTTCGGCAAGCTCAGGAATCTTGTTGCACAGCTCCATGCTAGACCACGCTTGACCGCTCTGTGTTGCCCTTGCCCTTGTGCTTCTGTGCTTCTCCCAGCATACGGACTTCCAAACGAGCTTTCAGGTGCCGCGTAACCCAGGTCTGGCGTCGCAATCGGCGTCGGTGTGCTATGTGAAAGCGATAGAACCGGAAAGACAGACGCGAAAATGAGGGTCGAGTGGTCCATGGCCGAGGTGCCCCGCTTCGTGGGTGTTTATCGCAGCGTTTGTTGTGTGTTAAGCAGGTCTCATCCTTGGGTCCCTGACCATGGAAATGAGCGCAAGATTATCAGAGAGTCCATCTGCTAGACTTCAACCCAAGCCTGTTGTTCGATTTAGTTTCTGTAAGATGGACGTACATGTATTGCCGGCTCGCGGTCACCACGATGTATGAGCTTGGACCATACACAACTCGAAACCACGTGCACAATCTTTCATCCTAACACCGGCTCTCCATGAAGAAACAGCACGAAATCCCGGACTAGACACGACAGCATCCGCATCTAATGAGGTTGTGTGAGAATTAGCAAATATTACTTCACATTCATTGCATTCATTGCATTCAGATCTCGCGCCTCATGCCGAAACCGAATATCCTAATAATCTAGAGATACAGGAAAGTAAAAATTGTAGGCCGTGATGTGAGCCTGTGTCATATTTGCGCCTCAGAGTACGAGATATCTCATCAATCAAGAGACAGAGGATATCTCCCAAAGAAACGCCAACCTGCACCAGTCCTTTTTCCCATTCAAGCGCACGAAATGCAGCAGGTATTTAAGTAACACCTGTCGCCCATATACCGACAGAGGCTGCTCATCATGGCCTCAAAACGCCATGCCTTCGCCTAAATGCCTCGACTCGCTCTTCATAGAAAAGAATCTCCCTAACTCTGAGCTTCGGGCCCTTCTGTGAATCTTGTAGAAACGATTCGTCATCGCTCTCAGCTTCCACATCGTCACTTGCCTCACTCTCTGTTTCATCTCCACCGACAGCCACGACGCCATCGTCCATGTCATCATCATCGTCCTCTGTTGCCTCACTCTCGTCCTCGGATAACATAGGATCATGTGCCATATACCCAGAACCACTACCGTCAGCATGCATGCCGTCATGACGGAGATCGTAATTTGAAGGTCTGTTTTCAAGAATCTCGAAGCATTTAGTCGACAAACCCATGTAGCAGAGTTCGATCTCTGGGCGCAGATGCACAATATCAAGGATTTGGTATGCAAGCTCACGTGGATCTATATTGCTTCCATGCGCGTGGTCGGCGATAAAGGGTATGTAGAGAGATCGGATGTGAGGAATGTACGGTAGGCGCTGTAAGAAGTGATGCTGTCCAAGATGTTAGTCCCCGAATCTCATGTCAAGAAAGCTACTTACCCAGTCCTTGTAGTCAATAGATACTGCAAGCTCTCGTAGGTTACTCATGCGGCCACTGGTAATGAAAGTGAGAATTTCGCGATTTAACATCCACCTTCGCCACCTCGAACTTGTAGGCGTATGCCCATCTGGACTCTTCTCACCACTGTCAATCATCAGTTTCTTCAAGCTTGCACGATGTCTACGCATAGGTCCTCGGTATATGGCATCTACAGTCACCGTAGATGAGTATGACCGGCCTTCCTGAAGGAATAGTACTTCGAGACTATTAGGCGCCAGCGTCTCCTTCAGGAATGAAATCAAAGAAGGTGACACAGTGTTTGTGTGTATTCGCTTAAGATTCAGTTGATATTCGGATCGCAGAGTGTATGATGCTTTGTACGCTTTCGACGAGGATGGTGAGCCGGCATAAGCAGAACGAGGGGTATATGTCCTACGCAAAACTTTCCACAGCTGTTCATGGTTGCTGCAATGTAAAAGAGTCAGGGTAGATAGAACGGACCAATCAAATGCTCTACGCAGCACAGAAACTGACAAGGGTACACGTTCAAGCTCGAGAACTTCAAGCTTCAACTTGCCATTAAGCATTGGTTCTGGGGCATCAAGTGCCACGTTCTTTGAGGTAGCAGGCTCACTGTGAGCTGGAGGCGCAATGACAAATGGCTTAGCTGGCGCTTTGTGCGGACTTGCTGGTGGTGTGACTTGTTCAGCACCGAGTGGCTGGCTCTCAGGAAACAGGCTAACTTCTCCAGTGACAGTCGGTTCGTCCATTGGGTTTCCAAAATGATCGACGTCCTGTTCTGCATCTCGGCCGTGCAATGAGAGCGAGGCTATTGATGGCAGGGGATTTGTTACCGGGGCTTTGACTGGAGTAGCCTCCACTATTCGCTCAGCGTCTCCGGAGGGGCCGACCTTCTGAGATTGTGACTCTTCTGAGTGGCGCATGTTATGGACTCGTCCAACAAGAATGCCTAGTACGCCTCCGAGTCTCTTCTCGCCTATCGTGCTCGCCGCAGTTGTGGTAGTGCTGTAATCCACTTGCTGAAGACCATCGCCCTCCCACACCGTGACCCAGTCTCGTTGCTGTGCGTGAGGAGCAACACCTACTCGAAGCTCACGAAGCTTCTTTTGAGATCTCGCTATCAAAATGCTCATTTCGTCAAGATATGGTAGCTCGTCAATGTCCAGAACGCTCAGGCTCTTCAACGCTGGGATGGCTGAAAAGGTGGGGTGCTCGACACGATCTAGAGCAGAGATGCTGCTTGGTGCATAATGATGGGGAACAATTATGGGGGCTTGAATGGTGCCCAAGCCGCTTGGGTGCGCGGTATTCGGAGGCGGTGGTAGATTTTGGTTGTTAAGTATCATTGGCGGTGCGGGGGGAGGGACTGGGGCATCAATCGTATTGTCGTGCCATCGAATCCAAAGCCTTTCTAGGCGGCACTCTTCCTCATCACTCCGATGCGCGAGACTTGATAGCGCAAGCCATACATCGCGTAGCACTCCTGTAGGCATATCCCATACGAAAGTCTCGAGATTGATCATGCGGGCGATTGCTAGTGCGACCAGCGTTCCAAGCATCTTTCCGCCTTCTTTCGTGATCATATACTCCTGAACCCATGCTTGTGGCCCGTTGCCCAAGGAGAACTTCTTCGTAAATTGGCCGTAGTAGTTGCCAAAACGTCGCGGTGGGACAGGATATGGTGTTGAAGCCGGCCTGGCCAGCGCAGCAGAACGTTGTCCTTGCTGTCTCGATCGGATCTGGTGAGGGAAGCAGTCGTCACCCATAACTAGTGTGGCCAAGCCATATGTGAGCGCATCCACGCCTGATCGTGGCTCGGTATGTGTGCTTTCGTCTGGCCATACAATGTCAAATCGCGAGTAGATGCATGGTATCGTGAGTCGGTGGAGGGCTGAGTGGCAAAGACATAGAGACGTGAGATCGTTTGTGTGTGGAAGCTGTTCAGGGTCTTGTGATTAGCCGTTGCCCTCACATGTGGCACATTAGATGCTGCTGGATTAAAGACTGTACGCACCTGGTGTATGATTTCTTTCAAAATGTCCATCGGCAGGTCTAATAGCTTCAGAGGCCCCTTTGCAGCCTTCTCTTTCCCCTTGGGCGTCGGCACCGTCGCCATCAGCACATCACCCGATGGAGGTGTGCTGATTATACTCGCCGCTGCTGGGCTCTCCGACTCAACCTCGACCTGTCCTTGCGTTGCCATGGTATGCGCATCGTCCTGCGGGAGCGAAATCGACCGAGCAAGGTCCTCTTCAGTAGGGAAGGGCGTTGCCGTCCTTGGGGTGCCGGGTGCGGAGAGCGGAGAGGAGGTCATGCTGATCAGCTCGGTGATGACCAGGACTGCTGAGATCCATACAAGCCTCTCAAGCGTGAGAAGCAAAGCAAAGAGACAACACACCAACGGTGCGGCTCTCGCGGTTGCTGTGTGAAGTTGGACAGCGAGACGTCGTGAAGTCGCTGTAGCGGATCCGACCAATCGACAGGGTTAAGCAGGTTGGCCAAGAGACCCTGGCGCTCATCCGCCTTACCTAGTTTATAAACGAAGCCCGTTCCCTGTACAACCGCTTACGCTGCATGCTACGCCTTGCAAGCATCTTCGGCAGATACCCATCTCACGCACTTTAGATGAAAATAGTTGCTTCGGTCACGACATGTGCGCCTTTTATCATTGGAAGCCGGGGCTTCAGAGACGTAACCTTAGATTCTAAGGTAGTTCTATATGCTCCTGCTTGAGAGCAATCTACACCCAACAAATGGAAAAAAGAAGTCTGCATCACGAAGACGTTCAAAATTTTTATCCCAAGCTGCTCGCCTCGCGATATCCGTAACGCCTTATCGACTGGGTATAACCATGTAGTGACTCCGCTGCCAACAAATACCCACGCGACGCGAAACTCCGACGTCCAAGCGCCAGCAAATGTAAACATGAACGCCCCATGTAGTCCTGCAGGATCAACTCCGATGTATGTTGAGCGCCGTCTGTCCTCGCTCGGGGTCACTCATTTTGATAATCTTGACGTCAGAGGTTTGGTTGACGTTGTTCATTGATTGCGGAGTAATGAAGATAAACTGTCGACCAATCGAACGTCGAGCTGCTTGAATGATCATGTGCATGCTTCTCTCACGATTGACGCTATCCATGAAGACGTCGCTGAGATCGTTAGGTTCGACAGAATTAAACGGATGTACGACCACTCACAATTCATCGAGGCAGCGGATTGGAGAGCCCATGGCATCCCAAAGGGACAACAGAAGACAAACAGTCGAGTATGACTTCTCGCCGCCGGAGAGCGTCTTCGTTTGTCTACCGTCACCGCTTCGCTCCATAATGTCCGGTTGAACCTGGTCAGGTAAGCAAGAAACCTGGATATGTATGCCTTGACCAACGTACGTGAATGTCAAGGAGGCCTTTGGTATGATCGATACTAAGCGTGCCTCGGAATTTGCGCTCGCTGAGGAGGTAGTTGAACGTGACTCGGGCTCGTACCGAGATACCTGACCTGAACTGCTTCCAACGGTTACGCCTGTTGTTCAAAGTGTTGACTAGGTGCTAAGGGTACGTTAGCCAGATCTTTTGCCTCACTGAGATGCTTGACCTACATTACGAAGGTTCCTGATGTCCTCGAACTCCTGCATGGCAGCCTTGTGAGTTAGCTTTGCCTGGTTGGCTTGTCGAAGGAGTTGATCCTGCGAGCCACCAAGCTCCTTCTCGGTCTCTCGCCTTGTCGCCATGAGCCTTTCAAGCATTCTGAGTAGCTCGTCCGAGGTTTTGCCAGGCGGTACTGCCACACGCTGAGGACACATGCTTCTTGCATCATTCGTAGCGGTATCGACTTCATCCTGGGCAGACTTGACCGCCTCAGCCCAGATCGCCCTATTCTCCTGTGCGGCTGCAACTCGTGCTATGGCATCATTCTTTTTTTTGAGTTCATCTTCTCTCTGACCTTGCAGCTTCCTCACCGTGGATTGTGCTTTATTGAGCTTGAATTCCAGTTCTTTTACCGCAGTTTGAGCGTCATCCAAACTTCTCTTGTTGCTGCGCGCCTCGTTGTTGAGTTTATCGCGTTGCAATACCATGTCCTCGAATACACCGGAGGCGCGTTGAAGCTCTTCTTGAGCATTGACAAGCCCGTCCTCGAGAACTTCAATGGCAGCTGCGTCTGGCGTGGCATCACTCAGTTCTCCTTCAAGCCGGTCTACTTTGTCTTGAGCCTTCTGGAAGCTGACCTGGAGAATCTTCTTTTGCCTCTGATGATTTTGCTGCTTGGTTCTGCAAGTATTTACCTGATCCTGGAGGTCTCGACATGTTTGCTCCAAATCACGGACTTCTCGCTCTGCTTGCTCTAGTCGGACTTGCTCTCCTCTAGATACATGGTTAGAGCCATAGAGTCTTGATGCGTCAATTTTTTACTCACCTAATTTGATCCTCTTTGTCTGCTTGCATGCGTAACGCTCCAGAATATACGCCAATTGGACTATCATTGATGCCGCCGTTTGGTGTGAATTGGATCACTCGACCTCTTCGTTTGTCACCATCTGCAAAGGTGAAACACATCTTGACATTCCTTGTTGGCGGTCCACGGGCATACATGAATTTCGAGCCTTCAGTACGATTTTCAATGAGCACCGTTTGCTCAAACCCTTGGTTGATGATGAATTGATTACGAACGAGGTCATCTTCTATCTAAATGAGCTTTTAGTAAATTGCTTTTCTTGGAATCAATGGAAGGGGTTTTTTTCCTTACTCTAAGTGCCTTCATCCACGTCAATAGATTCGGACTTGGTTCATTCGGCGTCGTATCTATTGAGTTTCTATTGCCAATATAGATGGGGGACTGCCTAAGAAGAGTTAGCATGAACGCAACTCCTTGTTCCTCTTGGGCATGTACCAATTAAATTGTCTCATCAGGCCGGTAAGGATGCTCTGATCAGCTTTACTAGTGACGACAAACCCATTTAGAACCGAACCGAATTGTTTCTCCAAGATGTAACCCCATTCCGGTTCTAGTAGTTTAACATGGCGCCCCATGGGCCCAACTGGCTTCTCTTTGAATCTCTGGTCAGATTGGATTGCTCGCAATAGCTTGTCTAAGACTGCTGGGTTGTGATATGCGTCAATCCAGTTGCGTTGTCCTTGACGAAGACCACTGATAGCATTTCTGATCCGTCTCTCGTCGTCACGCGCTTTGCCCACTTTCTGGTCCGCAACTTCGAGTTCCTTTGTTACGGTCTTCAATTGGTCTGCTAGGATTGGCAGGCCAGAATCGTGGGAAGTAAATGCTTCCTTTGCCCGTTCGCATTGTTGCCTTGCCTCCTCAAGCTCGCGGACTTTTTCAGCGTAAAGGCCGTTGTCGGCTTCTGCCTGACGTTGGCGATGCTGCTCAATTTGTAGTTCATACCTCGTTACTTCTTGCTCCTTTGTTTTTACATCCTCGCCTATCTTTCTCTCATCTGACTTTAAGGTGATGAGTTTCTGCCGTGACTCCTGGAAGTTATCTTTTGCAACCTGTTCTTGTTCTCTCGCAGGATCCATCTCAGTTGTGATGTCTGTCACATGTTGTTGGGCAGCCTCGTGCGCTTGATCGGCGTTTTCATACAGTTGCGAGGCTTCTTCGACTGCTGCTGTCCTTCTCGCAATCACGCCGTCGACTCGTTCGACTTCGGCTTCAGCCTTTGCTAGTTCTTCTTCCTCTTGTTGAACACGCGCCCACGCTGCTTGATGCGCAATTTCTGCCTCTTTAGCCCTCATCCGCTCTAGATTTTCGGCACGCCGGGCTCTTGCTGCCAAGTCCTCCATTTGTTTCCTGAGCACCGCAAGATCGGTCTGCTTGACTTCAGCCCTAGCGTTCATCAACTCTAGCGATTGTTCGATTTGCTGGTAGTCTCTGTTTAGGTTCTCGAGTTGTGTACCCTGAAGGAAAAACTTGTACTTGTCTTTGGGGGTTGAATGATTTAGGAATTGTCGCGCCATGTCCTGTGTCAGCACATTCATTGGGTTGTCAATCTGCATGGAAAAGGCGTCCAAGATGTCCTCCAGCTCAGCCTTCTTCGTTGAGACAATCCTACCGTTCCGATCTTTGAGTTTGAAGCCTGAAGTTCCAGATTTGCTAAAATGTCGTTCAACGATGATCGATTCGCCGTACTGGGTAGGCTTGTATGCGAGCGGGCCTTGGTTCTTAATTCGGACCGTTACAGAAGAATGCTCTTTGCCTTCCTTGATCAAGCTCTTGAGGTTCTGTGCACGATTTGTTGCCGTAGCTTTCCCGCCCAAGCAAATTGTGAGAGCCGTGAGCACAGCACTCTTGCCGCTGCCATTGTGGCCAATGATGAAGTTGATCAGAGGGCCCAAGGTCACCGTCAAATGCTCGTGGCACATGAAGTTGATACACTGAATCTCTTCGATAATCCCAGAATCTGTTGCCACATTTTGCTTATTTGCAGTCGCATGGAAGTCTTTCTGCACCTGCTGTGTTGCCCATGCCATGTGCTCGTGATCCCAGGCATTGTCTCCTTCTTCTTGATCTTCGTCGTCGTTGTTATCATCGGCGATGCTGTCACTCGATGCAATAGTTTGGTCGCTAACGGAGGACCGCTCGCTGCTATCGGGTGTGGAATGTCGTGGTCGCTTGTCCTAAGATATGTTAGCAATTCGCTTCATCTTCGCTGAAGGCGACTGACGCGATTCCTGGGATTTCCGCCGCCGAGGGGGTCGATGCCATTAGTTAAAGCGCGAGGGCGCTTTGCCGACATGACTGCAGCCATCACCTTCGTCGCGAAAGAGTGCAATCGTCGACGTCGGCGTAGACACCGGGCTGAGGCTGAAGTTGTCAAGATGCGGTTCGAGTACTTCAGGACGCGCTCTTTCCCCGCTAAGAGCACCTCACTATTCCAAGGAGCCCCAGATTCACCACTCACTATTTTGACGGTTTAGAGGGACTTGATACCTTCATGGCACTTTATTTGGCTATTACACCCAGTAACTTTAATTCTGAGGCTTTCAGATCACCTATAACTGTAAACTTTTTGAAGCAAACCACCTGACGAGGATTGTACATCACGTGCTCACGCGTCAAGCGGCGCAAAGTCATCTTATCAGTGCATACACGCGAGGGAAATGGAAAGGTACCGCACACACTGTCCCAAGCCACAGTTCAACATTTAGTGTGACTTCTACACAATATTGTTACGAATTGCAAAGTGGCCATGGGTGAAAAGTCGACAAGATGATTTCAGCAATGTCCATCGTGAGATGCTTTCATTTCACTATGCCACGTAACGCCAACGATAATTAGGTCGTCCAACAAGGGGTATACCAAACAGCAGATACATTGTCCGGCTCAACTACTATGCAAGGCCACAAGCAAACCAGATCCGCTATGCAAACGTTATTCAAACCACGCGCAACACTTGCTCATGACTACATAACAACCTGTGTAGTGTTAGCGCTATCTTGCATGAATAAGATTGAAGTATACTTACACAGTCGCTATCCTTCGGCGCCTGACCAATGCCCATCTCGTCGAAAGTCTTTGGTCCGTTACCCGGCGTCGAAGCAGAAGCCGGTGCTGGTTTCGCTGGCTTAGCAGGATGCGCAGGTTTACTGGCTTGTAACGGGGCAGGCTTAGATGGTTGTTGCTGTATAGTTGGAGTCCTGTTTGGCTTGGGCATGGGAGCCTGTGCCGATATGCGGCCAGCAGAGCCTGGTCGAGATGATGGTCGAGCGTTCTGACCCGGTGCGCCATTCGAAGGCCAGTCCTGTCGCGAAGACATCCTGCTCTCTTGCCCAGGTTGCACGGTGGATGGCCGTGTGTGTTGCCGTGGCTCGAGAGGCGCAACGTAACCAATGTCGGGTAGCGTGGGCTGCTTCTTAAGAGGACCAGGAGCGCCTTGTTGTTTTTGAAGCTTATTCCTTCCTGCATCTCCTGGTGCGCTAAACCCAATATCAGGAGGTTGCGTTGTCGACGGGCGAATTTGAGGTTCTAGGCGCTGAGCACTTGGCCCACCTGGCTGTCTGTAACTTCCGGGTCCTCCGGGCGGTAGAGGACCGCCTCGCCCACCACTTGGGATGCGTCCGCCCCGTCCAGGGCCCATGTTGTCTATACTAGTGTGTGGGCGCAAAGGTAAGGGGCCCATATCGTTGCCGGGTCCTGGGCGGGGACCGCCTCGACCATAAGGATCATTTGAAGGATAAATGTTTGGGTTAATAGTGAAGGCTGATGATGCGGGCCGAGTACTCGCCGCACGTAACTCTGGCGCAAATCCGCCGGCCATACTTGGACGTTGTGGACCCAGTCGTGGCGGGCCATTGTCCATTGGATAAGGCGCTGCCGTAGCAGGACGTTCATAAGGTGCCGATGCAAGCGGATTCGCGAGAACTGGTGGCTTATCGGATATAGGATAGGGGGTGGTTGTGTCACCTCGGTTTGGCATTCGACCCGTTGCAGGAGTAGCAGGCGATGCATCTGATCCGTAGTCGGAGGGGCTATTGTCGTTGATAGACGGCAACGCAGGTGCTTGAGCTTTCTGCAGACGTGTCGGACGCTGCCCCCGCATGGAGCCATGCTTAGACTTGATCATGTTGATTGCCACGTTCTCATGGTCCTTCTTTGAGAGTGTCCGCGATTTCGAGATACTCTCTATACGAGCAGCCGCATCTTTGTTGCCGTTCTTCTCTGCCTTCTCGTACCATTCAAGGGCTTTGTCCACATTGACGGGGGTATTCATTCCAATTTCATTGAAGTAACCCATCGCAAACTCTGCCGTTGCGAGGCCGGCTGTTGCCGCCCGCTGCGCGTATTGGTAGGCCAGCTCTTCATTCTTTGGAAATTCACCTTCGTGCCCACAGAGAAACCATTTGCTGATGGCCATATCCGCCTCTGCTTCACCTTGTCTCGAGGCGAGTGCGTTGTAATGTAATGATAGCGTGGGGTTGAACTCACAACCTAAGCTGCATAGTTCATACGCAGATCCCATCTTGAGCTGAGCTTTAGCGAATCCAAGGTAGGCGGCCTTCTCGATGTTCTGTTTCGCAGACTTCTCGTCATACGGCAAGAACATCTCTGGCACATTGATCTGAGGCAGCTCTCGCGCCTGGAGCATACCTAAGACATAAGCACCCTGAGGAGCATTCTCGTCCGCTGTGGAAGCGGCTTGTCGAATGAGCTGGATTCCTCTGGCAAAGTCTTGCTGCTGTCCATGTTGACCAAGAAGAGTCATCATTCCTAGGCGGTAGTTTGAAGCAGAGTCACCTTGCTCTGCGCCAGCCTGGTAGTGCTGTAGGGCTTTGATAGGGTCGTTCGACTGCTCAAATTGCATGCCCATGCGGTAGTTCGCTCTTGCATATCCTTTTGCTGCCGCGCGAGAGTAGCATCGAAAAGCCTCTTTCTTGTCTGCCCGCATCCCGAACTTGCCAAACTCGAGCCACATTCCCCGCATGAACGTCGCCTTAGGGTGGTGTTGGTCTGCGAGAAAGGTGACAACATTCATCGCATCTAAGCGCAGCTGGTGCTCGACCTGCGGAGTTGCTGGCCTTGCTCCCTGTATCTCCGCAATGCGCTGTTCGTGCAATTGAGCAGCATCGACGTACCCCAGTGCATCTTGTGCCCATGCCAACTGCATTTCGGGGTCATTCGAGTTCAGCACTGGCAACCGTGCATTTTCCAAGACAGCCTCCTTCTCATCGTCAGACGGTGGCACATTCGGTGGCTTGTTCGGGAGCTTCGGGAAGTTGGAGAAGTTGGGCGAATCGTTGCTCTGCGCGAACTGGTTGTAGTCATGGGACGGCTGCTGCTGCTGCTGGACGGGTTGTGGTTGCACGTTCGGAGGCTGTCGGAACGCAGAGGAAATGCTTGCTTGCCGTGCTGGCCACTGCTCTTGTTGCGCAGGCAATTCGTTTTGGTAGCTTGACTGACGCGGCGGGAAATTTGGTTGCGACTGGTTGTAGCCCTGAGTTGGCGACATGGCGCCGTTGGTGCCTCGAGGGCCGTTTGCTTCCAACTCCAGATGGGCGAGGTTTTCTTGCATGTTCTCGGGCACCTCGGGCATTATGCTACAACAAAGAAGGCTACGTCAGCCGCAATTTCACGGATCATTACATCGGGCTAAGACAAACCGTTGAGGCGCTGGCGAGATGACCTCAGGCGAAGGAGCCGGCATATAATAATCATCGAAGCCCCCTGGCACAAAAGTAGCTCCCAGCTGGGGGTGGCCTTGCTGGTAACTCATGGTTGCTACAGTTCGGTTCTTTGCTATGGGAAGCTTAAGGAGGTGACCGTCAGCATTTGTCCATGATGAACAGCATCTGTTTCAGACCTTGGCCTTGCAAGTGACTGTCCTGTGGAGCGGTCATGGAGATCCGCTGAGCAGGGCGAATGACGCGCGCGGAGCAGGAAATGGTCGCACTCACACTTGGCGGGACCAGCGGGGTCACAGGCTCCCAAATGAGTTGTGTCGCGGACTACGACTTATCCGAAATTTTTGGTGACTCGCCGGACACCGTATTCGAGATACGCAGTTGTGTATGCCGTATAGGTAGCGGACTAAGGTGTTGCGAAAAGGTAAGCAACCGGCGGGAGCCAGATGAATGTGGGGCAGTATTCGTTCAGACTAGCAGTGTTGGGAGAGCGGAAGTGAGACAAGGACGCGATAGGGAGGGCTGTTTGCTACTGAAACAGATGGCTGAAGGAATCGGAGCCCTCTACAATACTGGATGTGAAAGTCGACGTGTTGGACCTCGATGCCCGACTAAGCTCCGCAAAACGGCACACATGCAAGGTCACCAGAAAGAGAGCGGAGGATCCCTGAAGGCCGCCAACATTGTTATTAACGTTGCCGCGCACCCGGGAGCTCACGTCCACTATAAATGTTTGAGACTGTCGGCGCGTCGAAGGCCCATTTGTCGGGTCCACAACCAGTGCTGCGCCATTCAGAGCCCTGGAGGCTGAGTCGTCACTGACGTCGCTACAGAGCCCCGCTTCTGGCATGTTTGAGACCGTTTCTGTAAGTTTCGCATGGCCTTGACCTATCAAGCATGGGGCTGGGCTGTGGGCTGAGCTGTATACGGAACGTGGAGATGAAGAGTACTGGCCGCAAGCTCAGCTTTGGCTTGCGCGGCTGTGCCCGACCTTTTATTCTCTCTCATCCGCTAGTCGAATAAGCATCATGTCAGCCTTGACACGGTCTTCATACCCTCCGCAAGCACATACGAGCAGTTCAAGATGAAGAATGTTGCTATTTGCGATTTGTACGGCACAAGTCGCCGCTAGCATGTCAATATTCCAGAGGGCTCGAGGTGAAGGTTAGCTACTCATCGCCAGACTTTAAAATAACCTTGAACAATGGCAACCTGTCAAAATCTCATTGGTCTTGTAGAAAATAGCAAGGCATTTGGCCCCCTAAATCAGGTCAAGCAAGCACCAGGTCAGCATATTGACCATATGCTTAAACACAGACCCACGTACGACCTAGTGGACCATCACATCTGCACCGTGTTGCTGCTGTACACCGGCAGCAGGCTGCTTGGCTTGCTTTTCACCACTCGCAGCATTTGGCTCCCCATCATCCATTTCCATGTCATCGTCACCACCCTCCTCTCCCTCTCCCTCCTCCTCGTCGTCCTCACCCTCAGAATCCTCAATGTCAATCTCCTCACTACCAGCTTCAGACTCGGCGTCTTCATCGTTGGCAGGGCCAGCGGTATCCTCGCCGCCAGCCATTGCGGCATCTTCACCCTCAGCACCGGTAGCCTCTACTTCTTCTTCCTCCTCTTCCTCCTCTTCAATACCATACTGGTCGCCATCTGCGGTGAGGTCGGCTTCAGGCTGTTCGGGGGGAAACTCGGGTGGTGCAGACTCCTCAGAGTCCCTATAGCAATTAGTCTCACTTCAAAGATATATCGTTGATAGACTAGCGCATACCACTTGATCGCAAAACGCGTTACACGCGGCTTCTCTGCCAGAATCTGCCGTTGGACCTTCTCAATAACCGGTTTGGTAGGTGGATCCAGCGCCAGTGCCTCGTCCGTGTACTCGTTGTTCACGTAATAGCCTACACGCACAAACTCTCGGTCCTGGTAGCTACAGCTCAGGAGAATGACCGTTACGCCGATGATCTCGCTGTTGGGAATGCGTGATAGGTCTGGTGGGTCGGCGCGAAAGACGAATTTGTTGACACCGATGGGAAGAGGGCCAACAAGAACGGAGTCGAGCTCCTGATCGTATTCGTTACTGCGCCGTGTCAGTCTGATGCTGTTGCGACCACTCAGCTCCAATGCACACTTACGAGGTAGCAGAGCCAACATAGGTCAACTTCCACTCGAGATCTGCGATAAAGGTTAGTATGTTATAGTGCGAGAATTACATGCATCCTCACCTTTTTGCAACTGCTCTAAGCACTCAAATGTAATCTCAAACTCGTACGCCTCGTCGAAGCGCGCGGGGTTGTTCTTGACCTCGACACCGAGCAGCGAGACAACAGACATCTTGAGGCGTTACTGGGATTGACAGCGGGGAAGTTGTGTTCAAGCGATGGAGTTTTCGACGATTTATATAAAGGGATTCTTTGTGGTTGAGTGGCAAAAACGGAATAGAGTAGTAGGAAAAGGCGTGTTGTTTTGAGAAGCGGTGAGGGACGTGCTGGGTTGTTAGATAAATCGTAGCGGCGGCAACAATCAGTGGCCCATCCTAATTGTCGCGGTCGCGTTTGGACTACACACGTGCACAGGCGTCGTTTCGTGATGCGTTCTGGCGCGTCTGGCATTGGAGCTCACTGCGTCGTCTGAATTCGTTCGGCATGCTCAGCAAACTGAATTCACGCTGCGCTCGGCTGTGTGACTATGTGTACTGCCTCCTGGGAGTATACGACGCCGCCCGCTTCAATCTCCTTCTATTCAGCCCAGAACACCCAGACCGTTCGTACTAGCACGTCGAGGTATCATTAATGGTTGAACAGAGAAATTCTGTCTCTCTTTATGACGACACAAGGACTTTTGGGGGCTATAATCTACAATATCCAAGCATTATTCTTTTTACTACAGTCGATCAATACGCAATTGGCCAGCTACACACCACACAAAGACTATTCCGGCAGTCAAAAGGTGACAGCATTATGGCCACAACTTAGCAGGACTGAAAGTTGATCGTCTTGGCCTCAGGATGCAATTCCTTTGAAGCGCAATCAACTCGCACAATTTGGTTGTTCCAAGCCTGCAATATTGATGCGACTCTACTTGTGAGGCAGCAAGGGAATTGCTGCCAGGAAGCGGAACATTCATAGGTACACTTTGCTCCTCCAAGAGAGTGTATTTGCCTAGACTGCTAGCAGTAGACGATGCGACATCGCTCAATCCAGTCCACAGCCACATCAGACGAACGATCAGCAGCATCAGCGCAAGCCATGAATCAAGCTGGTAAGAGTCGGTAAGACGAAGATCTTGGCGGTCACCGCTGACAGCTGACAAAGACATGCCATTGTGCTTTCAATAGTGCCTGGAACTCTGTCGTTGCGAGACATCCTCGCTCTGAGAGCTAACGCGGGGCTCTCAGCCTCGGGCTGCCAGCTGTGTCCTTCTCCATCCAAAGTTGAGTAATACATCCAGCCACGCGGAACGACCAAGAGAAAAGAACCAGAAACCCATCTGCACGATATAAGCGTGTCCGGGGGACTTTGCCGGACCCTGGGCCTTGTTGATCAACATCAGGATCCGCAGCTTACAGGTCTTCATTCGGTATCCACGTGAACCATCAGTCAAGACACCGGGTTGGCAACGAGAAGGCCGCACATGTAGGTGTATAGGTTGTGCTCCCTCCTCGTGCGTGCCGCTGAATGTTACATAGCGCACCGGCATACGTCCGTAAGGCACCTGTGACCCGCCGACCCGCACGCACGAAGCTGCGAAGGCACCTCACTCAATCCAGTAATGTCTAACCTGTCGTTACCCGCGCAAATTGCGCCTCATGGTTCCACTTACTCTCCACCCAACGTGGCGGATGGGAAGACGCATCACCCGCAGCCACGCGTTCGCCGCCGAAATCGTTTGATTACCTCATGTCTTGAATGTCGACGACGTAAGTTGAAGTGCGACAAAGGTCATCCATGTGCCAATTGCATCAAAATGTCACGCCAATGCGTTTTTATCGCATCTGGGCTTGATACAGATGCCCAGGCAAGGCTCGCCGAGGTCAAGGAGAAGATGGGCATTCTAGAGAGGAGCCTTGAAGACGATGTCGTCTGGAGGACCAGTGCAGATTCTACAATCGGCTCAAACTACGCCAAACTGCCTGGCCAAGAAGATTTGTACAGTGATCACGAAGAGGATGATGACACGAAATCTCTTGAGCTGTCCAAACTCGCTATCGAGGATGCTACATACTATGAAGGCGACGGTGATGATAACGACGAAGTAGTTGATCTTGGAATAGCCATGGGAAAAGTACGACTCACCGAAAGAATTGGCGGCCTTGTACGCCCGAGATTCTCTGAAGAAGTAAGTTTGCCAGAGCATCTTGTGCATTCCCCTTGACTGAAGGTTCTTCAGCTCGCTTTAGCGCTCAAAGAGCTCCCAAAGTCTGAGCATTTGGACTTGAACCTGGTGTCTGAGCGGGATCCACGTAGTTGGCTAGCGCCCAGTCGAGACTATGTTGCTCCATCATCGAGCTTCTTCTTTGCCCCCGGTGTTGAAAGAACATCACTCATGACCCATCTGCCCTCAAAAGTCTTAGTCGATAAACTTATTGCGCACTATTGGAACGCAGTACATGTCATCGCAAGGACTGTTCATCGTCCTTCGTTCGAACGACAGTACCATAAGTTTTGGACAAATATCAATGCTGGTATCGAGCCCCGCATCTCATTCCAGGCTGTAGTATTTGCAGCTCTCCTGAGCTCAATCGTCTCAATGGCCGAGTCCCGGGTCTTGATAGAATTTGGTGTCGATAAGCAAAGCTTGGTCAATAATTTCAGAGAAGGAACTGAAGCAGCACTCGCTCGGGCCAACTTTTTGCGGACTACAAAGCTGGAGACGCTCCAGGCATTCGTGATGTACCTTGTAAGTGCATGAATTCTTCTCAGTCACGTCAATCTTCATTCTTGTCTAATTCCTTTCTACATTTCAAACTTGTGCACGTGTTATCATAATCACTTATGCTGTTGATTTAGATACCTCTCTGTCGGAACGAAGTCTCGCGTGCGCACTCGGCACTCACCGGATCCTTGATTCGCCTGGCTGAGTGCATGGGACTGCACCGTGAGCCTACAACCTACAGTACTTCGCCTGTTGAGATCCATGTTCGACGGCTCGTTTGGCACCAGATCTGCTTTCTTGATTTGCGAACCTGCGAAGCTACCGGTCCACGTCCCCAAATCCGGCCTGATGACTATGACACCCGTTTTCCTCTGAATATCGATGATATCGATCTCGACCGCGCAGAAAACGGAGATAGTAGCGTGGACGTTAGGAAAGATCGGACATATTTTACTGATATGACAATCACACGCATGCGCTTCGAATGCTACGAAATGCATCGCTTCTTATGGAACGAAAGACCAAAGCTAGAAAGAAAGAGAGCCAACGGGGAGCGCGAGGTCACAATGACTTCTCTACTGACCCGTATCCAGTCTTTCAAGGCTGCAATGGAGAAGACCTATGTCCCTATGCTCAAAAAGACCGTACCATTGCATGCTCTCGCATCGGAGATTTATGGCATCATTTCAGACAGATTGTACATTGTGCTTTTGCAGAAATACATCAGCTCAGACCGAGTCAAGATGCCAGATCGCCTACGACAGGTCACGATGAGTGCATCAGTCATGATTCTGGAACACTCGATGACAATCGAGCAACAACCAGCATTGTCTACTTGGTCCTGGTATGTAGGGGCCCTGCATCAGTACCATGTCGCCCTCCTCTTGCTGAGTGAGCTATACGCTGGGCCGCGTGAGCCAGCTTTCGAGCAACGTGTTTGGACATGTTTAGACTTCGCGTTTGACCTCCCAAGCGGAACCCCGAGCCTCGAGAAGATCAGAATGGTTTTACAGGACCTGGTTGGAAAAACACAAGTCTACGCAAGCATGAAGAGGCTAAGGGCACCGCATAGTATGCCTCATGTTGGACCCATGCAGAGGAACTGTGGTTCTCAGAAACAACAACAACAACAGGAGGAACACGAAGAACGCGAAAGAAGCGGAAGTCTGCAATCCTCCGCAAGCACTACTGGCACACCCCCAATTGGCATAAGTGGAGGCTCGATTGGGCATCAAAATCCACCCCAGCAGCAACCCCATTACCAGCAGCGCCAACAGCTACAAACCCAGTCTGTGATGCCTTTCACAGGAGCTGTGCCCAATGTTGACTGGGGCACTATCAACTTACCAGCATCCGTATCAACATTTCAGCAGCCTCAGCAGTCGATATCCAGCCCCGAGTCTTTCAATTACAGCGATCTCAGGCCCGCAACACCAGCAGGAGGCTTGATGCCCACGAACATGATGGCAAGTGCAGATCACCGCCATGGAAGCGATACTAGCAGCCCAGGAGCTGCGATCTGGGGACACATGGCCGGCGGAACAGCTGGCAGTAGTCCTATGGATGCCTTGAACGATGTCGACTGGGTTGGTTCCAATTCATACGCTCTGAAGCCCCCAGCTAACCGTGAGATAGAATGATATTGAAAAGATGTTTGGCAGCGCAGAGATGGGTGCAGGCAATATGCTTATTCCGCCATTCACGTTCCCACAATTCTCACCCGCAGATTTGCAATGGCCTCCACAGGAGGGCATGTGATGAGCTCTACCGGGGGCTATACAGGTTGAGTAGTATGTCGAGAGAGAAAGCATTGTTTGTGATCATTCGCATACTCTTACCTTACCTAGACACAATATCAAAGCTGTTCAGTCACCCTGCTTTCACTGCCAGAGGGCAATGGAGCATTAGCCTTTCAAAATGTGTCAGGGTACCTCAATACCAGGCCATGATTGATGCCTCTACAATCCACCCAGTGGATAAACTTTAGACGCCTGGTATGCTTATAGGAGGAGGGCTTGGAGTGACAAGATTGCTATGTGAATGCCATGTTGCCGTGCTGTGCAAGCTTCACTACGGTGCCGGGTTTCAGCGTGAGAAGAGGTGTATATATGGCGAAGAAGAATAACTCCTAGTCGTGGTTATCGACATGGGGCTCGTGATGTGGGCTCATGAATTAGGGCTGAGCAACTAGGAGCGCAGCTTCAGTTTGGTATCGAAAGAGGAACATGTGAAGACAGGATAATGTACTGTAGATTCAAGACGGAAGCTCAACAATGTTATATTTCTCTTGGTGTCAAACACAATATTTCTAGTTATTCTGAGTTCTTCATCTCTAGCGCTCATGATCTGACGTAGTGGATGTGATCTGAAACAATGCAAACGCTAGCTAAGGTCCTCTGCATATTGGACGTTTTGATCCCACTCTTCTACTTTGGTATACGGACTCCGTAACCAAGCACTTAGCTCATGTAAGAATAGCCTACTGTTTTCTCGTCCCAAAAACTCAGCGAGCAGATTTTCGGCATGTCCATTACTTGCTTTCATGTCCACCATTTTCAGGATGGACACAATGTAAGAAAGTAGGAATTCAGCGTTGCTGCTTCTTGCGAGCGTCTCACTGGAGGATGCGACAGCTTGGTCCACATAGAGAAAGGTGAAGACACGCAACTCGCGTCGTACCCAGGTACGAGCTCGTGACTGAAGATCTGGAGAATTTGCAATCATTTGGGGGGATATGTCGCGGTACCCGGAAAATTGATTGCTTCCCATGTGGAAGGAGTACAGCTTCCTCCGATACACATGTCGGCGTCGTCGCAGCGCACTATCCTCTATGGGTGGCGAGTATGGGCGCCTAGCACCTCGCGGTCTTCCTGGTAATCCATATGGAGCGAACAGAGATGAGGACTGGGCGGTGGTATGGGTTGGCGCATTGCGCGGTGGGTGGCTTGGGCGTACAGGATAGCTCTTGAAGTCGGTTGGAGAACGCCAGTCGTACTGGACAGCAGCAACTTCAGCCTTACCTTGATTCAGATCAGTAAAATGCAAAAGGGTATCGGCTTAGTTCCTGACGTACATAACGGGCAGCTCGAGCGCTCTTGAAGCCAACTGACTAAACAGACAAAGTCAAATGTGCAGTGGTTGCAAGGTACGGTAACCGCTCTGTCGGTGACTGAAGAAAGACATATTACACAAGTGTCTTCAGACTCATCCTTTGTCGAATTGGTTGTGCTTCCCATGCGTCGGTGTTGGTGAAGAGCAGAGGTTCCGGCGATAAGCTCGTGGGCTCGGAAGTGCCTGCGGCGAACATTGTCAGCACAGGCCATCGAGCTTTGATGGTGACTTCAAGGCGCAACTCTTCTGCTCGACAGTCACCTCTTGCCCGATTTCACTGCCGCTGGACGTGTGAACGGCCCTCGACGCAAACTTACGACTGTTTGATCCCAGTCGGCATTCGGACAGCGCTCGCCGTGCATGCTGCTCGCGGTTACAAGGCGCTTCTCTCCTTTCACTACCCGTCGCTCGCTCCTAAGCATGTTAGCAACATCGACACGGCCTGCCGTCGCAGGGCCAAATGGAAAGGCTGCCTACCACACCGTGACAGCACTCAAGAGGTGGTCCTGCGATGACAAGGATCTGCCTGCCGCATCCGTCGTCAAGTCAATTCACATCTACGACTTTGACAATACCTGTACGCCTGTCGCAGCTTTATTCTGTAGTCCCTCTGACCCTTCTAGTATTCGCAAGCCCTCTACCGAACAAGCAACTATGGAACAGCGCGACGATAGGGCAGCTCGGTGCGCCTGACATGTTCCTCAACGGCGGATGGTGGCACGATGCAAGCATCCTGGCAGCCACGGGGGAAGGCATCGACAAGGAAGAGCCGCGTGCATGGAAAGGATGGTGGAACGAGGAAATTGTGACCCTCGTCGAAGCATCCATGGCGCAGAAGGATGCGCTAAGCGTACTCCTCACCGGCAGAGGCGAGTCCAACTTCTCTGAGCTTGTAAAGCGCATCGTGCGCAGCAAGAAGCTCGACTTCGACATGGTCTGCTTGAAGCCTACGACCGGTCCTGCAGGACAGAAGTTCAGGAATACGATGGAGTTTAAGCAAGAGTTGCTGAAGGACATTGTCTACACCTACAAGGATGCAGAGAACCTGAGGATATACGAGGATCGAGTTAAGCACACTAAAGGCTTCCGCGACTTCTTCTTTCAGTTCAACGAGGATCTGATGTCCGCACGGACCCAATCATCACGCAAGCCCATCAACACCGATGTGATTCAAGTGGCTGAGAACGCTACCCAGCTTGACCCTGTTGGCGAAATCGCGGAGATACAGAAACTGATCAATGCACACAACATACAAGTCAAGTTGGGCAATGCCCCTCCTGGCACACCACCATATCAGATCAAGAAGACAGTATTCTACACTGGCTATATGATTCCCTCAACTATTACCGAGAAACTGGTCTCGCTTGTCAGCCTACCCCAGAATGCTCCTAGAGACGACATCAGGTACCTTGCGAATAGCATACTGATCACCCCAAAGCCATGCCCAAAGAGCATACTAGACAAAGTAGGGGGCATTGGAGCCAAGGTTAGGTGGAAGGTGACAGGTGTCTCCTGTTTCGAGAACAAGCTGTGGGCTGCAAGATGTGAGCCAGTGCCCAAAACTGCAAAATACTATTCCGAGAACCCAACGCCAACAGTAGTACTCGCGATTCGTAAGAATGGTCGACCAGCAGATGCTGCACGTATTGTCAACTGGCATCCTGTGCCTCAAGATCAAGCCTTTGAATTCGAAAGCGTAGTAGGTGAGAAGCAAATGCTGCGCATCGAAGAGGAGACAGCCAACGAGAGCGAGTACGAAAGTTATTTCCCAAACAAGGCCCATCGTAAGGAGCGGCGATCCCAAGAGCCGCACGATCGAAATGGAGATCACCGCCAACACCACGGACGGGGAGGTCGAGATGACAACCGGTCATCAGGCTACCGTGGTGGTAACCGAGATCGCGGTCGTGGCGGCCACAGAAATTCTTCATATGGAAATAGAGGTTCGCGTGGCGGACATCGTGGGGATCGCGGCGGTGGGGGTGGGGGCAGAGGACGGGGTCGTGGAGGAGCCTCGCAGTACAGGAGTCTGGACGATGTTGACCACAACTACGGACAGCGGGGCCAAGACAACAATCCGGACGCTTTCTACTAGGACTCAACCCTGCGCAATTCCCTACATCGACGTTTGTGGATTTTCATGCGCTTGGCTTCTCAGCATACTGCTCAGGTGCGGCGCAATTTGGTAAGGGAACCCTCCCCACGCGATAATAGTGGGATCCCTACGAGCGTAAACTTTCGTTGTAATATATGGTAAACCGTAACGTGCCTGTAGTATGAGTTTCTCACAATAAGATACCCGAATTTCGTCTTGTTCAAACCCTGCTCAATACCTTTTTTTTGGTTCAAAAGGAAAAAATTGGTCCGCCGACAGTGTTGTTGCGTGAACATTGGTAGAGAATATGCATTGCTCATTACCGTTCCAACAACGATGGGCTTGAACTATTCGTAGGTTTAGGTGCTAACTGTGCAACTACATATAGTGGGAAGCTTAGTGAACGACCTTATGTGTGAGAGATGTGGTAAAATGATTTGTTCTCGACTGACTAGTTGATGTACATGGAGACTGATACACCTAATCAACACATTCTACTTGACATCTAACATCTTGGCATTTACTTCATCGATCGCTACGACTTCTCTTCATTCAGGTGTCGCCGGTTCGTGTTCAGCCTTGATGGGAAAGGAGCTCTTAATCTGAGATCTTAGAGAACCTGCCACGGTATTGTAGCGCAATCAGATAGCCTCCCCGATTCCGTACGCGTACTCACCAGCCGTGATATTCTGACCCTCTCGCTGTCTCTCCGGTCCCGTCATCATTGACCATTCCATGCCGAATGGGCTACCCAATGGTCTTGGCATACTAATACTATCCTTCCTCATCCTATGCGCCTCTTCTTTCTCCTTGTTCCTGGTCTTTGGCAGACGAATCGCTGTTCGAATGCTGCTTCCGCTGGCATTTCGTGAATGCGACGGTGTCGGGGGAAGACGTGTTACTTGCTCCTCTCGCTGTCTTGTAAGACTCAACTTGCGCGTTGGTGGTGTGGTTTTGGATGCTGAAGATGTGATTGATGATTGTTGCGGATGCAATTCTAGCCGGGAAGCATCTGTCGGTGAGATGGGCGAGGTGACCGGCGTGGAAGATGCCATGGTTCCGCCCACACCGGTCCTCAACGACGACGGAACGATCTTCAAAGGCGCATTCTGGTTGACGGAGCAAGCGGCGGGTGGCATGTTGGCTGTGGGCGAGATGAGAGCAGGGTTGTGCGGCGAGCCCATAGCAATAACGAAAGGGATACTTGAACTTGATGCAACGCTTAACTTACGCTCTGGTGGTGGCGACTGGGTTGGAAAGTTGCCGGTGCTGGATGCATTGGAACCTGCTCGCGAGCGCAGAACCGTAGGTGGCATGGGTGAAGGACAGCTAACCGACCTTTCGCGGATATCCTTCGCAATGGGAGGTGGCGCCATACGTATACTGGATGCATTCGAGTTGTTTCGTTGCAACAACGTTTGTGCCGTCGATGTATCTTGGTCTGGGGGATTTCTCATCGCCTCGGCCAAGATATCAACATGTGGAGCACTGGAAAGCTTGAAAGCTCCGGTGCCAACAGCGGGCGGACGTTCGAACAGTCCATATCGTGGGCGCGGCGGCCGTTCGGGTGTGGTTTTACCCTGATGTGCATCTGAGGCGGATGCTGATCGTCCCCGAAAAGCCCCTGCCTTTCTATAGTTGGTCGATATGCCGTGCTCCTGCAGCGCTGGCCACATCTCAGGTGTAGTGGGCGTTGCATGGCGCTGGACAATTGAGTCGCTCATGCTGCGCTGCGTGCCATGCATCTGTGGCGCAGCTGGAGTACTCAAAGGAAAGTTTGTCAACAAGTCGCCAAACCTCTCCCTTTCAGGCGATGGAGGCTGAAGCAAACATTAGGCCCTGTTGTTACTACCGAATACAGTAGATTCACATACCGTTGGTTTCCGTCGTTCTGGAGAGAGTCTTGCAACTGAACGGGGAGAAATGCCAGGCTCGATATCATCAGCTTTGTTTGCCAAGTTGATATTAGCTTTTCGAGTCGGTGTTCGTGGTGTTAGAGGCATTTTGGGATCGATTTGTTGGTGCACTTGTTCATTGGTCGGCTTCGACCGATCTGTCTGCGAGAAGCCATGAACGAGCGGCAAACCTGATGGTTGTGGAGTAACAGGTCGATCTAACGATGCCGATGCCGATGCTGGAAGTGGGCCTGTCAAAACAGGGGATGCTGCAGTAGACGCGCCGAGCTCAGGGGTTGTTGACGTGAAGCGGAGGCGGCTAGGCGTTGTCGCTGGCCTGAGCGATGAAGTATCGGAGTCAAGGTCGCTAGCTCTGCCGCCAAAAGCACTGGACTGAGAAGTGATTCTTTTCAACTTTCTTATATCAGATTTATAGCCTTTGATATCAAGCTTGAAATAGATGATTTCTCGAATATAGAAGTCAATCTCTTGCTGCAAGTTCTCTACTTGCGCTTCGAATGGATTAGCTGACTCTTCCCGTTCATTCAACGGCCGCTCTTTCTTGAGACGTTGGTTGAGCTTATTGATCCACCTATCGATATCACTCTTTCCGGCGAGTGAAAGGAGTTCGGGGAGGGGATTGTCTTCAACAGCGACGTGGCGTTTCATTGCTGCATTTTTCCGTATTTCCGCCTGGAGCAGTAATTTATGGTGCTCCAGCTGCCTTTCAACCGCACGAGTCGAGTTCTCCTTCTCTCCAATAGTCGCTTCACGATCAATAATGGCGGTTCGAAGTTGCTCAATGTGCGTATCTGTATTCCGTGTTTTTCGCAGCAGCTCGTTCTGAATGTCCAGCTGAAGAGCAAAATCATTGTGGTCTTGCGCAAGTCGATCATGCTTCTGTTGTAACTGTTCTTGATCTACCTCGAGCTTGGCAATTTGCGCATCTTTCTGTCTAACCTGATCCTGGAGTCGCTCGATGTGGGCAATGAATGCAGCCAGTGTAGACAACTCGTGAGATTCGTTGTCTTGACTAGTTGGTGATCCGGATGAGAAAACAGTGCTCATGCTCATATGAGCATCCTGTGTTGCCTAAGTAAAGTTTAATATATGGGTCCTGGGCCAAGACTGAACAGAATACAAATTGAAGGGCGAGATTGACCAGGATATACGACTCACCTTTTTCTCCACACGATCGATAACGGTTGATACCTGCAGCTTTGGCGAAGCAATGTCGAATGGTGACTTTTGATCCCGTAAGTTGAAAAGCTGCTCCTCCGCGTCTATCCGCTCGATATTGGCGATCTCAAGCCGGTTCTCAAGGTGATCAATTGTGTTCTGCAGAGCCTGCACATTTTTGGTGAGGTTGTCAGCTTTGCCCGCTGCGTCCTGCCATTCGACGCATTTCTGCTCTACTTCGTCTAGTGCAGCTCTTAAAGTCCTTTCGCTCTTCTTCGATTCATTTAATTTTGCCATCAACGACTCAATTTGCTTCTGTAAAGCAACATTATTTTGTTTGTATTGATTGAGCTCGGGAAGCAGGTTCCGATTGGTCGTCTCTGGCCGCCGCGTCGTACTTAACTTGCGCTTTAGACTTTCCATTTCTGGGCTATTCCGTAGACGTTGGGGTGATCGCTGTTGCTTCTCTAGCGCACTTTGAAAGGAAGTGATTGAGCTCGCGGATACACTGCCTGCTGTGTTCTGTGAGCTCTCGTGACTTGGCGTTTGTGGTGGTTCAGTGGTATCGAGTAGAAACAAGAGGTTGTTACTCGAGGCTACATGCGTGTCAGTTGTTGTTCGTATTGGTGTTCGTAGGTACACAGGGTAGCAGTGCATAGATCGCATCAAATGGCACCTTCCTCCATGCCTTGCGGAGTCTCATATAAAGCTCGTCTAAGGAATTGTGGTGGCGCTCACCGTGATGTAGGCTGGGCTTTTGTGCCAGCTGCTCCTCAAGCACCCTTACGTAGTTCTTCAGCGACGCAATTTCCGCCGCATGTGTTTCTGCAAGGCTTGCGACGTGAGCCTCGTGTGATGACCTCAAACTACTGAATTGTGCTTGGAGGGTCGAAATTGTTTGGTCCTGAGTCGTAATGGTAGCTTTCAATTCTTCGATATGTTTACTGCGCGTTGTCGTTGGAGTCGGAGTGGATGCGCCAAGCTATGCATGTTTAGCGTTTGTTCAATAGTCAACTCAAGCTCTGGTGATTATCGTCCAAGAAATGTAATAGTACAATGTGAAGAAATTATGCTGCTTTCATATGATCTTTGACCTCGGACGTGTCTGCCATGCTCGGGTTGTGAAACTGGGCACCATCACTCCTTGGTCCATGGTGCTACATTTGGGGTCTGCCACAACGAGATCGCGGATCGGACCAGCATGTGACGGGTAGATGCGCAGAGAATTAAATCTACCTCAGGCGCAGAGTGTCCCATCGGGGTTGGGGAGACAGAATACAAACGTTCTGAAACTGTTTCGTTATGCGCAACATACCATTTGACGAGTAAACACACCTCACGAACGAAACAAATGGTACTTACCTCATTTCGGAGTTTTTCGTACTTTTCAACGTCAGCATTCCAGGGTTGTCCTTCTACGATCAACGGCGATGGCTGCAGCAGTTTGCCCGTTGCGACGCGTGCCCTGCGGGAGTCGTTGCTATAGTCTATGTTGGTTGAGACGAAGCAAGATGTACGCTTGCTATCGGTGGACGAAGGCGATGCTACGAGATTAGGTTTCGAGCGTTTCCGTGAGCTAGTCTCGCTCAATGATTTTTTAGGTTGTACTTTCAATGGACTAGGCTTAGCAGCAGCGCTGGAGTTGAGAGCATTTCCGCTGCGGACCGACCTCATGGTGCTGTGTCGCGTGCTCATGTCTTGAACGCTCTTAGCATGGGTCAACAATCCAGGTACCAGGTTCAGCGAATCCGAAGGGTCTCCTACGCCCTCAAAGCGCCTGCTAGGCGGAAGAGATACCCTTCGAACGGTCTGAGATGTCGAACGCGTCGGCTCCACAGGGGATGAGCACAATGGAAACCCTTGATTGTCTTGCAGAAGGGATCCAGGCAATTCGGCCGGTAGATCTGGAGTTGACGGCGCAGAAACAGAACGAGGCCGACTAGGAAGAGGCTTTTGTATCAATGGTGATGCGGCGCAAGCTGCGGCAGTTGGGGCTGGCGAGCGCAGCATGTCATTGAAGGCAGCTTGCAGATTCGACGCGGCATTGGCCAGAGCTGCATTGTAGGAGGCTGACACAGGGCTCAAAACGTATTGCTTATTTTCTGGTGGTATAATTCTGAGGTCAGTTGGTCGTTGTCGTCCAGCCTTGGTGGTAGTCTAGGTTGGATGGTCAGCGAATGGTGAAGCTCCACAACGCAGCTGCATGCATCTCCATGCACAGCTTCCCTGCACTTGCTCCTGACAGCACTCCTGAGTTCGCCTTGTTCTGCATAACCACGTCGATACATTCTGCCAACGCATCAGAGTTGCTGGGACACTCCACTCGTACCTTTGCCTCGAGGCCATCGTTGGGGCTGGTCCCGTTCGCATCAATGGGAAGCAATCCTCCAGTTCGGTAGTATGGCTCTGCGCTCGAAGTGGACTGGCGTTTAGACCAGGAGAATATCCGTTTCGTGCTCATTGCGACATTTCTGCGCCTTGAAGTCTCAGAATTGGAGATGGGATGGAGACATGGAGACGTGTCGCAAGCACAATGCGAACGAGCGACGAAAAGGAGGACAATGTGCTATAGAGCGAGAGAAGAAAAAAAGGAAACTGGAGAAGGAGCCAGGAGACACGCAGAACTAAGGTTTGTTGGATTCGCGACTACCATAACGGCGGTTTTGCTACATGTTTTCGGGCGTCTATTTTGTTCTTAAAGCCCGCTGTCATGTTTCGGGGTACGCAAATGAGCCACGCCGTTTTTCAGGAGTACTGGGCACACGAAGCTTATGGGGGCCAGAATCCCGAGTGGACGAGAAGCCTTGCTCGACATGTCGATGCTTCAGATAAGCGCCTCGGAGCCGATTTGGGCGAGGCATAGCAGTTGGGGCGAATGGAGGCGAAGACTGGGCGGCGTGGGAGCGCTTGTCAATGATGCACATTGCATGGGAGCTCGGGCCAACTCTCTCGTCTGGGGAAACCGGCGAACCGACAAGCTTCAAACTTATTGTCAAACCAGCCAACTTGTGAAGAGCCCTGCACGTGCATAACATTTCCTACGCCGCATGCCGCAATGTTATAGCCAGTCGTATTTGCAGTGCTTGTGACCCGGCGCGACTTCCGCAGCGCCCCAGGCTCACGGTTGCACACGCTCCGGAAAGAAAAAAAAAATTGAAACGTCATTGCCGCCCCCAATCGTAGCTCCAAGTCGCTGGGCTGACAGAACGCGGCCCCGCCATGGCGAGAGACCTTTCGCCGTACAGCGCACGAAGGCTGTTGACACAGCAGCAGGTAGGGGGGAAGCCGGTTGCGCCCCAGAAGAGCAAGAGTCGGAGTCGGAGCCGTGACAGAGTCTCCAAGAATGGGCCGTTAGAAGCAAGGAAGGAGCTTTCGATCACATCTGGCCGACGAGTGAGAAGCAGGTCTCGGGAGCAGGAGTCAAGGGACGTTTCGAAGGAAGAGAAGCCCAAGGACGTCCCTGGAGAGGCATCCACTACCGTTCCCAACCGAAGGCCGACTCCAGAACCATACAGGAAGCCACGAGACGAATCTAGGGAGAGAAAGCGCGAGGGCTCAGGGGATCGAAAGAGACATCGTTCGAAAGACAGGCGACGGGACAGGTCACGAGATAGACAACGAGATAGGTCTGGGGAGAGAAGACACAGGCGACACGATCGGTCAAGGGATCAGGACGCCGGGAGAGACAGAAGACGAGATCGCTCAAAGGACAGACATAGCAGGCAAGACCGCTCACGCTCAAGGGAGAGGCGCCGCAAAGACAAGACTACAGACGGCCTACGCTCCCGCTCTCCTTTACCCCATCGCTCCCTCAAAATTCGCTCCCGCTCACCCTCCGCATCGACATCGCCACCGCCAAAACGCCGTCGACGGACTCGATCGCACTCCCGCTCCCGCTCACCCTCTCCCCACAAACGAACTAAACAACCTCTGCCGTCTCAAGAAGTCTCTTTTCGCGGCCTTGACGACTCTGCGCAGCCGCCCTCGAAATATGGAGGAGCACCGCCGGACAAGGAGAGACCCAATTTCAAGACCACAGGCGCGTTAGCGAAGCACGCCAATCGTGTTGAAGGCACGAAGATTTCCCTCAAGTATCATGAACCGGCGGAAGCTCGGAAACCACCCTCCTCACAACCTTGGCGTATATTCGTATTCAAAGGCGAGGATGTGGTAGACACCATTGAAATATGTCAGAAGAGCTGCTGGTTACTAGGTCGTTCACAAGAAGTTGTGGACTACGTGCTAGAGCACCCTAGCACTAGTGGACAGCATGCGGTAATCCAGTTTCGTTACATAACAAAGACTGTAGAAGACGAATTTGGGGTGAAGAGTAAGAGAGGCAAAGTCAAACCTTTTATCCTAGATCTAGAAAGCAGCAACGGGACGGAACTGAACGAGAAGCCCATCGAAGCCAGTCGCTACTTTGAGCTCAGGGATAAAGATATTCTCAAGTTTGCGGGAAGCGAAAGAGAGTATGTAGTCATGCTGCCGCCGCCTGACGAAAAGTAAGGACATAATAATACAATGCAAAGTTGCTGACTGCATGGGCTGGGATGGCTTAAGATTGTATGTAAAGTTTAAAGGCGGAAGAAAAACTTATACAGAAAATAATCGAACGTTTTACAGCACAAAGATATTTTACTTGCTGCTCCAGACTTGTCACGTCACTATCACACTCTCTCCCCTTTTGTTTCATACTTGAAAGCTTGACAACCGTCGATTCTGCTATCAATCTTGATACCGCCGTCGTTCTCATCAAGTGCACTTGAATTGCCCTCACACGGCCGACTTCCTCCGGTGCAGCGCAAAGACATTACTCATTGAATCCTGAGATCATCACTCTTCCATCTTCCTCAGTAGACCGTCTCCATCCTAAGCCCATGCACTTGCCCTTAGACTTGTCACCCTACCCCACCTACACCCTCTGCAACACCGCCGCAATATACCCAATACATGTATACTAGTGTTGGTGGATCAGAGTCTTACCACGCCCCCTTCATGTCCTACGCCTCATTTACAGGGTACGCCTCTGACGCCCCATACGCCTCTTTCACACAACAACCTCGCCACTACTAGCTCCTAAATCGCCACTTTATCAAATTAAAGCGTGTCTTCAACTGCTTCCTCAATACCATGACGCAACGGCGCTGTCCTTCCACGCCGCAAATTTGTCGTGAAATAATAAAATAAGTATCTGCTTTGTTTGTGTCATTTAGGACAAGGATCGGATGTTTCCCAGTCCATAAACTCATCTCGACCTCATGCACTAAGCACAGTCTTAGTCTATCTTTTCTTAGTTGTTAGCATACGCATTCTGATTCTCTTGCTCCTCTTCTATCGTTCTTTTTCACATTGACATTTGAACGGACTATATGATGTGCATCTCGTGCTTATTAGGCTTTACTTGCATCTCATGTAGATTGTCAACACGATGGCAATCAATCTACTACCAATAGCCACTGCGTCCCTTGTCCCAAGATGCAAGTATCAATTACTTTCAAGGACCTCAATTCAGCAACTGCAATCCTTTGCTTTGGTGAACTGAACTTCTGCCTGTCCTGATCAACTTTGTCTTCATCGCATTAGAAAAGTAGAGCAGGATCCTACTCATCTGACAGGCTTGCCTTGTAGCTTTAGCAAGGAGGATAGGTAAAGCGTACCCTCTGTGGTATACGATCGGTAATGTATTGGTATGCGATTTCACAAGTTGTCGTTCTTGTAGTCGGAAATGATATTGCCTGTTCTTGTTTTAGCATTTCTATGCCCTGGAAGTATGACAAGCAATAGACATGTTTTCACAAATGCTGTCCAAAGCAAAGATAACACTGCAATCTGTACCTTCGTTGGTTCAATTATCCTTCATGTCGGATGTCCCATGCTCAAAGGCTTTGCGATGGATGGAGCCAGCCTATTGCTTTGTGACAGTGTTGACCGATAACATTTTTGCAGTGTGTCTAGTCATCTTCCTCTTCAATACTTATCGTCTTCCTCGGGATACCTGAGATCTTTGAACACTACCGCCTTTGGACAGACACCTTTCTCAGTTCACCATTGTTAGCTTCACCTCCAATCGCCTCCTCGGAGATACACTAACTTATCTTTCGTCTTGTTTCTTCCTTCCCAAGTGCAAGGAGAAAAGAAAAAAGGATAGCAGCCAGTCCTAATCTTCATTGCCAAACTAAACCAAGGCACACCAACGCACATTTAATGCAAGAACGTTTTCAAGGATTAGCACACTATCGATCTCGAACCCGGAAAGGAGTGATACTTAGCACAAGCACCGTGAAATATCTCATCCATGTCCGGAAAGACAAGCGAGGAAGTAACAATCTTGAGGGCTGATGAGAATATGAAAAGTCGGAAATGAGATTGAACAAGTACATAAGTGGAATGAGGACACGATAAATATGTATTGAAGTAACCATAACCACAGCCACTAAAAGTATCTGTATCAGGTTAGCTTTTTACGAGCGAATAATTTGAAAAGGGAAAGTAGGCAATATGAGACAAGGATCTCGACCAAACGTGCTGTAGACAAGTCAAGCCACTGATCCACTCCAGTACAATTGGTTGCTAGGATAAACAATCTGAGATATACTTACTGTCAGGCAACACCCTCTTGAAAAGCTCTGCAAGTCTCCATAATATTCATCATCCAACCCATACACATGTCTGGGTATCAGCAGCTCCTTTCTTTATGCCTTTGCTGTTGTTCAAGGCTTATACCGTGCTCTGCTCTTTTTGGTGCTTCTCCCCTAAAAGCCCCATTATCCTCCCTTCAATTAGCTTGAACCGAGGACATTACCAAAGGTGTAGTGCAAGGTGGTAAAGGCCACCTGTCGAGTGATGGAATAATGAGAGTAGCTCATTTCCCTGTCGTTTCTGTTGTAATCGATGGAAAACCTTAGAATTGTGATAGTCGGCGAATATGAACATCGAGGTAGCCGAACAGGTATCTGTTGGTTAGACTATCATACAGCCCCGTCTATCTGTCGTCTGGGCATTTGTATGCTTCATGGGTGATCATGCATTGTCGGAATCAATGTTAATGAGCTGTTGTCAAAGAGCCATATCGAATCTCAAGCTGGTCCCGTATTTCACGGTAGGATTGTCAGCTTCTCCAAGATGGATGTGATTACTTACATAGGTTGAGCAACGTCATGTTCATCCTCTTTGGCCATTGCACTTGTAAACTGCCTTATTGTAGTGTTACTACCATCTCATGCGTGGCGATCAGTAATTCTTCAATCGACCAGATACTTCTCTCGACTTTAATTGAGCTTGACATATTCAGTCGTTGGACTTGGGCGAGTAGTGGCGATGGCATGTTAGAGAGTATCGGGTGTCAATCTTTGGGATTGCCGAGATTCATTTGAATACGTGTCACATTGAGCGAGGCTGACGGAGGTTGCGTGGTTGAGTGATAGGTTGAGGGTAAGTTGTGTGATAGGTTGAGGGTAAGTTGTGTGATAGGTCGAGGGTAAGTTGAGTGATTGGTTGAGGGTAAGTTGAGTAATTGATTGAGGGTAAGTTGAGTGATAGGTTGAGGGTAAGTTGAGTGAGGTAAGTTGAGTGAGGTAGGTTGAGTGAGGTAGGTTGATCGTGATAGGTTGTGTGAGATAGATCGAGGTTGAAAGTAGGTTGAGTGAGATGGATATGTCTTGTCGTGTTGTGTGTTGTTGTGTGTTGTTGATGTATTGCACCTTAGTGTCTTTTTGACATTTCCCTCTCTTGCTTGCTGTAAGGTCTGGGCCGAAGCGCAAACGCAGCAATATACTTACCCAGTACTTACTTTCGCTGAATAAAAAACACTGTTTGCAGAGCTTTGAGCATAGAGTAATGAGATTTGGACTTACAGTGCCCACTTCCCAGAGATCCTGGAAGTTGTCTGCGCCTCCTGCTCGTGTCAAGTCACCCACGGTGGGAGTTGTACATTCTACCGGTGTAGATGATGCCGTAAACTTAAAGTTATTTCCGCAGTGGCAATCTTGACCAAAGGCAATACCGAAATACTTGAAGGGTCCGCCGTCGTTGGTAGCGACACATCGGGCCCTGCAGCTCGCTTGGGTCAAGCCTGCAACCTCGAAGTAGGCTGGTCCGTCAAGATACCATAGGTTCGGATCACGCCTCTGAGCGTCGCTGTTGTCGCCTCTGTCGTTGGGGAAGCAACCGAGGTATTTGTTCGGTGGGAAATCGGTGAGAAGAGCCTTTATTACAGTCAGCGCCTGCCAGGGGCAGTAGGTTAGACTGTCTCATATGCTCAAAGCTGTGCTCTGCAAACAGGTAACATAAGAAAAGAACAAAAGAAAATCTGCTTGTTAGTAGTATCACTCCTCCTGCCGAAGTGTGTGAGCACTCGACTAGAGGAGACCCGAAAAGTCAAAAGAGAGGACTGTCCTCAGCACGCAACGAGCGACAGAGTAACGGCCATAAAGTGTAAATGTTCGTGGGATGATCCAATTTATACCTATGAACACTTCCTTCCACAACGCTCAATGTGGATGGAAGGGATGGAATGCGATCTGGAGGAATGTGACTAATCGATATTGAAGCTCTACTTGAAAGTCTACTAGCGAATTCGGGCTTGCGTGTCTAGCGCTATGGGCATTGCACCAAAGCTTCTGGAATGTGGTCGCTACTCTTTGGGAAGAGGGCTGTTTTGGTGCAGAAATACCGCGGGTGTACATTGTTCCGCACTACTCATCATAGTTACAATATAACTTTAGAAATCCTAAGTATAAAGACTACAAGAAAAATCCTTAGTACCATCATTGTTTCCAGGCTTTCTTTCCGACTTGGCTGGGTTTCAGTGCTGTGTTGCATTTCTAGGTCGCTATCCTTCCTATCCGAAGATCCTATTCCATAATCGTTCTAGTAATTCCAAGGGTCCTTCTCGTCGCCATTACGCTTACACAAAAAGCTATGATGAAATTCAATCCATGGAATGCGAGACAATGCATATCACCTTCCTACACAAGAAATCCGATGGACACGTTTCCTATACTAGGGGTCGTAATCGAGTAGTATCATATGAATCACATCTCTGAAACCACAAAATAAGCATTACCAATATTGAGGAGTAAATCACCGAAGTCATCTAGATTCGCCAGAATGGCTCAGCACATCGACCTCGGTAGACTTCTTTTGTGCAGGCAAGAAGAAAAAGGGAAACAAGAGAACGGAGAAAGGGAGGTTCGGCAACGCGAGACACATGTGGTACAAACGATCTGGTGGAACAAAGGGAGCGCCAAGGGCTAATAATGCTTTGTGGATGAGTCTTGACTCGTACCTTGTCCATACAATAAGCAGGTGGACATAGCGAAGAGTAGGCCATGGAAATGTGATTGTCCATAAGTCGCCCAGGTAGAAAATGCCGTAATGCCTACGTTCATGAAGTGCAAGGAAACTGAAAACCTGCCTAGCGCCAGTGATATTCTATTTCATGTCGATGAAGAGCAGAAGCTTGAGGACGGCCGTCTGGAAAGTCTACCTTGCCAAAACGAGGCGTTTTGGGGAGGTGTCTATATGCGTCCTGTTGTTGACTTACATATTCGACACATGAATGCACTACCCGTCCATTTCATTCCTGTGTTCTTTCTCAGTACTCTGGTCCATGCCATCATTTCTTGCAACCCCCGATATTGATGACCGCACCACACTTTCCCACTTCAGATGTACCCTGTTGTTTTTCTTTTCTCAATTACTCAATAGATCATTAGCAATATAAGACGCATTTTCCAGACCGCAGACAACCTAGCTTGTTGGTGGAAAAGCTCTGGCATGACCGCAAATTCTCTACCGACGTCGTAGTACATCGATAGTGGTACTGTAGGGAGATACAAACGCGCCATCCTGCTTGCTTATTGGATCACAAATCGTATCGAAATAGCATGGTGCAGCATCAGCGGTGACTTATCGGTCTTGAGATCTAGGGGTAAAGGCATACTTTCGTGCCCATCAATGAGGATGCTAGTGTGATCGTACTAAAGATGGACAGTATCAGTGAGGTTTGGGCCAGGCATGCCATCTTTGTATTCATGTCAGCATCTATCCAGCCAACCCCTCCTTCTTTTCTGAATAACAACATAGAGATTTGGTGTTTACCCACTTGAACGAATCAAGAGCGCTAAAAGCATCCCCTGAATAGATGAAAATTAGTAGACTTGTGCAAAACTAGATGGTATCTTAGCCTCAGATCAACATCAAACGAGATGATTTGCTAGTAAAATTAGTAGCGAAAAAAAGGACATAAAGTCCATGGCAATGTTGGAGAAGCTGCAGGAGGGTGTGCCCCTCTATGGCAACCCCGCGCGCCCCTTCGTGCCCCTCGTCCATGCCCTTTGCCCCTCCGGTAGCTCTGCAATCTACAGCCCCTCCAAACCTTCCAAATCCAGTAGTTGTTTCACCACCATATCTGACCTCTCTCTGCACTGATACCCCCCAAAAGGACCAAACCTCAATGGTACTGCGCAAAATGTTATTGCTGTTGGCCCATGGCCTACCGGAACAAAGACCAAATACTATACAAAGAATTACTTAGAACAACGTATTATGACCAAACACAGGGCATGGGCAAAAAAGAATGTCCCGCGACAGAGCTTGGGATTCCTGCCTTGAGGAGCAATCATATGTGACGGTATGAGACCCACTTACAATCTACTACACTAACGATATCAAGGCATGATTTTGATTGCTTGATGACGAACCACGGCTTTACAACGTATATAAATCCTGTCATCTTCATGTTTGAGAGCTCAAAAAGGCGTATTGAAGGTCATCTAGAGACCAGTGGTTGAAGCGTCGGGCAAGTGTAAGTCTAAAATGGGAGGGAAATCGAGTTTGTTGATTGAGGGGTAGTCAGGGCCAGACGTAACTACTTTTATACTGCTGGTTCATCAGACACATTACATGACTGATCAATCATGAATGAAAAATTGTGTATTGTTCATTAAACATCCAATATTATTATGCTCATTACATACGTCTATAGTATCTGTACAGGGACAAAATCCAGTCGAACCTAGAACTCCTTTCCTCATGCAGTGTCCAAACGCCGACCCAACGTGCAATGTTCGCAGACGATGCATACCTCGATCAATCGAACGCCTAGATGATTTCCGTATTCGCTGGAGGAAATCAAGGTCCAAGTCTTTGTCCCGGCTCCGGACTCCTTGGCATACTACCCAGTGGCATAGAAGTGGTGGGTAACACGCCATAGCGGCCATAAGTTTTCTGGTCGACGCTGACATAGTGGGGTAACCTGCCCAGCAAGTTTAGCTTGGTCTCCAACCACCGAAGTATCTTCTCAGGAGGAACGAGGAATTTGATGTAGCCTGAAGCCCACAGATAACCAAGTCCCGCGCCGCAGAGGTGCCCAATCAGGCTAACATTGGGGATGAGTATGCTCGTAACGACGATAAGCATGAGGGGCGTTGTCCAGGTTGGAACTTTGTACGGTCCAACGCTATAGTTCATCAGCCAATGGGCGCAGAAGGAAGGAAGACAAATACCTGAAGTTGGGGTTCGTTTTGTGTGTCTTCATTACTTCCGCAGAGAGGAGAAGGAAGACCCATATGCTGCCGAGAATTAGTCTGTGTACATCTACTTTCCTAGAGCATCATGCATACCTCGCGCCCATGACTGTGGTGTTGCTCCTAAACACGAACTTCTCTAACAGGGTGTATACACCTCCTGGGACTGTTCCGAACGCTTTTGTCCGATTAGCCTCGAGCTGCAAATGTATAGCCCGCTGGCCACTTACGCCCAGTAAAGAGAGCCAATGCAACGAGTGTTCCGTATTCGGACTCGAAACGTTCGAGGAGAGGTGTTACGGCGACGAGGTTGAAGATCATGTGGAAGAAATTGAGATGCATCAATGGGAACAAATTGAGCCGGTGCACTATTCAATCAATTCCATTAGCTTCTAATTCAAGTCCAAAACACGACGAGACACCCCTCCTGGCATCCACCAGGCTCGGATGGGTTTCGTTGCCCTCAAAGTAAGCCCATAGGTGCTACAATCTCGAGGTTGTCCCGACCTTCCGGGGCTTCCGGTCTTCCAACCCCAGCCCTGAAGAAATCCCGTTCCACGCTCTTTGTCCCCCTCCAGATATAAGAGAATCCACCTACTCTGTGTAAGATCCATCTTAGCCGGCTCCAGCCGTCCAAACTCGCGTACCCAGGGAAACGGAATCGTGGCAATCCATAGGCCCAGGATCGCCAGAATCAATAGTCTTGTGCAGAACGGCAGGCGGAAGATGTAAGAGCGTATGCGCGCAGGATTCAGCTGTGGTAACGAAGGCATTGCGGAGCGCGACGAAGGTGAGACAGACAAAACGGTATGCAGGCGCGTTGCTGATGAGCGAAAGAAAGTAGGGCTAGGTTCCAGAAACCGCGCCGCGCTAGTGATGATCCTCCCGCTTAACTAGCATAACCACCTTCCAAGACGGACTACGCGGGCTGAGCGAGATGCTGGGCAAGGCGAAAGCATAAGACTGTGCCCTTCTCCTTTCTTTCTTTGCTGAAGGCAATCACTGGAAAGACATTACCATGGCTCTGCTATGTAAGTCTTGCAGTGCATGCACTTGGAGCCCTTGTCGCTAACTTTCAAAGCCTCGCTTCTTGCCCTGCGGCGGGATGAGCGCATCCTCAAGATTCCGCCGTATCTCTCTGCCCTCTGCATAGTCGTCGGCATAGCCTGGCTGCTCGTCCTCCCGCTGAACGAGTACTCACGGAACACATACGTCTCTGAGAACGCCCTGTTGCCGGGGCAGGTCCATACCTACTTCACCGGCAGCGAGCACAATGTCTTCAGGGCATATAGGCATGAGGTCCACGAGCTGATTGATAAGTCTATTGAGGAGTATGTATTGCCCCAGATGGCAAGGAAGCATCAAGTTCTGACAAGATCCCAGGCGATCTCAAGCCCTAGAAGCCGTCTTCCGCGAGCAGAACCTGAAGGTCGCAACCCAAAAGTACAACTACACTGTCTCGAATCGCACCATCGCAAACGAAAATGTCTACGCTATCCTCCAAGGCCCTCGCGCAGATGCCACAGAGGCCATTGTCCTCATTGGGGCATGGAAGAATATGGCTGACGAAGTCAATAACTCCGGTGTTGCTCTCGTCCTCACAATGGCCCGCTACTTCAAGCGTTGGAGTCTCTGGAGTAAAGATATCATCTTCCTAGTCTCGGGAGACAGCACGACTGGGCCACAGGCTTGGGTTGATGCATATCACGATGGGCATGACGAGCGCTATGTGGAGAGCTTGAAGATCAAGAGCGGGGCATTGCAAGGTGCTGTTGCGGTTGACTATCCTGCTGGACCGTGGGTCATCGCTATGACAAGCTGCACGTTGTGTATGACGGGACAAATGGCCAACTACCCAATCTAGACCTCTTCAACACCGCTGTTCAGATCGCATCTGGTCAGATGGGCATTGGGTGTGTTATTCAGCGCATGTGGAAGCACGATGATTCGTACAAAGAACGACTCCAGACGATGCTGCGTGGCATGCTTTCCCAGGGCTTGGGCCATGCAACCGGACCACACTCCTCATTCATTCCGTATCATGTCGACGCTATCACCCTCGTTACAGTTGGTGATGGTTGGCATGACGAGATGTCTCTTGGTCGTACGGTGGAGTCGCTCTTCAGAAGCTTGAACAATCTTCTCGAGCACCTGCACCAGAGTTTCTTCTTCTACCTCCTGTTACAGGCAAACCGCTTTGTCAGCATCGGCACCTATCTTCCTTCTGCCATGTTGATCGCCGTGAATTTCAGCATCGCAGCCATGGCGCTGTGGGTGAAGAGCGGACGCCCACCAAAGCCTATTGCCAACCCGGCGTCCACTGCACCAAAGAGCAAGCCATCCGACAAGGCCGACTCTACAGCAACCAAGAAAAGCACCGAAGAAAAGCAAGACTTGAAGGAAAAGAAAGATACCAAGTCGCCATCAACAACAGTAGTCAGTGACGGCAAAGATGTCGCCGTGGTTCCTACTGCTGCTACCACCATCACCGAGCGACATCTGTTGAAACCGGCCCTCCTTGTCCTTGCAGCACACTTCGTTGGCATAGTCCCGCTCTTCTTGTTCAATCAATGGGATGCAGCTTACCTACGCGGTCTCTTCCTCACCGCTACAAACATCAGCTCCGTCCTCCCAGTCCTCGTCACCTTTTTGGCTAATTACACCGAATCCCTCGACCAACAGGACGTTACACTGATTCAGTGCTTCTCCCTGCTCTTGTTGGGCATGTTCCTTGCCGCGTTAGCGACACTAAACTTCTCCTTATCGTTCCTCATCGGCGTCGCCACGATCCCTCTATCATTCGTACGCCGGACCCAGAGCCTCGGCTTGAACATCGCGCAATTGGGGCTCTTGACGCTGCTCAACCCACTCATGGTCATTCAGCTAGGCACGAAGATGCTTGGTGGTGATTTGACAGAAATTCTGATCCAGGCAGCTCAAGGATGGCATATTTGGGGCCTGTGGACACAAGTTGTGGTATGGCTTGTCTGGTTGCCTGCGTGGACTGTGGGGACTGTGGTTGTTGCTACTGGTGTCTTTGAATAGGCATTGACAATGATCAATGAGGTGGAAATGGAGACTTGTTGCTACGATGAAGCATGTACTGTTATCATAGATATGACATAAAAGTAATGGGCGCAGAATGTGCACCAAGAAGAATAAAAATCTTGAATGCAATCTTTTGTTACAGGTCATGTTTTCATTTCCATCAATGGCCATTCATGATAGCTGTGCTTTGCTATGATCTATGTCTACTTGACTGCCATGGCGTCTTCCTTACAGCTTTTGCATGCCGCTCGACTGGAAGCGGAGACGGTCTTTCCTTAAGTTTCTTCAGATTCAGGCTCTTGCCAGCGACAGGTGACATTAGCTCCACTCAAGCAGCCCAGACGTCCTTGCCCACGCCTTCGATCCAGTTGCCAAGCTGGTTAACGCTGGCATCCCACTCTTTTAGTCTTGACCTCATGCTCTCAATCTGCTTCATGTCGAGCACTTTGGGCTGTACCCAATTGATCCGCGCAATCTCCGCAACTTGATCGATCTGACCCCTCAGCAGCCCTAAGCTTAATGCTTTCATGATCAAATGCTCAATCTCGTTTGGTTGCACTTTCGTCTCCTGCGATATCTCGCTGAATGTCATGGCGCGGTCGTGCGGCGGGCGGCGGAAAACAGTCTCGGTCAACGCGGAAAGAGAGATCTTCTGGTAGAGGAAGGTTTGGTGCTCTTTAAGAAGCGGTACTTTCGAGATGTTTCCTGCCAGCACATCGTATGCGATCAAGTCCCCACGATTGAATGCAAATAGGAGATCTCGCAACCAGGCATGGGGTGTGTTAACAAGCGAGTCGAGAATGGGATGTAGCAGCAGCTCGCCGAAGTTGTAGATGGAATCTGAGACGAGAGCGGCGATGCTGAGGTCGTAGGCGCGTGACTGGCGTTCTCGAAGCTCAAGATCGGTGAGGTCGACGCAAGCGAGGAAGAGGAGTGCGTTTTTGTAATAGGCTGCAAATTCATGCTTCGATTTGTAGTATTCAGCGCTTGCGCGGTAGAAAGAGGCATGCACGACCGTCTCTACAGAGTCGAAACTCTCTAATATCTGCTCACACTCTTCTAGTTTCTTTTTCGCCCCCTCTTCATCTCGTAACCGCAGTTGGATGCTAGCAGCGGCGACAGTGGCGTAGACGTATGCGTCTTGTGAGGCGGGCTTGTTGACGCTTTTTGCGAGGTTGTCGACGAAGGTAAGACGCTCCTTGTCATCTGTGATTCTTAGCCCACGGGTTTGTCCCTATATTCACATCTTTCCCGTACCTTTGTACTGTGATGCTGCGTTCAGGCCCAGCGTCACAAGCTTGAGCTGATTGATCTTATTTGCAAAGCTCTTGATGAAAGTCTCGAAGAAGGGTATCCGCTGCTTTGCGCTCTCGGGGTGGTCAAAGTATTCGATAAGCTTGTCAGTCAGCTCGTGCCATAGCTTCCGCTCCCAGTAGTCCTCGAAGGCGATGAAGTATTCCTGGAGATGCTCGGGTGCCTCGTCCCGCGCATCGCCTAGTAGGTTCGGAATCGTGTCCGTGTCCATGGCCATGTTTGTAGATTACTATTGGTGCAAAAGTAGGTATAGACAGGATTTGGCTGACGTGGAGAGTGGTGGGGGTGGGGAAATGAGCAAGACGTGCGTGTTTGCGAGTGCGGGATGCGTTGCAAGTGATGGCGTTGCGGCGGAAGAGCTACAACTAGCGTAGCTGCCAAGAACATCAACCACCGACGTCCATTCATCCAAGCTACCTCGCAAAGCTGCGAACGAACCCAACCCCCAGCCATTGAACGCCGCAACCATGGCCCTGCCACTCCGATGTGCTCGCTCTGGAGCGGCGTTGCGGGCTCCATTGCCCTCGACGCGCATTGCGAAGTTCTCGACCTCAGTATGTCGGCAACAGATGAACTCGGATGTCAGGATCACTAGGTACGATGGACGGCATTTGCACCGCAAATCAATCGCTAAGACGTATTCAGGACTGGAAAGCCTATTTTGACTGTCTCTGGCGGACGATCCTCTCTCGGAGGTACGCAGTAGCCCATACCTGCGCAGATGAGAACCCGCTCACACAATGCTACAGGATATACTGCGACCGTCTTCGGGGCTACTGGATTCTTGGGGCGATATATCGTGAACAGATTGGGTGCGTAGACATGGCATTGGATGCGCGGATATGCTGCTAACGGAAGGAAACAGCCCGGTCAGGATGCACAGTCATTGTCCCCTTCCGAGAGGAGATGGCAAAGCGCCACTTGAAGGTCACTGGAGATCTGGGCAGAGTCATTTTCATCGAAATGGATCTCCGAAACACCGCGTCCATCGAGGAAAGTGTTCGACATTCTGACATTGTCTACAATCTTATTGGTCGCGACTACCCCACCAAGAACTTCGACTTGGAGGACGTCCATGTCGAGGGCACTGAGCGCATTGTCGAAGCTGTCGCTAAATACGACATTGACCGCTTTGTGCAGGTGTCTTCGCACAGTGCTCAGCTCGACTCACCATCTGAGTTCTACCGCACCAAGGCCAAGGGCGAGCAAGTTGCGCGCTCCATCTACCCAGAAACTACCATAGTCCGGCCAGCGCCCATGTTCGGCTTCGAAGACCGTCTCCTCCACCGCCTTGCTTCTCCCTCAAACGTCATCACCTCCAATTGGCTACAAGAGCGTTCTCGGCCCGTTCACGCCATTGACGTTGGCATGGCTCTCGAGAAGATGCTGTACGACGATACTACGGCTGCCGAAACATACGAGCTTTACGGTCCAACAGAGTACTCGATGGCCGAGATCAACGAGCTAGTTGAGAAGGAAGCCATGAAGAAGCGCCGTCACGTCAATATTCCCAAGCGTGTCATGAAGCCTGTCGCACACTACGCGAACAAACTCCTCTGGTGGCCAATCCACTCCGCTGATGAGGTTGAGAGGGAATTCATTGACCAGACTATTGACAAGACCGCGAAAACCTTTGCGGATCTGGACATCGAGCCTGTGGAGTTGAAGAGCATGACATACGAGTACTTGAAGGGATACCGAAGTTCGTCGTACTATGATTTGCCGCCCATGTCGGAGAAGGAGAAGCGGGAGGAGAAGAAGTATCTGCACGTCCTTGATGACCAATAGACTTGGTTTGGACAAGTAAGGAGAGGATCAACTGCTTTGTAAATATCTTTGCTCTTACTTCGGGCAGGAATCGTCTGTAGAACCAAGTATCTTTCGTTTGTGTGCAACTAAAAGTCTTACTCGAAGGATCCAATCTATAAGTGGGGTATCATGTCTAAAAAGCAAACTCATTTGCTACTTCTACGCCTGCTGCTTCTCCTCAGCCAGCTTCAGTAAGTAGCGTCTGAACAATGCCTCCGTGCTCGCTGGGTCATCTCTCTCCTTGCGCTCAGTCCAATGGCGATAGAATTCCAGGACAACTTCTACTGCGATCAAGGCTATTATCGCCCATTCGAGCCTCAATCCATGCTTCTCACTTAATTGCTCCCTCAACACACTAGCGATCTCCTGTGCGAACCCAATCTTCTCGTTCAGAACCTTGATCCGTACACCAACGTCAAGAGCACGACCAACTTGATCGTAATACTCGCCCAGACCCAATTCATGCCGGCTGTCCCAAAATATGTCTGGCATGCTGTCCGTAAGCTCACTGTACAGGTTCAACTGTGCGCGAATCGACAATAGTTCTCCCGTCTTCCGCAGAATGAAGGAGCGCGTGAAAAGCGTACGCCGCTTTGCTAGCGTCGAGTGTGTTTTGCTAGAGGCGAGCATGGTTGGAATCTCCCGCGTAGAATGCTGATAGTTTGACAAGAGAGTTTCGAGGACAGCGAGCTTGGTGCTCCGCGCAAGGCCGGAGGAGAAGGCGATCTTGGCGAGGATGGTGTCTACTTCGTGGCGTTGTTCGCTGCCATCTAGGCCAACATCCTTTGGTGCGTCGGAATTGGGTTCGGCTTTTGTACCCAAGACTATCGTATCGCCGACTACTTCGCTAGTTTCTTTGCTTGGATCTTCTAAATAATCTAGATCTTCTGTCTCAAGAAGATCAAGGTGAGATCCTTCTGCTGCGGCCGGTAGCACTTGGTTTACCAGCTTTAAAGCCTCTCTTTCTCGGACATTCCATGTCACCACCGTTCCAGATGGGAAAATGAAAATGTCGCCTTGTTGATAATCCTTGACTTCGGATGGCCTATCGCTAGTCTGCACATGTATGACTTGCGGGTATAGTCCTGTTTGATGGGGATCAAGTTCGTAGCCTTGAGCCTTTACAAGTTGAGCCGCAGATGAGATGCTGTACGTCTCGGCAGCACAGTAAGCCGTGACAGTCTTGGTGTCGGCATCTGGATCTATAAAGCGCGTCCTGCCTCGTGACTTTACGAAGGCTCTGGACCTCTGCGCCTCAACAGCTACACTTCGTAGCGACGACGTCTTGCCAGAGGCCTTTCGAGCCCCTTTAAGAGCAGCCTTGAAGCTTTCCTTGCTTGCATCATCTTTTGGACTGGCCTCCTCTTGCTTCTGGGTGAAGTCTATCTTTCTCCACGGTGTATTGGTCGACGCAAACGATCGAACTACTGATGGCAAAAGTCGCCTCTGCGCGATGGGCGCACGACCCGTCGTCAAAGCATTGAGCGTGCAGGAGCGGAGAAAAATCATCGCCAGCTCAGCTGGAGTTGGAACATAATTCAAGCAAAGAGTGACTGAAGAAAACAGCCCAAGTCAAAAAATGGCGGAGCATTGCAGGGAGCTAGATTCATGCACGACCGCGGGCATCGGTCTTGGCCCGCATCATCGGCTAGACGGACAGGGCATCGGTCACCTCGAAGCTTCACACCTCAACCGCGCCGGAGCTTCGCAGGATCCCAGTACGCCGACCGCAGCTCATGCCGCTAGCATGGCTGCGGAAAATACAGAAGACGAGCCGCGAACGCCGGTGCGCGACCAGTCGCGCCTCGAACAGGTAGCTAGCAATGGGAAGGACAACGTAGAACAGGACTCTGATGGAGATGAGGAAGAGGAGGACGAAGCAGAGGAAGAGCCAAAGCTAAAGTACAGCCGTCTGACAAGTAACTTGGGTCCGATCTATCGCAATGGCGACGCGACAAGCACGTTCATGGTCGCGGGGGACAAAATGGTATAGTCATAGTTCTAGCTCTTGGTCTTGGAGCCGTCACACGTAGCAGAACGTACGCTAAGTTCTATATAGATTATAGGCACGCATAATGGCAACATTGCGAGTCTCTCCAGAGCTTCTCAGCTTGGTTCGATGCATTACTGACTTCAACAGAACACCCTAAGCATTCCCTCGTTCCAAACGCTCCGCACCTACAATGCACACCCGTCTGCCTCTGTGACGTCTCTATCAGTGTCGCCTTTACTAGTTTCACAGCCTTTCATACAGTCACCCTCAGCCATCAAGTCGACGGATCAGCCAGATGCTCCATCTCGACAGGCAGCTTCACAAACAGGCCATACATCGTCTCCACGCACGCCCCGCCAGGCCCAAGTACCCTCGATCCCCTCAAATCAAATATACATAGGATCGTCGTCAATAGACGGGCACGTTTGCGTATCCTCATTGGTAGACCCCAAGGACGTCACACTGCGAAACTTTGGGCGCCCTATACAGGCGGTAGCTCTGTCGCCTGACTACAAGAATGATCGCTCGTATCTCTCTGGAGGCTTGGCAGGGGAGTTGATTCTTACTACAGGCGGACAGACAGGGGTGCGATCAAATGCGAACACCAGTTCAGCATCACAAACGGCACAGGGATGGCTTGGCGCAATCGGTCTTGGTGGCCATGGAGGCAAGGACACCATCCTGCACTCTGGAGAAGGTACTATCAGTGCCATTAAATGGTCGCTCACCGGGAAATTCGTAGCTTGGTCGAACGAACACGGCATTCGGATTATGCGAACAAATCTCCATCTAGATGGCGCAGACTCGGAATCTGCATGGAAACGGATTGGATTTATCGATAAACCAAATCGCCGTGCATGGCAAGAGATGGCCGGTGTATGGAAAGCTCGTATGGAGTGGGTTGATGACCGGTCACTCGAGTCTGATGATGATGCAATTTTAAGCTTGAATAGCCACCAAGCTCCAAATAAGGCCGAAGCCACATTACCACATCATCGGTTACACCAGCACACTAAAAGCAACAAGAAGAAAAAGATTGAAAAATTAATAATAGGATGGGGTGATGCTGCTTGGATTGTTCATGTGCAGCCGGGTGGGGCTGGAGTTGGCAGAGATGTGGGTGAGAGGTCGGTTGGGACTGCCGAGGTCGTTCATTTGTATGCCCTCTATAACTATTCTGGTTTTCTTATGCTAACGAGCCGCTAGCCTTCGTTTCGACGATTGTATTGTTTCTGGTATTTCGCTCTATACCCCTTCCTTACTTCTTGTTCTTGCATATCGGACACGCGATGATGACGACAATCCCATTGCCGCAATCGACACAACCCCCCGGCGTGGCATGCATAGACGTACAAACGGACTTCAACCCGAGCTCAAGCTCATAGATGCTGCAACATCGGATGAGGTCGAGGTTGATTCCTTGACAGTGAGCAGATTTGAAACCCTCTCGGCTGCTGACTATCATCTGGGAACACTGTACGTACCACACCCAAAGACGATGACACCGGCCCAGAGAAGCGCACTGGAGGCTATCGGAGGCGGTATCTGGGACGTTGGAGCTGGCGCAGCACGAATTTTCAGCACTGGAGCCAGCGTCATCAACGCTCCCTTTAGCTCCGAAGCAAAGACGCCATCGAGAGCACCATCCATGTCTTCAGCAAGTGCCGGTAATACTTCGACATCAGTGTCTAGTAAGAGGCAAGTGCAACTGCATCCAAATGCCGCGAACCCCGGCCTCAAAGTCTTCATACATAGCCCCTACGATTGTGTTTTGGCTATCAAACGGGAACTTTCAGATCATTTCAATTGGGAATTAGAACACGAAAACTACAAGGACGCTTGGGAACTATTGGAAGATCACCCTGAGATCATAACGTCGAACTCTCAGTTGCCTTCGGAAGCTTCCCCAGCCGGCACTCCCATGAAGACTCAAGGAAGCCTACACGAGTTCTTCGCAGACGATGGCGAATCTCAAACTACTCTGTCTGCTACCAAGGCAAACCAAAACTCGGCAGTAGAGAAAGAGAAACGCCGCATTGGCGACCTGTGGGTACAGCAGCTGGTTAATGCTGGCGACTGGAAACAGGCAGGTAAGGTGGCTGGGCGTGTACTTGGTACCTCCGCACGGTGGGAACACTGGGTCTGGAAGTTCGCCCAGACGAACCATTTCAATGAAATTTCCCCATACATTCCTACGAAGCCAATGCTACCACCACTGGCATCGATGGTATACGAAGTTGTTCTTGGTCATTACATTATCCATGATCGAATACGTTTCAAGCATTTACTGGAAGACTGGGACCCGGATTTATTCGACATCAACAGCGTAATCGAGGCGATCAAGAGCAAGCTGTCCGTTGGTGATGTTACTGAAGACTCCATTGAGGGAAATGAGCAAGGTCGTGATTGGAGGATATTACAAGATGGTCTTGCAAAGCTGTACCTCGCCAGCGGCCGACAAAGAGAAGCTCTGAGATGTTACATTCGTCTACAGAACGCGGATGCTGCGATGACTCTCATCCGCGATTTCCATCTTGTTGAAGCTGTACGAGACGATATCCCTGGCTTCATCTTGATGGGAGTTTCGAAAGAGCAAATCAAGTCTGCAACATTATCGGAACTGGAAGAAGCTTCAACGGAGGCGACTAATGTGCTGGTTGAGGAGGGTTGCCGTGGTACAATACCTGCAAACGACGTGGTAAGCCAACTGAGTGGGAAGGAAGAATTTTTCAGACCATTCTTGTTCTTTTACCTTCGACGACTTTGGAAGCCGGAAATGCACGAACGTAAAGCCAAAACAGCAAAAGAGCGCGTAGCTGAAGATCGCCTCGCTGCGGATGGCAAGATTGTGGCAGAAGAGTTCGCCGATCTTATGGTCGAGTTATTTGCCGATTACGACCGCCCGCTCTTGATGGAATACCTACGCAAGTCGCAAAGTTATGACTTGAGCAAAGCAACAGCTGAGTGTGAGCGGAGGGAGTATATCCCGGAGCTTGTGTAAGTAATCAAGGTCTTAGTTCAAAAGAAAGGAGACTCACACATCGTAGACATATACTCTCGAAAACAGGTCAGACAAAGCGTGCCCTGTATCTCATTATCGAAAAGCTCTCCGATGTCAGCTTCGCTATTTCCTTCGCCAAGGAACAGGACGATCCTGATCTCTGGAACGATCTTCTCCAGTACTCTATGGACAAACCACATTTCATTCGCGGTTTGCTAGAAGAAGTCGGAACAGCCATCGATCCCATCAAGCTCGTACGTCGCATCCCCGAGGGCCTCGAAATTGAAGGTCTGAGAGATGGTATTGGCCGAATGGTCCGTGAATACGAAATCCAATATTCAATCTCGGAAGGTGTGGCCAGAGTACTGCGTGGTGAGGTAGCAGCAGGGATGGATACTCTTCGCGCAGGGCAGAAACGAGGAGTCAAGTTCCAAGTCGAGCCCTGTGACGATGTTACTCCAGGCCACGAGAAACACAATCACAGCAACGGGAAAAAGATCGATGTCGAACCCAAAAGCGTGAATCCCGTGTTAACAGCTAGAGTGACTGCGCAGGCTGATAACAAAACAACCGCAGTCTCATCAACAACGAATGCTCCACAGCTCGATCCCACACCTCGCACAGATCCAGAAGGCGAGGCACCACCAGGTCATTGCACAGGTTGCCACCGTCCCTTCACTTTACCCACAGCCGAAGAGGAGGACATCGTCGATGGGCCGCTGCCACTTTCCCGCGACACACTTGTTGGCTTTGCTTGCGGCCATGTCTTCCATTTGAGCTGTCTGCTGCCGAAGACCAGCGCGAGCGCCAGCGTGGCGGCCACTTTGCAGCAAACGCTCGCAGATGATGCGACAGATGGTGGAGGCCGCTGGAGTAGGAGCGTTGGTGCAAAGGTCGCGCATGCACATGTTATCAAGAGTGCCATTGGGCGCGGCTGTGTAGTTTGTCGAGAAAGAGAAGGCATGGTCGGAGAGGGGTGAGAAGACGACATGGCACCGCAAGAAAAGAGTGTGAATACCGAAGGCGTAGGCCTAAGAGCTTTTTGAGTATTGGGGCAGCATGTGAAATCATACAGATTCAATCTTGTGTTACTAGTCATAAGTGTGTAGCGTACCTGCATTTGCATCAAGGCGCTGTTGCATATGCTTGCGGTAGAGAGGTAGATACTTGAAGAGCATCAACAGCATCTTTTACCTACTTGCTATCTTCGATATTACATCGCCTTTCCTGCTAAATCATCTCCGCTCATCTACAGAATTGAAGTTACTTCATCAGGAAACTTTGCAAACAGACATAGATTACGGCACTACGAAGGGCGTGATGGTCAAAGGGCGAGGGGCGTTCGTCGTGTCACGCGAAGGGCGTACAAGAGACATGTTGAGAACAACACCACTTCATTCCATGTGTACATCTTCATCGCTTTGCAGTACAAAGAGCGATGAAAACTGCCGAATGCGGTAACTTTTGACATACTTGTCAAACATTGTGCGAAAGGCGTGATGTACAGATAGATGAAGGGCGTGGATGAGACAAGCGCGGCCGCCAAGCTATACACACAAATGCGACTGATCAAGTGGGTATTGGTCTTGGTGACAATGGAGAGCTTGTCGCATGCTCAATTCACGTTTCTGAAGGACTTGAAAAAGGGGGTTGCTAAGGTAGTTTGATGCATTGAACATTATGGGATAGACGGACTGACTTGGAATAGGGGGGCTGGCGGAGTCCAACTGCGTTTTCTATGTCACAACGATAGTAAGCTGCCACGCCAACCTTGAGAGATTTGAACGAGCCGTCATAGACACAACCTGAGAATACATGATCTTGAAATTGTGCGGATGCATTCGACACCAAAGTTGCCGCCACCTCTATCGAGTTTTGACTCCTCTGACCTTGTCACTTGTATGCCGTAGTGGTTCGAGCCAGTGATATGGATGTGCAAAACACACTACAAACATAATTGTAAGGAAAGCATGCGAAAATGAAGTTGCTTTATTCGGAAGGTTACATGAAGCTGTGGATTGCAGAGCTATTGGGGGGCAAAGGGCAAGGTGGGTGCGGGGCTGGGCTGGATCGGGCGATGCATGGGAGCATGTGCTTGCGCCGGAGATTTAACAAGACCCTCGCAGCCGGTTTTTCTCGGAGGTTAAGCACCTCCACGGCCCTTGCCAGCTTCATGGTTGCTGAATATCGAATACAATAGACTGGTAACTTTGCCCTTGGTCCGCAATCTATTGGGAGCCTTCGTTTACATCTTCGACGACTGGTCTTATGTCGCATACCAGTTTCATGTGAATTCTCGGAAGGTTTTCAGTTTAAGGGGCAGTTTCAACGGATGCATCGGAGCTGTCCTCGTCAAGAGAAGGTTTTCGTTGCACTACTTGTGACTTGGATATCAGGAGCTTGCTCGACCTCCCGCAGCCGCAGCTTGAGGAATGTGACTGGTAAAACCGAGAAACATTCTAGAATGCATTGATGCAGGCAAAACGTCAGCCTATACGGAGCACGGAACAATCGTGGACGTGTAACGAAAGAGGCCTTCATCCATGAGCACGTGAACAACATGCGAGGAGACCAATACCTGTTCTCAAGTTGAGCGCCAATCGGGTTGCACTGCCCTCCATCCTCTTGAGACTGCGTTGCTGACGAGACCCTCGGCTTTGGTCGTTTTGAAACAAGCGCCATATACGGTTGTTCCTTGCATAGAGTTTATGTTGTTTGGCAGTATCCAATAGTAAACTATACGTATGTCCCGTACGAACTTAAACTTGGAGTCTGCAGTAAGCGAGGACTCGCTGATGGATGACCGAAAATGAACGTAATTGGTATGTTGACGTGGAAGTCCGTAAATGCTCACGGGAGCTAGGAAAGGTCGGCACCTGTTAGAACGGAGAGATATCTCCGCAACGTAAAGACCTGTTGTGCATGCATCGACGTACGTGCTCATCACATTGATTCATTAACAAACTTTCGTTCTACTGTGAGAGAGCCTCTACGCAAGTGACAATTGTTCTGCAACCATCTTGTGGCCCAGAGCTAAGTCTTCCTACGATTAGGCGGACTCCTCTCTAGTTATTTCACTCGGCTCATCATACCGAGTTCGTGTGATGCCTAGATGGCCGGAATTCCTGACATGTAAAATAGACAGGTCAAAAACATATTGCACTGGGCATTCTTGAAGACATGTAGAGGCAGTTAAGAGTACACTGGTCGTGCGCCGAACGCTCAAGCTCTAAATATTCAACTTTGCACACGTTTTCACCTGTAGTTCAATGGCATTTGATGGAGGAAGTCCTGCACAATCGGCATGTATGTTTCATGTCGGTTCTGTCGGCTCTGTAAGCGACCGCTGTGCATAAATGATGAAGTGAGGCTACTGGTGGCTTCCATGGTCACACGACCCTGCATGCAAGTTGAAGAGAACTTCCGCCAATAAGTTGCACTCAGACCATGCTTTTATTTAACAAAACCGATGTCGTTCGACAGGCCTAAGCGGGATGCACCTGCTTTTCATGCACCTGATTCTCTTTGGTTCGCAGATGGTAACATGTGCCCCTCGGGCCTGGAACCTGAATACCGGTAGTTAACTTTCAAATGTATAAAGACAAAAAAAATTGGGTAGCAGAGGAAGTTGGATGTCTGCTTGCATGTGTTTCCAAGCACCAACTTGACCATTCCCTGCAAGGTTTGTCGACTTGGTCAAGAGTGAAGTACCGAGCGCCTAGGTCCAGTCAGCACACTAAACTGTATCTCGTACTGATCTACTGGCCCCTGATATGTCTACGCGCATTCGCTAATCGTTCTCCATCACTACTCAGATATAAAATTAGGTTAATATGCATGTTCTAGAGAACATGTGATATCAATATAGCAAATATGCCATCGAAATTTCAGTCAAACTCAACTTAAAGCAATATCACATCCGGCGATGTGTAAATTTTGGTTCCAAAAGCGACAACGCATTCTTCTTGACTTTGTTTTGAAACCGTTGGGGATAAGCTTCAGCAAATCAGGGTCAATGTTGTGCAGTGTGTTAGAACAGCGATATCCCTGCGATATGATCCTTGAAACCAACTCAACGAGCACCAGACACCTCCAGTTCAACGGGATCAAGTGGGGAAGTTGTCGACATCTCATCTAAAAAGTCAAATACAGGAGACACAGTTGTATGGACTCTGTACTTCTCAATGTTGGATATCGGGAATGATGCGATTCAAGACTGCATCAGGAATTCGTCCCTTTTAGGGGTCCGGTTAGCTCCCGCAGTGACAGAACCCAGTGTACGTACTGCACATTACTCGTGGCTTCTATCGAAATAAGTATTTGTACATGGACAATTTGGCAATGCGATTTAAATTCGCATTTGCGGTAGAAGTTGTCCCGACGTAGAGCGGACGTTTCACCGTTTCTAGGCGTTTTGATTGACATGCGTGACGGGATGTTGCGAATTCCGGCGCGAGTGTCCTTGTAAGGCAATGACTCCTTGTTGTTGATCTGCGCCGCTAGGCAGTTCCTCCACGGCTGCTTTTCAGGGCTCTCCGCACTCTCTCATGTGACCATTTCAACCACCGGTCCAATGCAATTGAATCGGAGTATTCCTGCCGAGAAGAATACGATCTTAATCGGCGATTGAAATTGCAATGTGCAACCAATACGGATTGCAGTCCTTCACATGCAACGCAGCAAAGCATAACAAGATTAACAGAAACACCACGAATTAACATTTCTACAACAGAAGCCCAAGTATACCCTCCATGCCAGAGGATATGCGGGTGCTGAAAGCGATGGATTATGTGGACGATCCAAATGCGTGGGTTGCCCCTTACTTTTGCACTGGCCTTGAACGGTCCAGTCCATGTACCCTTTGAATTTATAAACTCTATCTTTTTCTTTGGGGCCATGGAGAGGCTGATTTATGGCCTGATTTGGCTAGGAACGGGAAGGCATGTACAAAAGCCACTGCTACCAGCTTCTAGGATTGGTTCGTTACGACTGTGGCCGCTGATACTTCCCTAACCGATCGCTAGAGCGGCCTGTAAACCGTCTGCCGTCTTTTCCCCCAGTTCAAGAATCCAACAAGCATTCAGGAAGGGTTTGCAGTCAGGTCTATCCATACCAAAGACCTCTAAAGGGTGCGTGCCATGGAGTCAAAGCTAGGCTCGTGGACCAGGATGGTGACTGTAAGCTGGTGCAACATTGATTGTCGATGATCTACGATCAAAGTTATGCGCCTCGCCATCTGTTAGGATTTAACCACCGTTGAGCTGTCACTCAGCTGTACATAGCATTCACATCTAAACTTCTCTTTGGGCGACTCGCACCCAGAACTTTTCCATCATGGTTGCCCCAACTGAAGCTCAAATCAATTACATGGTTGCTCATGCATACGAGGATAAACGTCATGGCTATATCGTAGCCAGTGTAATAATGCTCACGGCAGCATCTGTGGCGTTTGTCTTACGCTTTGTGTCACGACGACTCGGAGGAGTAAAGCTCGGGGTAGACGACTGGTACATGGTGATAGGCATGGTGAGTTTGTATCTACTCGTAGCTAGATGGCGAAGCTAACTATGCAAGTTTTTTACCGTCGTGTATATCACGATGCTTTTCGTCCTCCTTCGGTTTGGGATGGGCCGACATGTGATCTTGGTGACCGACCCAAGGGGCTTCACAATTGTGAGGGATAAGAATCACTACCACAATAACTCTCACTTACGTGTGCAGGCTCTCATCACAGCCGAGGTCTCCTACGCCATCAGTATTTGCTTCATCAAGATGTCGATCCTCAGTCTGTACAATCGGATATTCCCGCAGCCATGGTTTACAAGAACGTCGACTGCCGTTGCAATATTCATTATATTGTTCACAATCACCAAAATTGGCGGAGACATCTTCCAATGCGTTCCCATATCATCCCACTGGACGGGAGAGCCCGCCACATGCATCCAGTTCTCGAAGCTCGTTATTGTACATGGTGTCTTGAACATCTTAACGGACTTCATCATCGTTGGGCTTCCTTTGCCAATCCTTTGGAACCTGAATCTCACCAGGTTGAAGAAATGGGGACTGACCTTCATGTTGACTACGGGATTATTGTAAGTCTATCCAGCCATCCGTACAAACTTCATCCCAAATTCTAATCATGGCAGTGTTTGCATCATCAGCACCGTCCGTCTGCCAATCGTAAAACATGTTGACACGCCTGATCCATCTTGTAAGAATGATCGTCTGTCTGTTCTGATAACTATTGACCACTACTCAGGGGATTTTGTGTCGCCGTTGACCATCTCAGCGATCGAATTATGTGCAGCCGTCATCGCAGCATGCATACCGACTTATCGACCTTTCTTCAACCTCGTTGTCAACGGAGATCCCAATCGCGATACGAAAGCGACTTCAAGTCATGGTGTATCTGGAAAATCCAGCGATTCATCTTTCCCAAGTCAGCAGATCCCTCTCTCCGATATCCCCAACACCGATATCCATGGAGGCATCAGTCCACGGCCAGAGAGCATTGGATACACACATTTGGATGAAACTAGTTGTGAAAAACTTAACCAGAACAAAATATTTGTCACCAAGTCTTTCTCTTATAACGCAAGCCCAGTATAACGTTCGAGTCGGTTCAGCGCGAAGAATAGAGTGAGGCTGTGGATACAAATTTGTTGAGATTATGTCTTTACGATGGTCAGCTATGCTATTCTCTTCATGTCTTTCAAAAAGTATGACCTTTGTAGTTTAGTAAGCTTCGGCGCATTTACTGCATCCTATTTCTGCCTGTTTGTAAGACAAGACGCTCTTGTATTAGGTCTGGTGAAACAATCACATGTAACAATTTTCCACATGTAATGTTGTGTCATAATTGTAAACTATTGGTGCTTCTTCCAAAAAAAGACAAATGAAGTAATTGTGGAGCAGGACCAGAGAAAGGCGACGACACGAGGTTGTATGATCTGATTTTCGAGAAACTGAAGCAGGCTGCAATACGCTCGGCATGATTTCGATTTAACTTGCGTAATGCAAATTACTGCAAATTCTGTGGTATATATCGGGGCCCGGGCATCAGTATACATTCAAGCTGGATTGAGTGGTGTGGATAGAGTCAATGTGGATGTAGTGCACAATCGATGGTTCAAACGAGGGCTATGAATGGCTGTGTAGCCATAAAGACCTGTAGAGTTGTACAAGAGAAGGGCAAACTGTCGAGTAAGCGAATACGCTGGTAGTCGCGATTGGCGTACGTGTGTGGATTGAGTGGTGGCGTCTGACTGTAAGGGCAGGCTATGCCTGAAATAGAGCAGTGACGCACTTTGGGCCGGGAGATTCTCGGCAACTCAGCATGAGTGTTGATGCGGACAACCTTGACAACCACCAACCCGCTTGCGCCCACTCCCAGTACTTTTCGAAGCCTACGTCGCTGGGGAGGATGATTCTAGCAGTCAGTCCGCGACTCCGACATGGCATTTGAGGTGTCATACAACCTCGAAAATGAGCAACAGTTCTGGGATGGTACGCGCACCTGTATTCTTGTGGCCCCACCACCATAGCATAGAGGCTAATCGGCTTCGCAGAGCTCGACGACATCGTATCGACGCGCTGTCAGGAACACGAAATAATCGACAACTCCCTGCGATCCTTCCTCAACGTCACTACAAACTATCAATGTACTTTGCTCTTCGCAGCTGTCCTCGATGCATATTGACCCCCACTAGCCGAATACCTGCAGACCGATTTCAGTGTTGCGAAATGCATCTTCCGTCTCCTTGAGGGCGAACTTTTCGCTACACACAGGGAATATGTACGGCGACAGATAGTGTACTGCCTCTTGCAGGTATGTGGAAGGATACCTTATTTTGGCTGCTGTGGCTTGCTCAAGAGCAAGGCTGATCAAACTCCAGGAAGAGGACAACCCTACGCTTCACATAGTAGCCGCATTCCTACTGTATGACGGTCGAAATAGCAAGGATGACGAGCTTTTTGCAATGATGCACTCCGAGGGAACATTTCCAAGGCTTATCGAGCTGGTACAAACGGAGACGGTGCAGGAAGACACAAGACTACATCAAGTACTCCTCGAGCTTCTATATGAGTCTTCGCGCATACAAAGAATGACTTCGGACGATTTCAGTACGTCAGACCTCAACTACTTGTGCTATCTCACGCAACGTGACCTATTCATAACTAATCTGTGGTTTTTGTAGGCGCTGTAAATGACGCTTTCATTATCTATCTCCTAGGAGTGATTGAAGGTGTCTCCGATGATGCTGAGGATCCTTACCACTATCCAGTAATACGAGTTCTGGTACGGTGACAACTATCATCAACAAGTTTCTTTCTAACTATGAAACAGCTGGTATTGAACGAGCAATATCTGGTGGCGTCGACCAATCATCATAACGACGGACGACCCGCTATAACAAATCGAGTCATCAAAGCCATATCGACGCATGGCTTGACGTATAAGACTTTTGGGTGCAATTTGATACTTCTACTAAACCGAGAATCCGAGACATCGCTTCAATTGCTGATTCTTAAGGTTTTATATCTTCTCTTCGGAAATCCTTCTACGGCGGAGTATTTCTATACCAATGATCTACACGTTTTGGTAGACGTCATCCTCCGAAACCTCATCGATCTTCCACATGATTCGCATGCTGCGAACGCTTTGCGACATACGTACCTCCGAGTTCTGTATCCAATACTTACGCATAGTCAAATCAGTAGACCCCCTCACTATAAGCGTGAGGAGCTCTTACGACTTCTCCATGTTCTCGTAACTAGTGGTAATCATTTCGCACCAGTAGATGAGACCACCGTACGGCTCGTAAATCGTTGCACCAGTGTGCAATGGTTGCAGCCGCTGGCAGCCGCTGCAGATGACGGCTCTCCAACCAACGGTCACGGCACTGCACACTCTCCGATCGACCAGATTGTCAACGGTCAAAAAGAGCTTGCGCGGCGAGCGCTTGGTATGAGCGTACAAGGTGGCGGCGAAAGCTCGACGAGCGTGCTTGAGATCGCAACGCATACCGAGAAACCCGGAGTACAAACTCCAAGCCTTGGAAAGGCCTTACAGTGATACCATTAGCAGCGATATTAGCGTTGTGGGGCTTTTGTGTCTCGATGATCATCTTTGTCTTTTTGGAGTTCGGGAGCATTCTTCAAACACTCCATATATCCACATTTTGGTCTTTGTAGCGTCAGCAAGTCTCTTGGTTTGTGCACGTACTTGCATGGTTGGCGTATTGGTGTGTGCAGCGTTGCCCTCAGATCTTGTATGCATTAGCCCTTCCTAAATCCGAGGCACTGCTGAAGAGCTCGCCATCATGGCCAATTTCCTACCTAGCTTGGCCTTGCACATGCGTTTCGCTCCCAGTATCAATCAGCATAGCATTCTCTGAGTCGGCTTAGGTACATATGCACACATTTGCATCTCAGCACTCTTCCCTTTATCAGCACGGTTTTTCAAACGCCTAAGAGCCACGTTTTATCAGCATACACCACATGTCCAACCACGTCCATATGATGTGAGTATGAATGAGGAATCTTCAAAACACAACGAGAACATTCCGGAGGTCACTAAGCCGACTACCTCACAACGACAACGATCGGCAATTCGAGATCCTGCCAAGCTTGCCGAGTTGCTTGGAGAGTGTTCGTACACTGTCGTGTAACTTCCCGGTCAACATCCACTAGCATCCATAATTCCCACCATCACTCGGCACATCTTTTGTTCCCGGTTCCTTGCGCCACAATGTACGTACCACTGTGGACCACTGGATTGCCCTAGCACAAGACAAGCCAGGGATGTGCCGGACAAAACCAGCGGAGCCTTGGAGGCTTGGCTCCCGCAGGAAGACGAGCCACATCCGCTCCCAGTGGGTCCCAAGAGTCAAGACTTGCACAAGACGGAACACAAGACTTTGTTTGCTTGATTCGGCGTCTAGTGCGTGCTAATCCTTTCACTCATATCAAGTAGCGGAATTGAATTCCTGACTGCCGAATTGAGGCTCACAGCCCCCAATGTGGGGATATTTGGTCTTGTGGTACATTTGATCGGTACTTGCAGACAACCAGTCTGAAAATTGCGACATGTCAATCCTTCTTCATGATGGTTCGCTGGTAGTTTAGCTACGGTGCTACGGAGCACTTCAGAATCACAGGGCAAACGCCGGTATGATGCACCTAAAACACCCGTTTATGTCTTGCTCGAAGTGCCAAAACTACGGCCCAGTCTGGATGGAACGTGGGTTTCCGTCCCATAGCACAATTCAAACGGATTCTACACTTCCCCATGCGTCTTTTTCTGGTTACCTGCATGGGGTGTTTATTGCCCCACGTACCAGCCGCATAATCAATGACGTCCCATTATGTGCCCCTTCATATACCAGACCAGAGATGTTCGGTATACAGTCCTTCAATCCGGCCGCCAAGTTGCTGGAATTGTTATGTATGTGTCGAACCACTTTCCCGCTGACCAGAAACAGACGCTGCCAGATTGCCGCATTTAGCCTGGTAAAGTCGATTGAAGAGCCTCTTTAATGTATGCAGGTAAGATCTATGGTAGTTCGTTTAAGTATCGGTTCCTTGCGCAGCCATTGCCGCATCCAAGCATCACTTGGGCAATATTGAGCTCTGGTGAGCATATTTGGCAGTCTTGGAGAGTTGCTTGAGAGCACGACATGAATGTCTCTGATGCACATAATCATATTGAGGAGATTGTTTTAATCGTGCTGACTGAGCGAGAGGTGTCTCGATGTCTGCTGTGTCAGACCTATGCATTGCGACACACTAGAGACGGAGACGATCTTTTCTTGCGCACACCTCTGTTATCTACTAAGAATACTCCTCACCAACGTGCTCGCATGCAGCGTATCACACGACGTGGCCACAAGCAGGCCATGTCAAGCTGATCTATTGCGGATGATTGTGCCGCCCGTTGAGTACGCTGCAAGCACAACACTGCAACCCTCTTCAATTCCACCCTGTGGCTTAAGTTTTTACAACCATGTTTGAGTGCGAAGCAAACGGCCTCTTCCTATCTCTGTCTTGTCTAGCTTTCTTTCATCACTCTAGTACGTCCCTTTGTTCGCAGACCAGACCACATCATCCCACGTAATTAAAATCAAACATACTATGGTACGCACGCCCACATGATACAGCAGCTACAGATGTACCGAACTCGGTCCCAACCAAAGTGAGACCGCAGAACAGCCATCATGTGTGCGTGGACTTGCATATGACCCAGATATCTGTCAGGCCTAAGCAAAGCGCAGCGGTAGACGCATTCCGGCTTTGCGCAACCTTTGATATCAAAGCAATGCTTTTCGGGGGGGTGGGTACATGACACATTTTAGACAGGGCGACCATTTTTTGCTCTTTTTTCTCTCCCTGAGATATGGGTACCAAGATTCAGGTGCCCGAGACAGTGTTTACAGGGCCATTTTGCCCAAGGAGAGAGAAACAATAGCGCTTTGTCCTTTTTGACAGCCCAAATGCTGACTTTTTTGTCGTGTGTGCGTCGACGTGGTTGTGGAACAAGGACAGCACGGTGTTCGGCCTTGAGCATCTGTGCGGCGTGAGATAGGGGCGCCTTGCAGATCCACATTGTGGAGACATCGTGTACTGAGATTACACATTCACTATTGCTGCCCAACATGGCCAGTGGGTGAATTGCGAGTATAGTGTGAGCAACAAAGGATGGACAAAGTTTTGTGCATGACTGTTGAGTTTGTTGTCTGATAACACTTTTCTCATTCAACTCGGGCAAATCAGTAAGCTGATGCTCAACCCGAAGAGAGGGAGCTCCCTGCGCCTACGCGTCCATGAACCTGGTCCTTTTTGAAAATGAAAACGTGAGAAGTGCGAAAGAAGGGGGTATGTCAAAAGCGGACGTGAGAGTGAAAAAGACGTAACATCTGAAAGTAGAACCTCCACCATCCATAATCCCAAAACCAAAAATGCACATCCAGCCGTGATCACGACGCCTAGAGCGCCATGCAAGCAAATTTTTCCACCATCGCAACCGGGGTATCTGAAATTACACAAATGCTACCACTTCAAACCATCCTATCGAGCTTCTCAAAAGATCCTTGACGTGAAGGCGTGTTACTGGGGACGCGGGTAGGGGCCTGCGAGAGTGCATCGTCGGGAGATCCGATGTCCTTGCCACGAATCGTCTGCCCATGCCTTCCGAGCATGTTTGTGAGCTTGCCGAGAACGTTCTGCTGATCGTTGCAAGGTAGGTACCATCGAGCAACCAGCATGCACACAAAAGAGAGCATCAGATTGGTGCCTGACCACATCTGCACTGTGATGTAGCCATACTTTGTGATCAGATGGCCTGCAATAACTGGCCCTGTAAGAGCTGGGATTGCCGCGAACGTGTACATCATTCCGGTCCAATGGCCAAGTTTCTTCTTGGCAAATGTTTCCGTGCCTGGCTCCGTGTAGGAGCAATTGAGTATGTTGCCGACGGATGCAGGAGGAAGGCCAATAACCATCCCAGAGAAGACACCAAACACCACGCAGAAAGCGATGGCATCGGTTTCTGATCCGGCAAGTGTCCATAATATGAGTACAAGAAGCGCTGATATGAATTGAGAGCCGATGTGCATGTTGAGTGCTCCGACTCGATCTGAGAAGTGGGCTAGCAGCATCCGCCCGACTGTTGAGGATCCGTTCATGATGGTCAAGAGCCAGAAGGTCTCAAGGGGTTTGTCGTTAGGATCTATGCCCTTGAGCGCTGACGGAGACCTATCCCGTGTTCCAAATCCTCGAGTCGACGCCCACTAGTAAAGTTAGTCACTCGTAGAGATACACAGAAGGATAGACTTACCTCCTCGAGGTTGAAGAAGATTGGGTAAAACCCAAAGAACATGAAGGCGACCGCAACAGTGAACCAACACCAAGCCTTGTTCTTGAAGGCATCTGTATCAAACCAGGTCCGGATGGCGGACCAGCTCTTCGGTTCGTGATGGTCGTGAGATGGACTGGGTGTGCAGAAGATGAAAGAGTAGATGCAGGTCACAGTAGTAAGGCCTGCGACACATCGGACGGCGTTGTTGAAGCCCAGAGCATCGATTAGGTAGCGGAGCATAGCTGGGTATATTACTCCTGCAACGCTAGCCCCGCACGCGACGTAGCCAACAGCAAGACCTCTGCGCTTGGGGAACCATGTGGAAGCGACTGGCGATCTGTGAGTGATAATACTATCTCTTGAACGGTCAGCACATACCTTGGGAGCTGGACACGAAGAAGGTTCCCATGCCTAGGCCCACGACGAGCCCTTGCGTGGCCCAGATAGGACCATAGCTCACTGTCGCTGCAACATTGCTTGGATGCACAACAGAGAGCATGAACAGACCGAAGGGCACAAGGAAAGTGCCGCATCCTATTACGATGCGGAAGTAGCCGGCGTCCAGAAGTCGTCCAACGGGGTTTGAGAAGAAAAGAACGAGAAAAGACTGTGTTGATCCAATCAAATTCAGTTCCAGCTGATCAACTCCTCGAAGTGAGTGGCCAACGTAGTAGGATGACCAAGTTCCATAGGCGTTGACGAGGCCCCAGGAGTTGAACATGAGGAAGAAACAACCCAACAAACAGGCGTAGGCACGCCATGATTGAGGCCAGTCTGGTTCTTCTATCGCCTCAACTGTGACGGGAGAGGAAAGAGTCCGCAGTGATGCAGTCTCAGTGGTCGCCTCTGACAGTGGCAGTGTGCCTTCACTGCCTTTACGACTCGCTTTCTCAGAAAAGCGCGAGAACATGGCGGTGAGTGTTTGGCTGGGCGACGTGGGAGCAAGGTGGGTAATGAAGACGGCACAAGCCAGACGTATGGGATGGCGGTGACGTTTATGGTATTTGAGTGCTCAACACAAACAATAGCGTGTTGGAGGGGATGCGAGTAATGTAACGCACTGATCATAGAATGGGACACATTGTCCGAGCGGTGGGCGTTGGGCTATAAGTATAATCTTACTCCTTGTGCCGGTTGGCCGTGGATCTTGGGTATGTAGCCTAGTAGATTGATAGATAGAAGGTCCTTTACGGGTCCACTTCGTCCAAGCACGCGCGTAACCCCCCCGCGTAGACAGTGTGGCTGGCTCTTCTCCATAGTGACGTGGTAGTCAAACCGCCCGTGTCATGGTGAATCGAATGCCGCAGGCACAAGCAATGCAAGGGTACAGCACCAAGACGTGGCCAAGGCAATACGGGTACTTGGACTCCGCCCAAGGCAGGGCATAGTCCATTGCCCGGCTTGAAAGCTCTAAACACTGGCGCCCAATCTTGAAGCAGATATGCACTGGCTCAATACAGAGGGACGCGAAGTTGTATAGTGAAGTACAACTGACAGTGCGCCCCAGTGTCGTCGGAGGGTGTCTGGGGACCCTCCATGATGTGAGAAGTGTTGACGCCGAATTTTGACCATGACGAAGTCTACGGCCCTTTACCTGTGGCCGCACTCGTCATAATCGAGGCAGTCGCCACCCCTCCTATCTCGTCATGCGTAACCATGGGAGATAACGGGCGAGACCATGGTATGTCCCTATGTACCATTTCACCACATAACCACATGTGCCAGAACCGAGAGTGCTCATAGGCTGTCGATTTCCTGGGTCGTTTCACAAACATAAAACCATGCGGCATAAGCAAACGTCCGTGTTGGAGAAGGGGATGGAACCGCTGGACAAGGTTGCGCAGTGGGAGGCGGAGCGGGCTCAACGCTTGGCAGAGTCAGCGGGATGCAGTTATGATTGAATTATCAATTGGGTTGGTATGTTCCACAAGCCTTCCACAGGCCAAGAAACTGTAATGCACATTCCGCCTTGGCCTGCTCCATGCTGGGAATGCAAGTACTTTCTGGCGTTACCGCTGAGCGTCTGGGTAGTATCTCGAAATGAACAGAGCTTACCACAGGCAATCTCGGATCCGGCGTGACCAAGTCAGTTGCAGGAAACCGTGCAATATGCCCAATGTGGAACCGGAGGTACTCTGAGTCGTCATCGCCGGCATCTGGTGGATAGACGCTACTCCAGAGCACGCCTGTGCCAAGTTGGATGTCTCACCAGGATCGACGGCTATAGTGCTTCGCTGTCTTGACATAGCCTCATCAACTTGTGGGTAATTCGAGCCTGCGCCCAAAGATCGACAGTCTTTGCCAAGACGTCCATGCCCCACGCTGTTCTCCCATGCTTTTTCCGCCGCCGCGGCAGCGAAGATAAAGAAGACCATTAGCCGTCATGGCAGGGATCGGATGTAAAGCGCAGAGCCGCATCGACTGGAACAGCGGGCGAAATTGCACGGAAGTGGCTATGGCGAGACGTTGGGCTTGCGGCGCGAGAGTCTTCATTGGGATCAAATCTCTCTCTCTCTCTCTCGGGCTGCTACGGAAAGGCTACTGTGCTTGCCGATAGATGCCATGCGGAAAGTGGACTTAATGCCATTGATAATCGTGTGGAATGCGTCGCGGTCAGAGGTCGGTGTGAGAGGAATAAGAGATCTGCGCTACGCCGGTGGATGAGGCCTGCTGCGCCAAGCTGCTCATCAATCGGGCCTCTTACGCGTACCAACTCGGCGACCCTTGCCCAGCGTCCTCCCGATCGGGGCGATTGCCCTTCCGCTTCGAGACGAGTCACTCGTTACACATGTCAGTGTCAGCGAATCTGGAACACGGCCCCAAGCCCGGTATCTCCCTAGAAACTCTGCAGATCCCCCTTACCCACACGTCTTCTGCAACGTCAAAGCAAGAAAGCCTCCCGGACGCGGATGTTCTCGCGGCACTGCCTTGCGATTTGGATATCTATAGCTTATCGGTGTTTCAAAACAGCAAGGCTAGAGGCTAACCATGGTTTCTGTTGATCATCCTCGTCATCTAGCTGGCCTAGAGGTTCCGTCCCAACTCAATGACGATAAGTCTCTTGAATACGAGTGAAGGACATTGTTTGTCCGCCCAGGAACCCCGCTGAACCGCGTCAGAAGCGTCGCACGAACATGTCCCATGGGGAACGAAGTTTCCAGATCTTGTTCGCTGAGGCGTGCGTTGGAGAGCCTCTTCCGCACGATATCAGCATGTTACAGCTAGGTTTTCGGTGTCCGGCATCAGATTTAGATTGTAGACTATCGTTGTTCAACCGTAGCACTGCGCTGAGATCACTCGCCAACGCTTCTCATACCCTGTTGGTTTGCACTTGGAGCATCTCAAACACAGCGCGAAGAGGTGCACAAATTTCACTCGGCTTATCGGCTTCAGCGAAAAGCACAAGCTAATATTTCGCAATCTCAGCAGCCTGATCCGCCAAGCTACGAGAAGGGGGAGGCACGGCCAACTTTTGTTCCTTCTTCTCAACATCTTCTCCAAATCGTACGACAATATTTCGACAATGGCTCCAGCTTGCCCAAGCATTGCCAACCACAATGATGTGCGGATAAGCAAATACGAGCGGAGCGGAGAAAGCGCCACAAATTGCGCCTCGGTTGGAATGAGTTTCCGTTAGTCATGATCAGGCCATACTTCCGCGACGCTCATCCGCACCCATGACATTTCAACATTGGGTAGAAAGGCGCGAGGGCGGAGCGGGGTTCCTGAAAGTGCTCGAGTTGTTACACTACGTCGAAATCCGATCGCCTCTGTACTCAGCAACTCTGGCCATGTCATTCCTACACGAGCAAAGGCCGTGTGGAAAGCACGATCCCTCGAACAATCTTGGTACAAAACATCCGTAAAAGTGGAAATTTGGACACCGGGAGACACGGCAGAACACTACTTTCAATGACGACAGCCGCGCAAGGATCACAAACGGAGCGGGGAGGAGCGGAAGTTCACAAGACTTATGATGTCCCATCAGGGTCAACACCACGGCGCATGTCTTACATCTGCCCTTGTTACCAAGACGGGATTTCGGCGATATCACGTAAAGCCCAGCATGCGCGGAGAGGAGAGGGGAGGAGCGGAGGACTCTCACAACCATGGCCACGGATTTGTGTTAAGACTCACCAAGACGGACCAAGATCCCAAAGCTGCGTCTCTCTACCGACTCCCATACCCTTGCTCTGACAGCGGAGGCCTGCATGAGCGGGGAGGAGCGGAGCCCTGTTTAGAATCCTTTGTCTCGGTCTTGTTCTTCACCAAGGCGGAACCAAGCCCGACAAATCCACTCGACCACGAAGTATGGCCGAGTGGAATCGTGGCGTCTAAACACAGTAATCACGTCTCTCAGAGCACCCAGAGCGCCACGAAAAGCTCGTCCGCCATGGATTGCTGTAGCAAGTGGATCGAGAAGAAGAGCGGACGGGTCTGTATATGTGGAGATTGGTGATAGGACAGGATGACATTTGACAGTCTGCCACCTTCCATCTTCCAAGACCATGCAAGGTATCTCGTTCGAGCTATGACCAATGCCAATACACATTACCATCCACAAAGATATCAAACTGCAGAATCTAGAACATATGTCGGGTGAACTCATCTCAACAAATTAGCTATACATTAGGACTGAAAGAGACGCTAGATCTAATGACTGACGTGCAAGTTTGTGAGAATATTGCCACACAGTTGAATGCAGTATGGTTACGACATATATACATATATGTTCTGTGAAAATAGTATAGACTAACAGCTGAAGTAGAGCGAGGCGAAAGCCAGCTTATCTACCAGTACGACCCTCAATCTCAAACCATGTGCCTCATGACAGTGCTGGGAGATATGTTCCACGAAGACTATTTTTCCTTAGTATCTGGTGTATTTTGTCTATTTCTAGAAGTGTCTTTCTCTTGCGTTTAAAATGGGTAAAAATCTTGCCCTTATCCCATTCACGCGACTAAGCAAGGTAAGTTTGCCTTCTACTCTGTTGTAGCTACGAGCAAACATGTGAGTATAACATATCTACTTCTCACGTTTCTGGGCACTATTCTTGGTTTGGTGTGGCACACTTCTTGGCCCTGAGTATCGATGGATTCAATGGAAGTTATGGTTCAGATGGGCCATAACAAATGTGAACCAATTTCCTTTTCTTTCTATCCATCGACTCCATTCGATGTTCGAAAACGTAATAGCGTATGCCATAATTCTGCAGCGTGGGCGAAGTCAGGCTTGGATGATCGAGCGGACAGTTAGTGCTGATGCAGACCAAGTGGCCGTTCGGTGATCCATCTGAGGATGTGCAACAAGCACCGTCACCGGTCAACGTAATATTTTACCACGTACGATTAAAGCTTCGATGTCGTCGTCGACTAGCTTCTGATATGTATGGTCTTCATCGCACGAAAGCACCGTCGAATAAGGGTTGTGATGGCTGTCACGCTCACGAGGTGCTTGAGCGTATGTCATTTCTCTTTGGAGTGTAGATAAAGCTTGCACTATAATCACGTCGCCTTCAGGCTCGATTTATTCCCACGTTTTTAATCTGCGCTGAGACTGCTTTGTATGGGACCATTTTGGGTAGGTCGTAAATATGCGCACGATATTAAGACTGAGTAATATCGGTATTTATTTCGATTGTAGCATGCAGCTTTACTAGCTTGAAGAATAAAAGAGTCAACTGGCTCAACAGGATCGCGCAAATTTACTTATATGCCAAACCATATGACTTTTAAAGGACACCACAAACCGCGACATGACCCCCTTTCTAATCACAGCCCTTAATCTGGGCTCAGGATATTAGCGAATCTCACTTAGGCCACTAAGATGCTTGCCAGTACTACAGTTTAAATGGTAGCAGTCGATCTCAAACATTTAGGCAGCTAAGTCACACTTCTTCTCTCTGTCTTCAACATAAAACTAGGCAACCAAGCAATAGGAAAGGAGCATCCATGCACATCTAAAATTCATCGACTGCAATTATCTGCATGATATGAGCAGTCAGGAACTTTGACACCCTCAAAATGACATATCTCGGCGCCTGGCAGAATCACCAGACATTTTGGAACTGCTCTATGTCGTGCAAGGAAACTCAGTCCTGTCTTCCTGTCATGACAAGGAGAACAAGGAGACTGTCAGTATGCCCTTGATCTGCGCTAGAAGTACCTCTTTGACGAACACAACCGTCATTGAGGTACAACTACAAAGAGCCAATCTTTGCATCTCACGTAACTCATCATATGAGTATTATTCCTTCCTCTGTAAAATTCCGAGACTATAATCGTGTCCGTATATATCTGGTCAAAACCTGCAATCCAGGCAGCATGATCTACATACCCAACGACGCAAAAGATTTGAAACTCTCGTCAGATAATCAAGGGCAAAACATGCAAAAATCACGACTTCTCCAGCAAACGGGCCGTTTGTACGAGTATGAATCAGCTTTCAAAGGTTTCACGCAATGCAAAACTGGCTGTGATACTTTTTTCTCGCCTTCAGTCTTTACGACTCTGTATAATTTTCTCTTATCCCAGAATTTTTGAAAGGGTGATTTGTCAAAAGACGTTGTTTTCGTGGTGTATGCAACCATTTGCACAGAAGACTCTCTTTTTCACCTTTTTGATAGGAATCCATAGCTTTTTCACTCTATTCAGACTCTGGGTTACACGGCTAGCCCCAAATGTAAATAACTGGCAAGGGGAAAAACAAACATATGATTGTCAGGATTTTTTCGATCATGATAGTAAGAAACAAGCCAGGTTATCAACTCTGTGTATGTATACAATTACGATCGTGTCGTTCTATGGATATTCCCAGCCATATTCTCAACGGCTTTTCTTGATACTCTTGTTCACTCTCTTTTTCCTACTTACTTACCTTTTGATAACAAGCGTACCATTGTTGACAAATCCTCTGAGCACGACTTTCTGGTCGTATCATGAAGGGAGGCGTTGACCTAGCAAAGACACGAAGAATTGGAAATGATGCATGTTTTGCTCAACATATGGCGGGACCAAGCATCAATGTCCAAGTCTTTTTTGGGTACCCGTAGTCTTGCTTTTCTGACACGTCAATCAGCAGATTAGCGTAACGAAAGGAGGCCTGTATACGTCAAACCTCGGGACGGACTGGCGACAGGGAATTAAAATACATCACAGTTCACAACACACATGGTGAGTCCACACTCTGGTGTATGGCAAAACAGGAAGGTCCAATAAGAATGGTATGTCATTAGTCTAGCTAGCAATGCCAAAACCGCTAAGCAGGCCCCTTTACACAGAGGTTAAAAAAAAGAAAACGCCATGCTCCAGCCCATTTAAAAAAAAACCAAGAATAAGGGGATTAGATACACAATAAAACCAATCGCTGCAAAACAGGAGAGAGACAGAGAGAGAGAACACTTGCACCGCAAAATCAGGGTGCATAGAACAGAGCTGAAAAGATGGAGCAGCCGGAAGCACACTGTGACGATGGCTTCGGCAATGATTGCTCACGCCTGCGACGACAGTTACGCTTTTTCTGTCGTCCGGCACTCATTCGGGGGTGTCACATGTGGTGCAGAACACCAAAACTTACACGCCCTTGATAGCGACGGTCCTCTCGCTGTTGAGCTTCATGGCATTCCGTTCGTGACTCTCCTTCTTACAGTCCTCCAGGCCCTCGCACTTGTGGTCCTCGAGCATGCGATGCTTACTGCAGTGGTGACCGCCGCAGAAGCCGCAGTCGCCTACGATGCGCTGGGCAGCGTCCTTGCAGGCCTTGAAGGAGCAGCGGATCTTCTTTGGGGGCATTCCTCCGCGCAATGGGAGGGCCATGTGGATGGTGGCGTTTGGGGGGATGGCGTAGGATTCTAGGGTTGAGGAGGGTGACGAGAGGTGCTTGCCGGCGTGGACTATGCGCAGATCCGAGGGCGTTGGGTACGAGGTGCGGAGGGCGAGGAGGGAGCGCAGGGTGGAAATTGAGGTATTTGAGGGTATTGAGAGGGGGATTGCTGTTGTGTCTTTGTTAGCCTGGTGGTGGCCGACTTTTCGGTTGACGTAGTGCAGGCAAGGACGGTTCCGAGATTCTCGGAACGCCAGGGGAAAACGTACTGCTGCTGCCGGAGACGGTCTTGACAAAGATCTGCATGGTGTCCTCGCTCTCAGAGCTGGAGGAGCTGATGCTTGAGATGCTGGATGTGCGACGCATGCTGGGTGGGGAGGCGGGTGATTGATGATTAATGGTTGGCGATGGATGATGGATGGCTGATGGGTGATGACGCTGCTGTGGCGCGGCTCGTGGATCCGGGTTGACTGCGGAGATAACGAGCTGGCTAGTTCAACAGGTGATGGCAGCTGAGGGTGGCCTGCAGCGGAGAGATGGGTGTAGTCGAAGGAGAGTGCCGTGGAGCGGTGGACAGCGTAGGAGGCGGCAGTATAAGTAAACGAGCACGAGGGATATGACTAAGGGGGTGCGTTGGAGATGGACCGATTCACAGGTGAAGGCGGCGTATGGGACGGACGCTGGACACTGGTGGTAGCGGGCGAGGTGCTATTGAGGGTAAAGATGACGCAGGGCGCTGGGCTGCGGCGCTTCTTTAAAGAAAGACAGCCCATGGGCTTGTCCGGCCTAGGCGACCGAATAAACACTGCCTGAAGCACACACGACTCGAGCCGACATGCGTTCGCAGCTCGCAGCCTCTCGCCGCTCGCCTCTCCCGGGTGGCAGGGCGGCTGCAAGTGACACATGACTGACTAACCGAGCGAGGCAGCCATTCCATGGGGTTCCATCCAGCCCGTCCAGGCCATCCCAGTCCATCGCCGGCCATGCCAGTGAATCGGAGCCCTGCATGATGCAACAGGCGCACTCGATGAGAGCATCCCACCGACCACGACAACCTTCTTTGACCGCCTCAGCCCATCTCCATGCATCCATTCAACAAAACCCCTCCTTTCTTTCAACCAAGCCCCCCCCAAAGCCACTCCACCCAGACAATGCATGCACACGTCGGCGCATTCGCCCACCTTTTTTCATTGCCAGCAAACACTTCGTCGTCGCCTTTGCTCGCCGAACCTGCCCTCCGCCCAGGTGACACGTATCGGCGGCATGCCTCCATCCCCCGTTCTCGTACCTGTGACATCCAATCTAGATGCCCTGTATCATGCAGGACCGCCGCTTGGGCTCATGGTCGCGCCGGAAAGAGGCGTGGAACACGTGGACGAACAGCGCCTGGCGTGCCTTTTGCAGCCCGGCTGAGGCGTCCGCGCTCCCCCCCAAAAGCGCCCCCATGGCATTGGTAGAACCCCATCGCAAGTATCCATCCGGAATAATTGCCTTTTGGAGATGTCTGATGTTGGCCCTTGATTCTGCTTGAGGGTAACTTTGCCTATTCATGTTCATCCCTCTCCTTCGCTTCCCTGCATCCGCTGCCCCATTCCAGACAAACCCTCACGCTCGAATCAAAAGGAGACGCTGTCGCATGGCATAATCCTCTCATCTCATCTCTTGCGCAACCATCAATAGATCGGTGCACTGCTCACCCATGGCCCCGGCACCACCAGCCATCGATTCGTACCCCCCCAAACGATCGAAATAGCAAAACACTGTCCAAACAAGGGCCATCCCCGCATCTCCCTTTATTATCTCCGTCCTGCCAATGTTACAAAAGGTTCCAGAAACGTTCCATATGCACTTGTCATTCGCAATCGTGTCACGCGCATCGGTCTTTTTTCTCTTGCCCTTGGAACAGATTCAGCTTCGTTTCCAAGCTAAGTTCTTGGTACGTGCTACCAAAGTCTATCATACATGGCCCATAACGGGGCTTACAACATGGCTTTTGGGAAGTTCTTCATCGCCTGTCTGACGCCTAGATCACCCAAAATCTCCTCGGTGCCGCCCAAAATCGCATCAAACTTGTACGTGCGATGGAACTGCTCAATCACCCTGCCCATGCCTGTTTGTGTCAACCCCCTTCCTCCAAAGATATTGGTGGCATCGTCAGCAATGTCATGTGCTGCGCGAGTGACATGCGACTTCAAGAGCCCAATGGGTCCGCCGAGATGTTTCGATTGTTCCGCGTAGGACAAGTGGCACATCTGGTAGGCAATGGATTCCAACCATGCTTGGTTCGCTTCTACGTGAGATATCATCCGGGCAAGTCTGCAAGGTGAACCGTTAGTGCGTGTAATGACCACAAAGAGGAATGATGATGTGCTAGGAGCGGACAGGGTTTCATCCGATAGAAAGCGGATCGAGGGCAACACTCACTTTTGACGGATAGCAGGTTGCTCAATCAATTTCTTGCCAAACACCAATCGCTGGTTGCACCACTTGAGGCACTCTTCGACGACAGTTCGCGACTGACGGATGACGGCGCATGCCATCATGAAGCGCTCATGATTGAAGTTTGACACTACGAGATGAGTCAGCCACTTGCTGTGAGTGAGTTCAATGCGCCATGGGCAACTTACTGATGACGACGAAACCTTTGTGCTCCTCGCCCAGTAGATGATCTACTGGAACCTTGGTGTTGTTGTACTCGACGAATGCCGTTCCGGCAGTTGTCGAGTAGCTCGTCTTGATCAGCTTGGTCTCCACTGTATCGTCGCGGGGAACAAGAATGACAGAAAAGCCCTTTTCTGTCCTGCACCCGGTTACAAAGTAATCGCAGAACATTCCATTGGTAATCCACTTCTTCGTTCCCCTGATGATGTAGTGCTTGCCGTCGGGAGTAAGCGTTGCAGTGGTCCGTAGACCAGCAACGTCCGATCCTGCGAATGCCTCTGTGATTGCAAGGCACATCTTCTTCTGGCCAGACAGCGTCTCGTTGACGACTCTTGTCTTGAGCGCAGATTCTGGCATCCACTGTAGGACTGCCGTCAAACTGATGGTCATGCCGGCCAGATTACCGTCTTGGAAACCTCGGGCATTGGCGCGAACGCCTTCTTGCGCTTGGACAAGGTCGTGGAGGTAATCAAACTCCTCGCCCTTGACTACGCCAAGAAGGTTCTTGCCATGCAAATGCTTTCCTGGACCAAGTCGCATGGCTAGCATGTCGTTCTTTGCCATCTTGTCGATGAGTTCCTGGCTGATGTATGTTCCATCCTTCTCCTTCTGCTGTGCCTCAGGTGTGATATGTTCGTCCACAAACTTCCTAATCTCCCTCCGCAATGCTCGGTGGCTTTCTTTGAAGTAGGGGCTCTTGAATTGTGGCCTCAGCCATAACGGTTCGGCGTATGGTACTGGGCTGAGATCGCCAGGCTTTGATACAATGACCTCGGACTTCTCGCCCTCAATCGTACCGATGCTTAGCTCGGCATACTTTTCCAGCACCTCTTGCCTGTGCAGATTGTAGAATGCTGCTGTGGCGTCGGTACCAGCTACTTGCTCGAGCACAACGGAGCCGCCTGGATGCGCGTCGGCGAAATCAGTCAAGTCGTAGACCTTGTGGTCAATGATACACCACAGGTCCTCAGGCTTGTTGTGCGTAGCGACGGATTCGCGGGTGAGAGTGGCGTGAGGCATGATGGGCGGCTATGGAATCAATGGGTAGAGAAGAGACAGGAGAAGAAATTTGAGCAGCTGTGAGATAAAAGGAGAAGCGGCGAAAAGTGACTGCCGCACACTGTGTGGGCTTGAGACGTTTGGCCTCGGTCAGACCAGCCAAGCTAGCCCTCTCCGCGCAGCATTCCCGACGTAGTGGAGTCGTGTTGGTGAAAGCTGGGGTAGGTGCCGAGGCACATAATCAGACCTCTCTCATTGGCTGAGCGTCGGACATGCGGCTTTCCATATCGGCTATCCCCGACAGAGGAAGTCCAGCGCATTCTGAAAGAGGTGTCATCTAAGTAATACTCATGGCAGCGATGGCGCTTCACCTTCCTCGGTGATCTTTCTTGGACATCTCCGAGGTTGTGGTTTGCACGGCCTCTATACTTTAACATTCTGGGGCGATGCTTCTAAAACGTCTCGAAGAGAGCATCAATTCAGCAAACCTACAACAACCATTACAGCGGTAGTACACACGGTGCCAGGACATAAGAGGGGAAATGTACAGTAAGACTCTTATTGGTGATGAAGCTCATCGAATTCTTTGGTCTGCCTTGTCCTCTACAGGAACTGTCCGAAACTTCTACGAAAGCTTATAATTGAATCAACAAAGTATCAAATTTGAATTTGGAGCACGTACAGTCATGGTCAATCTACTGATTCGGTTGCACTTCTAGTGGCACAATGGCATCGTTCTTTGGTTATCGTAAATAGGGGTGTGCTTCCTCCTTTACGAAATGCATGAGTTTCCCCTTCCCATGACAAAGACAAAGCAAGAGGCATTTTACTCTGAGAGGATGAGAGCACCAATTTACAAAGCTTGTACTACCATTCGCTGACGTCAATCTCGCGATGATGACTGTGAAATGTTTCAGATCCACAATTCTGGTGTTGCCCCAGCGACGAGCATCAACATCGCGGACGCGCACAGACGCGCCACTTCCGGACAAGCGCCAACGCATCAAGATTCTCGAGCTCCCTTGGATGATTAGAGACTCCACAACCCTATACCCAGGCGCTCTACCACTGGAGGCATCTCATACACCAAAATGCACCGATATTCCGCTGGCACGCCGTGCCCACCGCCCAACTTAGCTTACCCAAACACCCACTACAATGATTATGGACGGCGCGCATCCACTTACGCGCCAAACTACGCTCCAGACGATACCACCGCGAACATTGAATACACAACGGAGATACAGCCTCATCTTCGCGCAGCAAAACCGCGACGACCCGTGCGAAGTATGCGAAAGCCTGCATTCAACCCATCACTGGATATCTTCGAGGATGTCGCCCAGGAAGAGGAGCAGCGCCAGTCCGAGTTCGAGGTGAAAAGGAGAAGTCGCGCGTCTATTATGCCAGAAGGTGCAAGAACAAAGCGAAGCACAATACTCTCTCATCCAGCACAAAAGATGGCAAAGCCTGCGCCGCCTGTCCAGGAACCACAGCTTGACAGACCGCATCGGAGACGCGTTTCACAGATGCTTACAGATAGGCACGGAAGCGATGTCAACGCTACAGTACAATTGCGAGAAGACTTATTAGAGAAACAAGAGCTCAGAAAACAGGGCCCTAAGAAGGATCCCCGCCGAAGGACTATCTATATCCCATCCGATGACACCACAGTTGTGACAATCCATCCAGGACAGTCAACGCATGCAGCACGCAACCCTCGGGAAAATTCGCCAGATATCGGCCTTGACTTGGTCACGCTTTCGGAAGAGGAGGGTAACAATATGCTACCGGCGTTAAAGCGAGAGAAGAAAGCTCCACGGAAATCGCTCGCTGCCCCACCTAAGCGTGGGCCACTAAGTTCGACGTCACGATCAGTGCAGAGCGTGTCATTTTCCAGCGACGTAGTGGGTCAAGGTGGTGGGAAAGAGAACATGCCGCCAGGCATGGAGGTCATTGAGAGCAAGGGGCACGGGACGCATATCGAATTCAATTTCAGCAAGCCAGACGCAAAGAAACCTGTAGCAAAGGCTTCCTCAAAAGTTCATTTCAACGCGCCTAAGGAGGTCGCTCGGCCATCACAAACAAAGACTAGACCAGAAGGCACCCAGAAGCGATTGCGCCCGCAAGTTAGCCATGACGATCGTCCGGCGAAGTCAATCAAGGCCAGAGCAGACGGCACTGCCTCTACAGCAAGTAGCAGGGTATCTCTAAAGGACACAATCAAGACTGCAAGGGCAAGGACAATCAAAGTAAATCGTCAGCCGCTCTCATCTTCCCCATTCCATACCGATAAATCTCCGCCCAACGCTTTACGCCGTCAAAGGGGTGAACACGCATCAGCCAGTATCACAATGATGCATGTCGTTGGCCGGCGACCGCAGCCACAGGAGAAGTATCCTGTGCTGGAGGAAGACCTGGCTCGACCTGAGCTATACGAGGATAATTGGCTTACCTATCAAGAAGTTGCCATCACACAGCTTTTGAATTCGGCATTCGACTCGGCAAGTAAGGACCCCAACACTGAGCAAAGCCCGGAGGATTTGCGCAAGAAGATGCTCGCTCTTTATCACGATCCTTCGATGCCATCGCTGCACAAGCGCTTGCAGGCATCCTTACATTACGGTGCCTTGAGTATACCGAAGGATCTACTTGCGCAGACGTTGAGACTCAAGGATGATGTCGGTCTCCGTAAGAAGTTCTTGAATCTCTGGACCAAGTCTTACGACCTGAACGCCCTCCGAGCCGCAGCCGAGACAATTGTTGGACGACAAATTTCGACTCCTTGCCGACTATCCACTGGCTCTACATGTTCAGACGATGGCTCTCGAATGTACCGCGCCGAGCGGCGTGCGATTGAAAGTTTTCTGGATGCCTTCTTGATCAAAAATGAGGATGCTGTCCGCGTCAAATCTGGAGGCGGCAGCATTGCCAGTCTCACACGTGGCGATGATGACTTCGGTTCTCAAGGCTGGTCGTGGAGGCGTACCGCCTTGCGTAGCTTGATGTTAGCTCTCCTTCTTGATAGGGCCAAGACGACAGACAATCTGCCGGGGTGTCTTTTTCAATCGACATCATCCCACAAGACATCTGTCGAGGTCTTGCACCAGCTCTCTAACCTGTTGCTACCTTCCCTTGGCGACATCACTCGCCCTCTTGGTCATCTCAACTACAAAGTCGAGCATGTTCAGTATCCGCTTCAAGAGTACACATACCATATCGACAATATAGCAATTGACTTGCGCGATGGCGTTGTTCTCACACGGCTTGTAGAGCTGCTGCTTTACCCTTCATCTACGCTAGTCGCACAGCAGGAGGACACAGTCACTATCGCGATGCCGTCTGGTGAGTTGTTGACTAGCTCCTTCGACTTCACGCAAAAGGAGAGCTGGGTTCTGTCACAACATCTGAAATATCCGGCGATTGGTCGCCCACAGAAGGTGTATAATGTCCAAATCGCCCTTTCCGCGTTGAACGGCGTCCGCGGTATTCCTATCCAAGTACCCGATGATATAAGAGCCGAGGACATTGTCAATGGGCATCGTGAGAAGACTTTAAGTCTCCTGTGGTCACTGGTTGGCAAGTGCGGTCTTGGAAGTCTGGTTGATTGGCCGCAAATCGTGAAAGAGACAGAACGGTTCAGGGAGCAGTGGTACAGCAAACGCGACAATTACAGACAGGGAGATCTTGACTCCGACGATGACGAGACATCGACCGAGCTCGAGGGCCTGAATTACCACAAGCGCCTGCTTCTCTCTTGGTCACGCTCAATTGCTCGTCTGCATGGTCTGCGTGTCTCGAACTTCACAACCAGTTTTGCGAATCCGACTGTGTTGGAAGTCATAGTTGACACGTATCTGCCATCTACACTTACTACGTCAGTTGGAAACTCTCAACTGGGCTTAGCAACGAAGCTGAAAGCCGTTGGTTGCTCTTCGTCATTCATTTCGCTGTTCACACCTCAGAATACGTCCTTGCGCTCTATTCCATCACGCGACTTTACACTGCTCACGCTGGCGTTCCTCGCTTCCCGTCTTATTCCCCTTTCTCTGACGCACCGTGCCGCATCAACTATTCAACGTGCGTTCCGTCACCATGTCCTCCGACGCGAAACGAGCAAGCATATCATGGCCATGCGGATAGCGCACGACTGTGCTGTAGTTGCACAGGCCCGTCAACGCCTCGTCGATGCCGCAACTGTGATCCAGCGACGATGGAAGGGGATTCTCGAGGCGAGACGACAGCAGCTAGAGAGCGATGTCCTTGCTTTCCAAGCACTGGCTCGCGGATGGGCCATTCGACGCTGGGTCCGACGTATCACAGCTGGGCGGATCGGTGGCAAAGAAAAGGTGCGAAGAGTTAGGGGTGGTTGGTAGTATTTGTTGAATTATTCAGGAGCAACCTCACAGAAAGATTGGGTTAGATCGACATGAGAGGAGACTAATTTGATATGAGCTGCGGGGATTGTGGGTTGTTTAGGAAGGAGTTGCCTGCTTGTGGATTTGTTTGGTCCGGCGCTTTTTGGGGGCATCATTGGGATTCCCGCGCTGCATGGCAATGCACTGTCGCTCCACACCTTTATGTTTTAATCGCTTGATACCAGATTGCTTAGCTTATGCTTATTTCATGTTACCATTTCTAAATTGTGGCTGTGCATAGTTTCTTGATTGGTGTGCGATTACGTCCAAACCAGTATCGTCTACAAACTTTCAAGCCTTTGGACCATTAATTTCTACAAAAGACTCCGTGAGAAACGCTCTACGATGTTCTCATCAACACCCTCTCCTACTTTGGCCAGGTTTCAAGGTAAGCTCTGAAATGGAAAAGTAGCCTTACTTCCATTCAAGTAAGGTAGATTGGTCGAACTTATTACTCACAGTTACCTTAAAGTGACCTACTGCGGTATTAAGGTGTTTTCCATTGGTGGCTGTCTATTCTCTTAAACGAACATCAATTTGGGAAACGGCCCCAGAATACATAACTAGCTTCACATAAACCAAATTTGACCGTACTGTGGATAGACAGATTGCAGTCATGTATCAAACTGTGCTGTGACAGGGTGGGTGGGTAGAGCAACTTTAGCCGAGCGCTAGTTGCCCTGCATGTCATCCATTCAAAGCTCTAAATCTGACGTCTGCTTTTGCTTCAGCACGACCACCCCGCTCAAGATGGATTTCAAGAGAGGAGAACGCGTGAATCTAAATTTTGACACTGGAGCAGTAGAGAAGCTTGAGCCAGAGGCAGATCATGAACCTACACAACCCATTTTCCCCACATTCGTGGGTGATATACTGGAGCGCGATTCATCCACCGCTAATCCTCCAGTTGCCCCCTCCCTCAGAGCAAATGTAAATGGGTTTCCGACGCATAAGAAGCGTGTCCCGCGCGTATCCGCGTTCAAGCAACAACGGGCGGCGAAGGAACAACAAGCTGCTGCTGCTCAGAAAGCGCAACATGCACCGCGCTCTGGCTTTGATCCAAATGAGGAGAAAAGAGCTATAGATGAAGAGAACAAGCGGACACTGGCTGCCATGTCCGAAGAAGAGATTGAACAGGAGCGCCAGGAGTTGATGCAGGGCCTTAGTCCTGCTCTGATCCAGAAGCTACTTATGAGGTCGAATATTGATGAAGGGAGCAATGAGCGAGACCTCTATCCTGAGGAATCCTCAGCTCCATTATCAACTGATGACAACAAAGCAAGATCGGAAGCAAAGCCTCTGAGTACCAAGAAGGTCTCATTCGAAGCCCCAGAGGTAGAAAATGAAGCAACTCTTCCGCAACAAGAAACTACAGCACCAACATCAAACGCACAGCTCACTTCAGACACCACATCTTCTTCAATAGCCGTTCCAGCCGATGCCTCCGACTCAATACACTTCCCTACCCCACCACAACCGCCCGACCTCGACCCAAATGACCCCGCCTTCCTCGAAAACCTACATGAGAAATACTTCCCACACCTGCCCTACAACCCTAGCGAACTATCATGGATGGCACCCATAGATCCTGCAGACAAGTCCTCACCATACCACCCGTCGCAAACGGCGCTCAACGCTACCGAACTGCGCTTCGACTTCAACGGCGCGCTACTAGCACCCAGTGTCGCGCGCGAGATACCGAGCGACAGGGGCTTGCACAACCACGCCGACGCGCCAGAGGCGGCAGGATATACCATACCGGAACTAGCAGTGCTGGCACGGAGCAAAGTCGCTGCGCAGCGGTGCATGGCGTACCAGACGCTCGGCCGCATTCTGTACCGCCTAGGACAGGGCGAGTTTGGTGTGGAGCGGGCACGGCAGGACACGGATGGGCCAGTGCAGGTTGCCAAAAATTCAGACGTGGCGGACGACGACGACGACGACGAGTATGAAGAGGAGGATGTGGGCAGTGCAATGGCGTCGGGACTGTGGTCTTGTATGGAAGAGGGCAGAGTCGTCGAGACACTGACCGAGGAGGCGAACAAGACGAAAGGACATCTGACGGCACGCACATTTGCACAGGAAGCGCTGTGGAATTGGAGGAGAGGCGGTGGACGCAAGAGGCATGCTGTTTGAGCTCTATGAGGAACCCATGAGGAGCTTGGAAAGTGGCTACATGGCGGTCAGCTGTCCATTACGCGCGTCGAACTGCCTGCATAGGCATGTCCAGCTAGCCATTGATTTACTCTGCAAAGTTTCGTCGAGAAATGTATACAGCCCCAGAGCGATCCAGCGCTACTTCGAGAGCCAAACAACATCGATAGCAGTGGTGACACATTTCCTGTATACCTCGATGGTAAGCACCACAATGGCCAAAGGTGTGGGAGAGCGAAAATTTGAGGAGGAAAGTCTAGGAGCCAGGAAGCATCCATGAATTGGGGAATTAAATGTGGACAAATGTGACAAGAAGGCTTGGCTAGTTTGACACCGTCTACAGACGCTGAAGTGATGTACAAACAATATACCCCACAGTTCAACTCCGTTGATATGTCCAAACACCCATCGCTATGCATGTTTCTACCGTTCCATCTATGTGTCAATGCTGATATGGGAATCAATGCTACCGCTACTCTTCATGAGGATCATCTTTCGCCAACTCGTTGCCATCCTTTGGCACTTTCTGTACCACTACTTCCTCGTTGCTCTCAGCTTCCACGAGGCCCTCAATTGTATGCCCGAGTAGACTTCCCAAGCTCTGCCTTTTCGGAGGAGACACACTCCCGGTACCCAGTCGTTTCTTGCTCAAAACCCATGGAACGACTCTTACCGCGAGCAAGTCTCGATCTTCATTGGATGATGCTACCTGATCCCTCTTCTGGGTGGTGCACCTGAGAGAAATAGGATCAGCAATGGTAGCACGATGGAGGCGCTCGATAACGAGCTTACTCCTTTTCAACTCCCTCGATCACCTGCAAGCCATCGATTGTGGTCAACTCATCGTGCTTATTTGGCTCCGGGGATCGGCGCACATCTTCGTCTGCATCTATCATCTCAACGTCCTTTTGCACCTCTGTGCTCCTATCACTACTAGTATCCGCAGCCTCTGGACTCCTGCGTACAGCCTCTGTGAGTTCATCGACGAGGTCTGCGCGAATATAGACTACGCCCGTGCTTGCCTTCGGCAGTGTAACGTTGGTCTCAGGCTCAAAGATCTGCTTCTCGTCGGCAATTGTTACGTATTCGTCATTATACATGCGCCACAAGCCGTTTTGGAAGTCGTAAATGTAGATCCAGTAATGGCCGCCCTTGACTCCGCCGCGGTGGGTGAAGATAGCATGAAGGCGGTAAGGATGGTCATTGCAATCCTTGAAGACAGTCTCAATTTGAGACTCGAGGTCGCTCATCAACAAATTGAGGCCGTCGAGATCTTCTTTCAGGTGTTTTGCTTTATCGATCAGGGCGTCTGTAAGCTCTGGCGGTGGTGTTGGGAGTGAGCCCGCCCCCGATTGCTGCAGCTCTGATTGTTTTTCCGCGAGCAGGTCGTTTACAAAAGCACTTGTTTCTTCGATGGTGTCAACGAGGTCCATGCCCTCGATATCTGTAGTCTGCAACCGCTGCCTCTCGCCACTGGCTTCGCGAAGTTTTCGCTGCTTTTGCCACTGCGCTTCACGTAGCTTGAGCAAGTCGTCTTTGTTAAGCGTTTTGGTTTCTCCCAAGTATCGATCCATGTACAAGATTTTGTCCAGACTGATATGTGAGCGGTCATACACCAGGTCTTTGACCCATTGTATACGCCGCACATTGATGACTAGTATAGGTGCGGCCGTGTCGATATAGTCATATCTGTTGGCGCCACCTTCCATTTCCTGTTGCCCAAAATCGTCATCTAGAGTGGCATAGAGATGGCGGTCTCGCCAACCAGGAGAGACAAGGTAATTGTGCCGAAGCTCGCTCAATTTTTCTGCCCCTTTGGCCGTGTCTCGAACGGTTGTGACATCGCTGAAAAACAGCTTCTTGATTGTATCCCATTGCTCACCTTCACGCATGACATCATCGCCTTTAATCGCACATGATATCAGATCAAAGATGTTGCCCATCACCTCTGCCGCGTCCTGTTGGCGAGCACTTTCCTCAAGAATGCCAAGTTTAGTCTTGGTTTGATCTATCTTTGATTGCGCTTGCGGTCGAGGCGGAACTGGGGGAGGGCGGGTAGGTGGTGCAGGCCTGTCGTTCTGATCTCCAAGGTCCATCGCTTGCATCGATGACACGCTCTTATTATCGTCATCCATGACAGAATCGGGAGGGGTAACGGGGGTCGCTACACCACTTGGAGCAGCGGTAGGCCCACTGATAACGACACCGTCGATGGACCCGAGTCCATTGCCTTCAGTGGCGGCTAGAATAGGCGATTTTGTTGGTTCTTCTGGACTATCCGTCCTACACAGGGCCAGAGAAGCGAGGTCTATTGCAGGGCGCACAGTGTCGGTAGGAGCAGATATCATATGCTCAAAGAACGCTCGCAATTCGCGGACGACTAGATCAAATTAGTGTCGGAGGTGGCATAAGAATATTGCATACTGACACTTCTGGGCCACCGCAACTCTGTCGGCTGTAACAGCAGTACGCCCGACTTTCTTATCCTTCAACGCATCTGCTGACGCCTCTTGCATATGGTTCTCGCAGTTTAGAATGAGCTCCCGTAGAGGCTTAATAGTGAAGAGGAACTGAAGCACACTGTTGAGGTAGCACGTATTGCCGATATTGCGGAGACCTACTGGCCACGAATCAAGAGGGTAGTCGTTGCGCCTTGCCTCTGGCTGATTAGGATCGACCATTTTGTTGTTGAAATTCTGGGCCTGATCTTGCTGAATAATTGCAAATGCCTTCTGTAACTTTTCCACGTCCCCTGGATTAGCGATGTCAACAGAAGTCTTTAACACTTCAAGATCGAGTTTGAGGGTTCTATTGTCAACCGAAAACAGCGCGTATGCCTCGCCAATGTCCATCTCCGGCTCGGTCATAGTGCCCTTTTCCAGGAATTCACGTAGTCGTTGGCTTTGACGCCTGTCTGCTATTATCAGGACCGCTTTACGGGCAGTATCCAAGCATGCAGGGTTGTCTTGCGTCTGCAACAAACGTCAGCCCTTCTACAAACACATCTGATGGCCAAAGGAAAACACTTTCGTAGCTTCAAAATACAAACATACCTTTAATGAAAACATTGTCTGGACAAAGTCGTCAGAGGCACTATTGTCCAAATCCAGCCATGACAAAGCTTGTTCTTCTGTTTCGATTGCCTCGGCGGCCTCCGCACGGATCTTATCACTGTTGCGCGCATCGCCCAGAACGCGCAGTTGTTTTCGAGTTTCGTCTGCCAGTGATGGACTGATGTCGGCTAGACGGGCTTTAAAGGTACCTATGATATGATCATCGCTGATGACGTTTGCATGGGCGGGATCAATGCCGAAGTATTGGTATGCTGTCTCCAGGTCGCGCCTGCTAGTGAAGCCCTGTGAGGCAAGAATACCTACTTGCATTCCGAGCATTTCACTGTTGCGGCCGTTTGCGAGGTCTTGCAGGCATTCGAAGTAGTAGGGATGGTTAGCAACGTCTACTTCGGCTTGTCGAGAGTATGCGAAGAGAATCAGCTCGTCTGAAAAATCACCAATGGCGCCCAGGCTAGCGTAGTAGCTTCGATATTGTCAGTGATAAGTAGTCAAGATGAAGGCGGTCTACGCACGGATGGTCTTCTTCGTGATTTGTGCTGCGCGTCTCAACTCGTCCTTTGACTTTGCTATCTGCAACTCCGTCAGTATGTGCTTTGCAATGATCTAATGTGAGCATACAGTCATTACAGGCCAGCATCCTCTCGATATCACCTCGCGATGGTGTAGGGTATAGCGGTTGGTGCCTGCAACCAGAACGCTCACTCTCAGAGAAGCTAAGTATTATGGTGTTCAGCTCGTAGCGAGTATCCTCAATCACATTACGCAACGTTGATTCCAAAGGATCTTTGGGCTCATCCGGCTTGGGAAGGTACCAGACCTCAGCCATTCCTCCATCATCTTCCTCTTCTACAGCGCTTGTGAAGCCAAGGCGTGTCAGTATCGAGTCGCAGTCCCTGCCGAAGGTCTTGAGAAATTTTCGATTGAGCAGTGGTATGCGCGCTTTACCCTTCACTGGTTTCAAGGAGTCTTGGAGGTACGTGTTTAGGAAATCGGGAGCATCGACTCTGCGGGCCATGACGGTGTCTGCTCGGTCACCTGCGAGCTGCTTTGCCGATTCCCATCTTCTCCTAAGCTGGGCTTGGTTGGTCAACGTCTCGACATCCTGCTCTGAAAGTTGAGGTGGCTTTATGCTGATTGCTACTCTGGTCGGACATGCTGGCGCTGAACAGCGGAACCTGTATGTTCGTGGTTTCCGCTGAGCTCCCAGCCCGTTCGACCCATTCGAACCATCCTCTCCCTCGAATAGGAAATGATGTAGGGGGTATTCATGGTATGCTTTGTTGCAAGGTGCGGTGCTAGGTTCACTGTTGCGGAAGTCGACGGTTATGTCAACATGCCACCGACATTGAGAGCAGTATGACGCAACCTTGTACACGGTAGTGTGATCTAGGTCTTCTCCCACTGCCGGCAGCTGGGACTGCTCGCTCTTGTTGAACAGGGTGTGCCTGCAGTTCCGGAAGGGTACCGCGGCAGCTGTCGGTTGGTCCGGATGGTATCGTGGCGGTGCGCTCGTTAACAGGTTGCGGCCAGCCCGTTCCTCGTATCGGGGGTCATATGTAAGGAGATCTTGGAGTAGCCGCGGCGCTGTCTTGCCTATGCAGAGCCGTCATTAGCATGGCCCGCCAGTCAAGCCCACGGGTACTGTACCGGGCGCCATGGCAGCTGCGGGCGTCGTGGAGCAATAAAGCGAGGCGTGTCAGAGCTGGAGCTGCGGAAGGGAGTGCAGTATTTGCTGGAGAGCACGGCACGCACGGCGAAGAGGGGAGGGTGGTGGGCAAGTGGACAGAGTACAGGTGTGATTGGAAGTGTCTAAACAGAGTATCGTAGGCGGCAACTGGGAAACGTAATGCGCCTTCTGCACTGCAAGCGCCCACTGCACACAGCAAGGCAGACTGCTGGGCCAAAGGCGCCTTCTTCAGAGGAACAATCAATATGAAATCGTAGACCGTGCGCAAGCAGCGCCGTGAAACTTCAAGACAGCAGCCATCAATGCTGCGCTGCGACCCCAGCCAGAAGCGATGATGCAGATGCGACTTGGGCGCCTGCGCCTTTGCGGCCTAGCGCGCTGTGGGTGCCAAGCCCATCGAAGCCAACTTCAACGACACCCAGGGAGCTGTCAAGCCGACATCGACGCCCACTTCCGCCCGCCATGGCCGACCAACACCCCACCTACCATCCGCAGGATGCTCTCTCGAACACAGTGACCACGACGCTCCAAGTCACGGCCTTTGGTGCCCTCATTGCCGGTGTGGAGAACACGCTCCGGAAGCAGAATGTCGGAGCCCTGGGCATCCTCACCCGGTCGGGAGGCACAATTGTCTACTTTGGTTTGTAGCCTGTCAAACGTGTCTGTATGGAGCTGAGCAGAGCTAATTGGCCTGTAGCGAGCGCCGGAGCAGCCTATCAGTTCACCAAGGACGCGACCAGCAACTTGCGCCAGAAGGACGATTGCTACAGCGAGGCAGTTGCAGGATTTGCGACCGGCGTTGCTGCTGGTATTGCGAGTATGTAGCCCCGAAACGATGCACCAGACAATGCTGATGCCTTCCAGGGAGGAGTCTTCCGTTCATGCTCGGTGCCGGAGTCGCCTTCTCCGCTGTCTTCAGTGCGTTCAGATACACCAATGGCTTTAGGGGCGTTGGAGACATCCGTGTAGAGGACGATAGTGAAGTTGAGCGGAGAGAGGAGTTGAAGAAGGTGCGCAGGCGGCCACTTTCGGAGACCATTGAGCAGCTGGGCGAGGGCCGGGGTACGTGCGCTTGCAGCCAACCACATATTCCTAAGACTAACAATATGAACAGGTATCTACGCTCCTGGCTACGAGGAGAGGAGACGGCAACGACTGTTGGAGAAGTACGGCATCGATGTGAAGGCAGCACAAGAGCAAACCTAAACGCGGCACGCGCTTTCCTTGAAGTTCACAACATCAAATATCTGATCACAGAGATCTGGGTCCTATTAGGCCCGTGTATATACTACGTTAACAATTGGATCGGATCAGTGGGTGTCCTTGCCCACCTTGAACTCTTCTGGCACTATTTGCAGAGGTGGGGCCATCCGGCCTGAAATGCCTTATTCTATGACCAGTACAGTAGGTTTCAATGTCCGGAGATATCTGCCGAAGTACTTCAATGAGGGTGTATCTTAAAGATCAGGACACGATGGAACTGATGGAAGCCGCTCGTGAAGGGCATGATTGAGCCATCGCGTTGATACACCGAGCCCGATGCTCATTAGACATTCCCCCATGCCCATTGCCTGCAAAGACCGGTTTCAAGACAAATTGCAAATGTCCACATGTCTTGGCTTTCGCACTTGACGTGAGTGCAATTAGTGGAATGCGGGGTAGCTTCTCCAGCAGGCTGCAACTTCGATGCTGAGCTGTACCCCCGATCCGGCGCTGACATCATGTTCGGGGCCTACAGTATGACACGGTGCCTGGATTGATCGCGTGAGCTTGCTAAACACTTTGGATGTCAATCTTTGAAACATGAGCGGCTGCGGCGCTCTGCGTAATGATGTCTTTCCTCTTAACCGCCCTCGACGTACCGCCTCTGGGTTGCCCCACCAGCTGCTACCCGGCGCGACCTCGACCTCTTCCACAACTCATTTCGAGCTACACCGGGTGAAGCCTGCTTAGGATTTTTAGTGTTCCATAGAAAACCTAAAGGAAGGCCAGAAACTTCCTTACCCTCCATTGTACGAGCACATCATGGCAGCTTCGCAGGCGCAAGGTGATGTGGGCCTGAAAGAGCGGTTCTTCCGCTATTTTCAACATGAAGTTATCGGTAAACTCTACTGTCAGTACTGTAGGATACAGCTAATAAGTTCTAGCACTTCAAGAGCAAATGGAGCGTCTCAACCAAATGTCTGTAACTGGCGGTGAGCGCAATGACGCTGTAGACCACTGCCTAGCAGGCATTGATCGTCTCTCACACGAGGTCAAAGACGCTTCGAGTTATGTACCGGCATACGATCAGAGAACATATAGCGAAGTAATGCTTTTCTTCCCTTGATGTGTACACAGCTGACACATGTAGGCAATCAAAGCGCTGTCCGAGAAGCTCCAGAACACCCGCAATGCCTTCAACCCACCCAAGAAATTCCAATTCAAGACTCGCAAGAACGCCTCCGCTATTTCGATAAATGATGCTGCCGAGCTCGCTCAGTCTCAGAAGCTTCGCGCACCAGTATACGTTTCCGACACATCAAATGCGAACTCTTCGTTCGCGCCCACGCCGCTGGACAAACTATCGCCAGGCGAGGAGAGGAGGCAGCTGGATTTTGCCGCGGATACTGTAGAGGAGGATGGCATAGACGGCATCGAGGCAGGCCCAGGAATTCGGAAACCCTCGTTTTCGAATGCGGCAAAGGTCACGATATCAAAGCACGAGGGATTGCACATTGTTCTGCCTACATCAGCAGCACACGCTACCAGCTCAGGCACAGTATCCAACCTGAGACATTGCATTGTCGACCTCTCACCTCCCACAGCGAATGGTGCTCCTTTCGCAGCATTGTACCTTAAGAACATCAAAGACTCCCTGATCATATGTGGTCAAGTTGCTGGAGCAATTCACATAACAGATGTTGTGGACAGCGTCATTGTAATCTCGTGTCGCCAGTTCCGCATGCACGATTCGAAGAATACCGATGTGTACTTGCACTCCGCAAGTCGACCTATCTTTGAGGACTGCGATGGTTTGCGGTTCGCGCCATTGCCAGAAGCATACGTAAGGAAATCAACCACGCGACCAATGTGAATGCTAATTTATACCAGGCCACACCCGAAACCTTGCAGTCATCGAACCAGTGGGATCAGATTGACGACTTCAAGTGGCTGAAAGCAGAACCAAGCCCGCACTTTAGTATATTTCCAGAGTCGGAGCGTGTCAAGGACGAGGTGTGGAGAGACAAAGTACCAGGTGGCCATGATGTGAGCTTGGACGACATTTTGAAGGCAGTGAAGACGCGGTGACGAGTCTAAATCTGATACATGTAGGCCACCCAGCGCTGATCTGTAGGAGGATCAGCTTGGGATAGGCACAGAATCAGATCGTGGCCCGCTATGACATATGTAACAATGAAAGCGCCCTCTTGAAGGCATTCAACAATCTACGTAGATGCCTTGCGTTTGATCTGATGCATACATTTCTTTAATATATAGGCCTTCTAATCTCCTTTCCGATTGTTTAGCGTTAGGGTCCCCACCACGTACTTTGCCGATTTGGCAGACTGGCATTGAAGGCAATGATGAAGGCGCCAGAAGTACCTTACATAATTATGTTGCTGTGTTTCCTGTGAATCGAAGCATATGACATCTGTAAATTAAAAGTAAGTAAGAATGTTAAGTGTTGTGGATTAATTGTTAGTCCAGTAATACTTGAAGTCTTCCACAAGCCCTCCAAACATGCCTAGACGACCGGTTACTTAGCTTGCCGTATCGCCTCAGCAATGAGGCCCTAAGTTATCGCAAGTCCCTAGACCTTTGTAATGAACTGTTCAAGGTAGTCGAAACTAAGCGCATTTCCTAAGCATTATGTCTCCCATAACGTCTCTAGAGGCCCACATTCCACAATTCTAACGAATCAGGATCGCAGAACAAAGAAGGTCTTCGACGAGCCAGTAAGGCGTTATAAGCAGTTTTAGATTTGATATTGTGAAGCATTTTTGCACCGAAAGTGTGCTTATATTATTATCGTCTTCATCCAAATGGCTGTGTTATCCCATTGTTGGTAATATTCTTCGTTGTTCCCAACGGAGAAGCGTCTGTTTTGGACAAAGCTATGAATTCGCCACCTGACAACATCCGATTCGTCCGAGTTAAAAATTTGCTCTTTTGTAACACACGGAGCTACCCCACTTTAGTTGGCCCCCAAATTAGCGGTGCCTGCGCATGCTGTGAGCCATTTGCAAATTCAGCAGTCTCCACTTCGTCATTAGGTATAAGGATTATTAAATTGCACTCTCTTTCATCAAAGAAACACCATCCGCTTATGTCAGCGAATATCTTCGATGGTCTAGGTATGTCTAACAAACGACGAACCTAAACACAATTGTGCCTAACACTTTACAGTGGTCATGATTTCCGCTTGTCAAGCACAGTTTAACAAGCGCGGGAGACCGGGGTTCGATTCCCCGTCGGAGAGTACATCAGACGGTTTATCATCTTTTTTGGCTTTTTTTTTGCTGTGCCAGCTCGTCCTAATACGGAGGGAACCTCGGCTGCATAAATAAAGTTAAGCTAACCAGAGCATACTAGTTAGGTAAATTACAATTATTATTATTTTGTACTCGCTCTCGTACATAAGAATAACTGCAGACATAAGCTACGCGTAATCCCTGAATATGTGCCCAGAGCATAACTACGTCTTTACAACGACTGAGTTACAATTTAGTATTATAGTTTCTTTAGCATAAGGCACTGTGCTGTCATTTATCATAAGTCCCTTCTTACTTCTAAGTACAAGAGAACGTGCTATTACAGCCTATATTAGCTGCTCTTCGAGCGCTCTAATTGGAGTTGGACAGTCGAGGTATTTTCCCAGGTTTCGATGCAAAGAACAAGGAGTCTATGATTGCTGCAATAGAGAAGAGTGACTGGCGGAATGAATGCTTTATGCAGAAGCTATATTTCATGCCTTTGAGCGATCGGAACGGAAAGGGGAAACCGTTTTTCAGATTGCGTAGATAGAAAACATCAGGCGAAGGGACGTGAGTCTCTCAAACAGGTTTCACCAAGGCTTAAGCCAGATTATCATCCTATGGAGACACGAATGCTTACAAAATCTTTAGGAGCTATAAATGTGCCATTCATATGATTCTTTACATTCGCTTGCCCAGATGTCACCGCTGTGACGGTCGTATATGACGACGAGATAGTGTCTTGGTGCTACTTACCGTAGACGTTTGCTTTCGCTCATATTTAAAACTGATTATTATATCTTATAACATTACAATATCACTTGCTATATAGCTACTGCTAGCGCCTGGACACTATAATGACCAGTCAGAAAACCTCTGGTGAAGTTGCGTAGAGCACACAGCTGGTCTCTTGTTATGTAGCGGACAACGATGGCGATTGGTTGAGTCAGATGTACATCAGTTAGTATGATCATGCTGGAAAGACGAATTACTGCAGTGAGTAGTTTTTTCAGGCCACAAAGGCAAATTACTTTCTGGACTCAGTGGGCGGAGGCGGCATCAAACCGCAAAGTGTATCGTCGGTTAATCGTCTCAGACTATTTCCGACAAGTTGAGGGAAAGTGAAGATCCAAAGAGGCACCAATCGCTTGGACGTAAAGTGGAAAACTTTCAATGGCGAAGAGTGAGAAGAGGTTAATTAACAGAAAACTGGTTTGGAGTACAAGAAGGATACTAAGACAATGTATAGTCGTACATCGGGTTGTCCCCAAAGCAACATATTTGAACTCATTCAATCCAAACATGCTGCAACTGGCGGCAGAGAGATTGTGGAGGCTTCGAAGGATGCTATCTGGGGTGTTGGGCTTACCTTGGTGAAGGCGAAGAAACATAAAGGCGCGTGGACAGGCCAAGATCAGCTTGGAAAACCGCTGATGAGAAATTCGCGGCAGGTTGAAAGAAGAAAGAAGGAGGTGAAGTCGTAAGAACGGGTAAAGCACCTCGATAATAAAATTGATTGGCATTCCTACTTTGTAGAAGCATTTCCATCTCTCAAGAAGTACTGAAGCACTTTCAGGCAGCTTTACGACGTCCTTGTTTCGTTTTGCGAAAAGGCACCATTTATCTTCACAGTACGGTTTTGGCGACGTTTGTTTAGAGACTTTCTGGATGAAGCCAACACACTTTATAGGGGCCTTCCGTCCCGTGTACAAGTATTGAAGAAACTCTAGACATCTACTGGTCTTGCTTGTTTCTTGTAGATATGGTGTACGGGCAATGTCAAGTCAGTTCGGCTTTGCGCCGCAATGGTCACCACAACGGTCACCACAACAGCAACAGGTCCAGCAGGCACCTCGGGCATTGTCATTACCAATACCCTATGTGACAGAAACCACTGTAAGCCCCCTCCACCTTGTGCTTTAAAGCTTGAAATTAAATTTATAGGGTGGAGGCTGGAAAACCTCTGACATTTTCCCGCGACTTCTCCTTTCAATGGGTGCGTAGGTATTACTATGACTCAAGATCACAAGATACAATGCTTGCCTTCGAATGATGGATTGACAACATCTCCGTATTCAGGACTAAGCTGCCAGTACTTTGTACCACTACACAGCCCCAATCGACAGCATGCACTCAGTGTGTAGCAAAGGTCTCAGGGAGATAATAAAGAATAATCCTCAGTTTTCTGGTATATCAGAATTGTAAGACAGCCACACTCTGGCGATAGAGCTTTAGAAAAAATTGGCTCATTTATATTATACAAAACGTATGTATGTGCACAACGCCATGTCATCATCGTAAAAGTCGTGAACCGTATGCACGTCATCAGAGTGGCAGATTGCCTCCGAGCAACAAGCTCTCAAAGCGGCCTCAAATTCGCACCCTGATACTTCCATAGCTGCTCCAGGCAAACCGCTGCAGCGACATACTTCCAGCTCTTCAGACTGCGATAGTTCTCCCAGCCCTCCACTTCCAATGCCACCTTATAGCAAGCAATAGCCCGCGGCAATGTCTCCGTGTCCTCCTCGCCCTCCCAGTCACCGTCGCCCAAAACAATTCTCTTGATGATACCGCTGATGTCGCGGTTGAAACGTTCCTGGACCTCAAGATTGGCCTCGCGAATGTAGCGGGATGACGCACGCTCCTTCTTGCCGAGAATGTTGCCGGTGAAGACTTCGAGCTCGGTGAGAGGCTTGCCGCGATGCGGGCGCATTGTATCCATAATTTCGAGCATATTGTCTTCATAGTGTTCCCGAAGCTGCTCGGCGAAATCCCAATGATGATCCCACTGAACACCGCGAGCCTCACGGTCGATATATCTCTCAAGCTTCTGTATTAGTGATTCGCCTCCCCAGGTGCGACGAAAGGCCTCAAAGTCACTTTTCATCTTATCAAAGAACTTCTTCTCGTTGATGGCGCGGAACAAGACCCCAAGGATCTTGTCGCTTCGATAATAACGAATTCTAGCCTTATCAGCGTCCAAAACGCTGACACCATCAGGATCATCGACATCGTCTTGCTCGAGCTCCTCGAGTTCTGCAGCTCCGACTTCATTGATCACGAGGTTCGATCCGGGGGCCATAAAGTCAGGCCGAATGAAATCAGAGCCACGTGGGATCTGACTCATGTCGGCCGGATTGCCAGATTTACTGAAGTCAACAGCATCTGAAGCCAGTTTCGCAAGAAGTATGCACTCTTCGTCTTGAGTTCCTGTTGATTTGACGTCTGCTCTGATCTTATGCTTGTTCGATATTTGGCCGAGACGATCTGAAGATGACGGGATAGTCAGCAATAGACATACATAGCGGGCAAAGAAGGCTACTTGATAGTAACTCATATTATAGGTATCTCTTAAGTGCCCATCTTGGCTCAGATCTTGAATATGGCTCAAAAGCCCGACAAGATGCTTTTAGGTTACCTGCTTAGGCATGCCAGGGGTATCAACAGTCTACGTACCCATGTTCATATACTCAACGAAGAAGTCAACTATGTCGTTGACTTCTACCGGCCTCCCGAGATCCTTTGCTGGTGCTGATTCGTAGTCTGCTGGGGCCACGGTAAAGTCTGGAATGAGTCGCTGGTCGAAGATGATGTGGAACAAGTCCCCGTCAAGATCACCGCCACTCAACTGGGAAGGCAGATCCCGTGCTCCTTGCTGTGAGAAAACAATACAGTTATGGAGTGCTCGTAGATCTGAGCCTTCCGGAACGTCAACGGCCGTGACAAGCTGAATATCGCCGGGGTGGAGCGCAGGTGCCCTGGTCACCACAATACGCTCACCTACGAGAATACTTCTCTTCCGATTGCCACTCGTATCATAAGACTGGGTAGCGATATACCTAAAGAGAGTGTCGAGATTAGAGTGCGTTCCACAAACAAGTCCGCCAAGAACCAAGAACTACATACACTTGTCCTTCTTTTAACGTGTTCGTTTCGTCCATAACCCCGTAGAGAAGAAAACCGTCTTTGATAGGGATACGCGCACGGTATTTGAGGCTTCGAAGTTGTGACATAGCTGCAACCTCGACAATGTCCGTCAGAAATCGATCTGCATGAAACGAAAGACCAATTTGATGCATAAGTTCAAAGAGTCTGGGTACTTTGGCGAATACGCAAGAGTGAGAATACACTTCAGAAGGCAAAGTCAGTCAGGTTTGAAGTAGGCATTGGATCCATCTAACGACAATGTATGTTGATATACGTGGGCATGAATGCGCTCAGTGTAACCTTCCCAAGGCAAATGCAAACTCACTATTAGAGGAGAATGGCACTTACCGAGAAAGCTCGCAGCGTTGAGCGGGTGCTCAGTGATGAGTTTCAATTCGTTGACAGCATCTTCTTGCACCGCCATGAAATTTCTGGCCGGTACGCCTAGATCTTCGAGAATCTTGATGAACTGATGATTCAGAAACACTGTAAGCGGCCTATAAGCGGCCCCACAAAGCTCCAGATCTCTCCAGCTTTCCTTAGCAATGTACTTCGTCATGCTCTTACGGATATGCAGTTGTACGCCATACAAGGATTTATCAAGCGACAGTACACCTTTCGCGCCCCTATAACGGATCTGCAATATAGTTGGCCTATCCTCTCGACGCTCTGGGGGAAGCGCTCTCCAAACCTTCTGCAGAAGCTCCAAGGATATTGTACCACAGCCTAGGTAGGTCGTTAGTTCAAGTCGCATCAAAACTTCGTATTTAGACGTGACAGACCGTCCGAAAAGCAGCGACCATTCCTCTCGACATCGTTCCTGGTTTCGGTGACGTATGCAGTACTGGGTACTGGAATCGAGAAGATGGTGTCAGAGAATGCCTGGCCGATCCGCGCCGCGCATTTCGCGCTGCAGTGGATATGCGAGAAGTCGCCTAAGTCTTGTATGATATCTGTGGCGCAGACCATGCCGCCGTCCTTCTGAAACCGTGCCATGAACCATGCTTGATGGTTTCGAAGCGATGCATGAGAGAAACCGAGGAAATCAAATGTTCGTCCAGCAACTGAGATACCGCTCCGAAGGACGGACCGGAAGCGATCGTATACCTGTTCCTGGGAGGCGCGTGGGTCGTGGAATACTGACATGCCGTCTTCATCTGCAAAGAAAACCCTCATGAAATACTCCGTATGCATACTATACTTCCGAAGTACACGATTTGACACCACCCAATCTGGGCCTCGCAAAATAATACCTGGTAAGCAATTATCTCGTTAGCGGAATGCAACATTACGCAAGCTAAGAGTACTTAAACCCAAATCATGTCAGGTAGTTCCATGGTTATCGTACGCTTGAGAGTCTATCTGGAGTTTGCAACGTGGAATGAACCCTGGAAAGGAGAACCCAAGGATTCCTAGCTGTGTACTCATGAATTGAACATACCTGTAGGAGTAACGGTAGCCTTGTACGTCAAAGCAAGATGATGATGCTTTCTCTTTTTCCTGGTTAGATCCTGGTTGGTAAGTTCTTGATTTTTGCTGTGCTCAATACTGTCCGTGAGTAAAGCAAGAAGCGTCCTCAATTCAAAACGGCTCGCATCGGTTTGCGGCGCTGGTGTGGGAATCTGTTGTCCTAATTGCCTGACTCCGAGCGAAGTTCGCTCAGCGCCATGTTCTTTAGCAATAGCTTGCACGAGTGGAATAAAATTGATCATCTTTAGCGGAGTTATGGTGCCTTCAAGAAGGAGGGCCATCAGTTGGAAGCGTACCTGATGTTGTCAGTACAATTGACACCAAAACGACAGAACAACACGACCAAAGTATCTCCTAGACATCCTATTCCCCCACAAAGCTTTGAATATACTTCAAGAGTGCCCAGCACATGCCAATATGGGCGCCGCGGAGTTACGTACCGCAAAGCCAAACTCAAGGGAGATGGCCGGATGGTAATTTGAGAGCATTTGATCAACAGAGGCATATTCAGACTCGGTTGTGCGTGTAGGGGCGTTAGTTGCCATGGCCTTCCAGCAGTGTTCATCGGGCACAGAGAAGCTTTTGACGAAATTCCAGGCATATCGAGCAGTCTGTATGTCAGTAAATACGATTCGATAGACCATGCACAAGGCTGAGCTTTGGCTGTTGGAACGTTCCAGAGAACAGAGCCGCTCAAGACGATTTACTTTGGTCTTGGAACCCAAGGTCAGCGCTGCCAGGTCTGGAAGGATTCCGGCATTTTGAGGTTCCGATTTGCCCGCGTAGAGATGCAGATCATCTGTAGACCGGATGTTGTAAAATTTTGGAGGTGATTTTAGGGTGAATATAATCGCCCCTCGTTTTCCATTGTCAAATGACGGGATGGCATGCTCCAGAATTGCGTACGGTATATCAACTCTGCAATGCCATTGGAAGTTTTTCTGTATACCTTGCTGAAGATAGAGCACCAGCGCCGCATTTCCGAATGTCACAAATCCATTTCTCTCGTCCTTGAACTTCTGATCAAATACGAGCTGTCCCATCTTATCGTAGTCCCACACCCCAGTCATGAGGGTTTGGAAAGATAGCGTAGGTTGGGATGATCGCGGTATCTGCGCAGTCGAACCTTGCTTCACCATTTTCGCCCTCATCACTTCCTCTTTCTCTTGCAGTGTCCTAACTTTCAAAGGCTCGGGTTGTCCAGGTCTATTGCTGAGCTGGCATCTAAGGGCTTCCCCCCGAAATGTCAGTTGTTCCAAAGGGTTCTGCCTACCACGGCTACCGTGGAATTGTAGAAACGAGTTGCCTCTGGTCGGATTCGCTACCGTAAGAATAGCGAATGGACGCCCATTTTTTCCACGAAATTTTCTAACTTCGAAGGCCAATATGTCGAGCCGATGTAGCTTGTCTTTCAGGAATATCTGCAATTCGATATGATTGGCATCGCGGGGGACCTAAGTCGATATTCCTGATTAGTATTGATGAATATCCAGAATCCAGCCGCTTGTCAGGCCGTGACGCTGCTGGTACATACGATACGCAACACCAACCGTGATTGTAAACGCCCAGTATCGATATATTTGTAGACTTACGTTCTGGATGAAGATGTCCATGCTGACTGGCTGATGATCTTGTTCGCTTTGCCACAAGGGCGTTCGCAATCAAACCCTCGGCATATCCAAGCAGGATGTAAAGTAAGCAAAGAGAGAGCAAAGTATGTTTGCTACAAGGCTGCGCCCAACCGTCAGCCAGCCAAAGAGGAAAGTGGGACAACGGCTAGTGCGGCGCGTCTTCACGTGTGTGGGGTATTCCACCTTCACCTCGATGCGGCACTTTTTATTTCAGTACTTCTGTCGGTCAGTTGGTGTAGGCTGAATGGCTTCAATAGTGTGCCATATCTTCTTTTGAATATTAAAAGTCGTTGAAGTAGGTCCAATGATGCGCTGCCAACTCAAAGATACCAACTCTTCAGTAATCAAGAACAAGGCTTTCGTGATTGACAGCGCATGGTTACCTTGGCAGCCATATATTGCCTAAGTTGAACGCTTGCAACCGCACCAAAATTGAAGGCGGCAAGAAGGTAGCTTCTGAGAGCTGGACAGTGTGTGATACACTAATCAGATTACATGTGAGTCTCGAACCGTGCACACAGTATGTTTCGGAAGCTTGGAGACTAGCACAGTCTGTTTGAGCTTTCCGTACTGTCAGTTCCAATGGTCTTCAAGCAAGATTAATCATTTTGCCATGAGCATTTCTACAAGTGGAAGTGGTCCAAGATGATCATACAGATCGTCAAAAATTTCCCAGGTGTCGTACATTTCATCCCCTCAGTATCGTACAGGTCCCATCCACTACCTGTAGTTCTTACTGTTTTTCATCTGTCTTCGGCGCCTCCCTCTTCTCCAAGATACTGTCTACAATCCCAAAATCGACCGCCTCTTGCGCATCCATGAAGTAGTCGCGCTCCATGTACTTCTCGATCTCTTCTAAAGTCCTCTTTTTGGTGACATGTGACTGGTATATCTTATTCAGCCTGTCTCGTATTCTTAAGATCTCCTTCGCATGATCCGCGATATCGCTGGCCTTGCCTCGATATCCGCCACTCGGTTGGTGTATCATGACCCGGGCATGTGGTAGGATGTACCTTTGACCTTCGGCGCCGCCGGCGAGCAGCAAAGAGCCCATTGAAGCTGCAATACCCATGCAGATAGTGCTGACCGGACAGCGAATGTAGTTCATAGTGTCGTAGATGGCCAGACCGGCGCTCACGCTTCCTCCAGGCGAGTTTATGTACATTGAAATAGGTTTTTCGGGATTGTCGGCTTCGAGGAAGAGGAGTTGTGCGACGCAATTGGCGGACATGAAGTCATCGACTTCTCCGTTCAGACAGATGATGCGCTCCTGGAGAAGTCGCGAGAAAATGTCAGAGGTTTTCCAGCCTCCACCCTATAAATTTAGTTTCAAGCTTTAAGGCACATGGTGGAGGCGGCTTACGGTGGTTTCTGTCACGTAGGGTATTGGTAATGAGAGTGCCCGCGGTGCCTGCTGGACCGGTTGCTGTTGTGGTGACCATTGCGGCGCGAAGCCGAACTGATTTGACATTGCCCGTACACCATGTCTACAAGATCTTTGTAGTACCAATGGTCTTGCAGCCTGCCGTAATATTGTTGCCATGGTGTGTGTTGCATAAGTAGTCCATCCTCGAAGTTCAAAGCTCCAGCGCGGCCGCTAGCAAATCGCGCTAGGGAATCCGACCATGCATCTCGGAACTTTGGTAACCTTTTCTCACACACACAATTGACTCTTCTGATTCCACCTGATGCCAGGCAGATGGGCCCATCGCCTGAAATCATGTCCAAGCCTAGCTAGGAACCCCATCCCGGGCCCATGCCGTCAATTATCCACGCATGTCCCCGGCCGCATCCTCAGAGGGGACGACCTCGGACCTACGCGCAAAGTTGCCAACTCAACGTTCCGCATTCGCAAAGATAAAAAAGCAAAGGAGCTTCCGCTACCACCATCACTCGATCCGGTAATTATTGAGAAGAGATCATTGTGGGAACAGCCCAAGCAACAGCCAAAGTTCGCGGAGTTCACGCCTTTTCAGAAGAAGCTATGGGAGACTCCATTTGGTAACTATTAATCCACCTACAGAGAGTGATGAAATGCTCACATATTTTAGCCCACGCTTTAGCATCTCCGCTTCGCCAATGTCGCGCAACTTACATCTCTCTACCTACCGCACTCCTTACATCACTTCATGCACGCCCACATCCGAGCACAAGTGACCCATGGCTCCTTCCAGTTGCACTTACTACGGACAAGAAACATCTTGGTCCTCCATACCGATTCATAGGACGGCAACTTGTGGCTGCGCACCTGAGTCGGAAGAAGAATTGGGAAAAAGGTGTCTATACACGCATGGTTGAGAAGCTCGGCAGCAGCAACCTGCGGAAGATGATTTGGAGGGAAGACATGCCTGGTTTCATTTTAGAAATGATGCGCAAAAGTTTGGTCAAGAAGTTGAGCTGGAATTTCGGCTGCCGAGGACGACTGATTCCTGTTTCCAGTCCAAGAACTGGAGATATTGAGGGAGTGGAAGATGTTTCTTGCGTACTGTTGTTCAGATCATTACGAACGCGTGCAGATGATCTGAAGGATCGTGCTGATCAGATCAAAATCGAGCTGGAAAAATGGTCCAACTACTTCAGCAAGAACTTGACGTCGAAACTGGACCCGCACGCGGCCGCTGAGGTCACGCACACCTCCCCGGTATGGTACACAGAGCCACTGGTCCCTCGCTTGCAACCTCGACACCAATATCCAGAGCTGGAATTCAAAAGCACAATTTGGCGCGGAAAGAAAGTCCCTGTATACTGTCTGACCGACCTACTAGGAGAAGAAAAGGCCCAAGACTTGGTCAAAGAGAGCAAGTACGAAGCTGAAAACTGTGTCGTTGTTAAGCGAGTCAGACATAATGTACCGGTTGAGATACTGCTCATGCAACTGCAGGCCTACATCGCTCAGCCTGGGCCATAGTGACAATAGACAGAGAATTTTATGCCTTCCAATCTACTGGTTGTTGAAAACGTCACTAATCCTTTTCTCCCAATCACCCTTCGTCATCCCGAAGACATGCATATCCATAACCTCCCCTCGCTTTACACAATGCCCCTTCAACACGCCCTCTTTGCTATACCCACACTTTTCGAAACATCGCATACTTGCCACATTACCGCTGAAGACTCCACCCCATAACCGCGTTAACTTCTTCCCATCAATTTCCCTGGTTTCAAAAGCCCATCTCGTGAAGGCTTCAAGGGCCTCTGTCGTATATCCCTTTCCCCAGTAGTCAACGCCGACCCAGAAACCGACTTCGGCCGTATGCGCGTTAACATCGTCACCGGGCTTCAGGCCAATCCCTCCAATATGCACATTCGGTGATCCTTTTTCGGCGATGCCGAAGTTGTTCTGGTGTGGAAGCTTGAGGTTTGTTGTTATCCACGTTTCAGCGCTGGAAAGCGTATAGGGATCGGGGAAAGCAAGTGACATGTACTTTGCCACGATTGGGTTGTTGGCATATTGTGCCATTGAGGTTTTGTCTTGTGGATGCATTGGTCGGATGATGAGGCGACTTGTAGTTAAGATGGGTTGTGGGATGGGTCCGTCTGGCGGTATGGTAGAAGACTCGAGCTGAGCTCCCATGATCGCTGGATGTGCTGGTTCTGGTTGCGCGACCATGTTGACTGGATATTTGTCTGACTAAACTTTCTTTGAAAGTCTTGGGGATCGTGTGTAAATCTGATCGCCAGGATACGCTTGAAGTCCAACAAGTCTGTGCTGTACAGAGACGGAAAGACGAATGTCAGGTTTTATATGCTTATCGATCGATCACATTTGAGTCATGCCATTGACTCAATGGCAAATTTGTGACTTGTGACGCTGCTGAATCTTTACGAGGGATGCGAAGAAACGACGCGATGCAACGCACCTTCCCACGCGGGGATGGTGTATGACTGTTGTCTGAGGCTATGTCCGTCTGCTCACCGCTTCAACTGTTCATTTGATGCAGCACAAGTGCATGTGTAAGCCCGTCCACTTGGTGCAACGGCTGCCACTACAATGCTGTACATTCTCTGGCCAGAATAGGTTAAATTATTCGAAGCGAGCCAAGGTGTGAATGGCTTGAAGTGTGACGTCGTGAATACTAGCGCGACACGCTAAAACGCGCTTCGTGGGGGCGCTTCACCACAAGACATCCATCGAGCATTATTACTCTGCAGCGCCGCAATGTCTTCCTTTGCAACAAAGTGAGTTTCCATACAATATATGGCTCCCAGAGTTAATTGTTCTATAGAAAAGTAGTCAGAACCTACTCGCGACAGAACAAACGCCCATTGTACGATGAACAGCCGCCCACTAAACGAAGACGCGTCGAAACCGCGCTCGAGAGCACCGAGGTTCAAGTGTCCAAGACGACAGTCAGCTCTTCGCCTGTAAAGAGCACCTCACCTACGTGCGACACTTCCGCGCCGCCTACATCAAGCCCGAAAGAATCGGCTGCCCTCTTCTCGGACGAGTCGTTGCGGTCTAGTCCACCCTCGTCTCCAGCGTTGTGTAGCTCTCCTCCAGCACAACAGAAACGGCGCCCTGTATTCTCCTTGTTCAAAAAACAAGCCAGCCTGACCACTTCTGCAAGGAAGCCGCTTTCGGAACGAAGTTACAATGTGCAGAGCGAACAAGAACGACCGCCGAAGAAGAAGCGACTGGTGCAGATGCAGTTGGACCTAGCCACAGAGCATCGAAAGACATGCAAGACATGCGGCATGGAGTACATTCCATCCAATGCTGAAGATGCAGCCGTACATCGCAAGTTCCACACGATGAACCTGGGGGGCGTAGACTTCACAAAAGCAATCACCGAGCGCTTTCGGAAGAGCCAGGTTTGGAGTGGTGGGGATGGTAGCTTCATTGCAGTCGTTGGGCGCAAAGACGCGCTTGCGCTGCGCAACAGGGCGAGCGATGTTCTGAAAGTTGTCAATAGCGAACTTGCAGCAGTTCCCATATCCGATGAAGAGTTGTGGGGCCAAACAGGCAGTACAAGCTTCGCAGACGCGCCGAAGGAGGTAACCACACTAGACACGGAGCCGTCGACCAACGACGAATCTGGTTCACCACTGGTTGATCGATTTAAGATGTACCTCTACATAAGGGGCAACAAGAGCGTTGCAGCGTGTCTAGTGGAGCGTATCTGGGAAGCTTACACCGTATTGGACCAGAACGCCGCTTTCGAGCAGGCATGTCAGCTTCGTATAACGCCGCGGCAGAGCTCCTCCATCTCTATCAGTACCGCGTCGGATCCGGCCATCTTGGGCATCTCGCGTATATGGACATCTAATCAATATCGCAAACAAGGTGTTGCAACGAGGCTACTAGATACTGCAAAGTCCGATTTTCTATATGGGCTGAATGTGGAGAAGGAAAAGGTTGCTTTCAGTCAGCCCACAGAGAGTGGGGGGAACCTCGCACGGAGATGGTTCGGCAGGGAAGCGGGATGGCATGTTTACATGGACTAAAATTGCCGAAAGGACCGTTCTGTGTGTAGATGGGGGTATTACGCAAGAAGCGTGGTATTAATAAATTCCATGGGAGTATTGGTCGCATCAAAATGCTCTGTGCCTTCATCAAATCATGATCTATTGGTCAAGGAGAATCACTACCCCAAGTGCTATCACAAGACTGCCTTTGCTCGTGAACGTGTTGGGCAGAGGCGTTCAGGCCAAGGATGCTGAAGGATGGTGGGGTGTCTTCGCTGTCCCTCCGGATCTGCGCCTGTCGGCGGTGATCAACCTCCAGAGCCGACCATCAGCAGCAGCACCAGTCCGGTCAGCAGCTCTACACCGCTTCTTACGAGCTTCTTCCATGTACATAGAACAATGCATTGTTTTTGATTTCCAGCATGTCATCCGGGAACCCTTTCCGCGCATCCCAGTCATTCAAACAGACCACTTCCTCGCCCGTCCCGCAGACTTCCTTTACCACCCCCGATGTTAGTGTGCCTGAAGAACAGGGCAGAAACAGTGATTATGGTATACTTTGACCTTGCCTTAATGTGCGAAGCGAAGGAAGAGTAATGGTCATACAGAACTCCAAGACTCGACTCTGCCGCCGCCCAAGACAAAGAAACAAGTTCGCATAGAATCATCCACCACATTCATTCCTCCGCATGCGGACACCGACGATGTAGATGATACTCTACATAATCCCCTCGTTCAACCGCTAAGCCAAAGTCAATATGCAGGCTCGCCGCCTCCCGTAGCCTCCGCTGGCTTCTCAAACATCGCTGCGCATACCGACTCTACGAGGACACAAGACCGTGGGGATAGATATACTATGGCTGCACCAGATACGCTCTCAAGCTCGAGACTTCATTCTCAAAAACCCCAAAGCGCTCTGTCTCCCAGTAGCGCTCCGGCAAACCCATTCGCAAGAACACTAGCTTCGCTTGAACCGCAAGAGAGGGGAAGCGAGGAAGACCGGACGAGTACGGAAAGGACGACTCTAGGCAACAACAGAGCTTCGCTGAACGTAGAAAGCTTCAAAAACCTTCTCATGACGGGCAATCCGACTCCGCGCCCTTCCGCTCAGCCATCACAGACCACCGTAGCGCCAAACCCGCTCAGTGGTCCGCAATTCGAGAGTAGCAGTAGTACAGATACCTCATCAATATCACGGCACTCATTATTTGAGCCTCCACACGAAAGACACGTCGAGTCGCCGAGGACATCATATGAAATGGCGGATTCTGAGGAAGATGAGAGACCGGGTCTGGTCTCGGAGGTGAAGAAAGAGAAGAAGAAACCACCACCTGCACCAAAGCATCGTCATGGAAAGCTTGTCACACCTAGACAACCACAGACCGTGTCGTTTGACAGCTTCGCCGCCACAGAACCCACCCCATCGCCCATCATGAGGCCTAGGGACAATTCGGATGTGAACAAGCCACTTCCTCCTACCCCGATCGTTTCTCCGTCTTTGCTCCATGTTGCCAAACAGGAATCCATACCGGACCAGTCAACCCCAATACAACAGAGACCAGCCGAATCACTGGCACCAGTAGATGCCCCAATTGCACAAAAGAAAACTCCTCCACCGGTACCACTGGCTCGTAGACAGAGCCAGCTTCGAACCACCGGGGCAGCAAATCGTTCACGGAGCAATTCATCGCTCACGATGTCGTCACAGCACTCGATTGATCCACTTCCAAGCCCGGCTCCCAGCAATCAGGATCCAATTGCAGCGAAATCGCCGCCTCCTCCACCTCGCTCTCGACATGGTGCACGGCTAGCAACCGCGGGCACATCTAGCCCAACTGCCTCCAATACCGATGTTCCTCTTCGCTCAGGTTCAGTGCGAACAGCAAGAGCTCCCCAGGGACCATCACTATCCCGTAGGACCACATTAGAGTCCGAATTCGAACCTTCTTCTCCCGAGCCTGGCATTTACCGTACGTCATCGATATCTTCGAATCGCAATACTTCGCGAGTTGTCTCAAACGAAAGCACAGGAAGTGGAATGCCGCCACCACCTCCACCTCCCCGTCGCAGACAATCCAACCGTTCAAGTCTTGACCATGCACGCCCACACGATCCATCATCTTCACCTACTGAAAGCCATCGAACGAGCACAGAGATTAGACGGACGAGTGTCGACAGTAAGAGGAGGACAAGCGTCGCTAGCGAGAGCTCCTTAAGACGTGAATATAATCCTGTCGACGAGAAAAGGGGGGATGAGAACGCGCTGTATTCACCAAAAGAAGAGAGCGACAACAAGATAGGCATTGACGCGCCAATCGAGGGAGCGCGAAGTAATTCAAGCAATATACTGGACGATATGGATAAGTTCCAACGGGAGCTTGAGGAACTTCAGACTAGATTCAAACAAGCCAAGTAGTGCTTGACTTGGGATTAGTTGTGTACGTAGTGGATTAGGCAATTCTCATTGGCATTTGAAACGTGGTGCAGGTGGCACGGCTCTTTCTGCATCATTGCCAGCAGGAACAATATAGCATAGTGAGGCCTTCTAGTATATTCATTTAGGATATCGAAACTTTTTTTCCACTTTCCTGTGCCAGTCCTTCGTCGTGGTTCTACAGTGCACCCTAACCTACACGCCAGCTTAAGAGGGCAGTCATGAAGTCACCTTTGTATTATGCATTGAGAAGAGCTACGTACATGCTAGCCGTGGAGTAGCTTTTCAGCAATGATAAACCCATTTCCTCCAAGAAGCCGCCAGATACAGAAAATTACCATGTGATTAGCTTCTGTCAAGGCGACAAATCAACAAGACAGTGGTGGTCCCATCGATATCAGGCCACATCCTAACGACATCGACCTCAATGTAAAGTAGAGATGGTGAGTGCATGTGCACTTAGCCAACGATAACCATAGCCACAGCGCCAGCGGCGACGAGTGGGCTCAAGCCGAAGAAGGGGCCCACAAGAGCAGCGCCGGCAGTTGAGACGGTGGCGGGCGCCGAGGTCACTGAAGAAGGGCGGTTGTTGGCAGCCGTAGAGGAGGGAGCCAAAGTCGTACCTGGGAAAGACACAGTCGAGGAAGGAACCACATTCGAGGACGGAGCGACGGGAACACCTGGGTTGGAAGGAGCGTTCGGAGCGCCAGACGACGGGACTTCAGGAACAGGCGGGTTGCTGTTCAACGGAGCAGTGGCCGTGGACTCAACCGACGTGGCCGGAGGAGCAGGAGGCAAAAAGGAGCCTGGTGGAGTAGGAGCCGGATTGCTAGGCTTGGTGGCGCACTCGGAGACAGTGATGGTCACAGTGGTCACACCATGAGCTGCATCACAGGCTGATGGACAAGACGTTAGCCCTCGATATACAATAGTTTGAGGTGCACACTTACAGTGGTGAGGAGCATCATGGGCCAAGATAGCGCAGGCAAGCGCGGCAACTGCGAGGAGCTTGAAGCCGAACATGGTGATAACAGTAACTTGTTTGAGTGGTTGAGGATTTGGGTAGAGCTGAGTTTGGATATGTTGCGGTTGAATGGATGCAGCTACAGAGAATAGCGGGTGGGTAGAGTGAGGTGATGCGTCGTGGAGAAGAAGAAGACGAGGAGGAGGAGACGGGGGGAAGGAATTGTTTATGTGCCTGTGGGGCGCGAGGACCGATCACGCGTTTGCAGGCGACGAAAATTTGCTCAAAATTGCCCGACGACGCGGTTGCTTGGAAGGTACTGGACTGCAGTTGAAAGTGAAAGTGAAAGAGAAAGAGCGAGTGTGCGTGGCAGAGGGAATGTGTGCGTGTCCACATATACAGTAGGATCGCCCCAGTGTCACAGTCCTGGCCACAGAGCACGTCAATGTTGTGACGCAACTGCAATTAGCCTATGGTGACTTTATGAGAGGTTAATTTGGCATCCAATGCCTTTCTTTCTATCTGTGATGGTGCGCGTCTTTTCCTCAATGCTGGTAGTCCCTGTTAGGGCACTCCTCACTCGAGCCCAAGAGTGAATGGCTGCTCACGTGCAGGTCAGCAATATTGCTCACTTTGCCGCAGTTTTGGCACAGATAATTTGCTAGGTGATGTAATTTTAATTAAATGAATCCGGGCACCCTCCAGAGAGCACCAATTGGCTCCTGCGGTGTTTGTTGTGATGCGGAAACGCACCTTCCCTCGCTGTTGCACTGGACGCTGCCGCCTTGGCGCTCATGCCCTCCGCTGATAAATTATCGCCAGACAGTTTGTATCCTTCTACTACCCACCAACTTCCTACACTCGTTTACTACACGCACTCGACCAGCAATTGGCCCTCTCTTTTCGCCATCTTTGTCTACCAACCACGCTCCTTCAGTCCTTTCCCATCACTGCTAGCTCTGCTTCGCTATGAAGTTGATCCAGCTTGCTGCTCTCTTTGGAGGTGCTGCTGCTGCCCAGTCTCTCGTAGCTCAGCGTGAGTCATTTACCCTGCATGTTGCAATTGTTCCCGATGCTTTGGCATCGCTGCCTACAACTGGAGCAATCTCTGTAACTTCTCTGACTTCTTTTGTAGGCCTTGATAATCGTGCTCTTAGCGATGTTACTACCACGGTTGTCCTCGCCACGTCAACGTTCACCGTCACTAAGTGTGCAACGGATGCTACGAACTGCCCTGCTGGCGCCACCGTTGTTCAGACGTCCACCACTGTTATCAGCGTAACGACTACTATCTGTTCGCTCACTTCAACTCCCGGCATCCCACCTCCCCCCTTTCAGTTTTCGTCAACTCCAGTCGCTACTTCGGCTGCTCCAACAGGCGTGGCTTCTGTCACTGTTAGTATCATACCCCCTCCTCCTACTTCCGTAGTCTCTGTGCCAGTGGTCTCGGCGTCCTCGTTGTGGGTTTCTGTTAGCATCATTTCTGGATCTCCATTTTCACTCCCAGTGGCTACGGACACTCTTTCAGATGGGATTCCAGCCTCCTTCCCTCCAGGTGCCACTGCGTCCTCTATCGCAAGCGCTCCACCTCAATCGAGCGCTTTCCCAACGTTCAGTCTGCCAGCAACAGACGCAAACTCGATCAGTAGTTCATATGTTCCTGTCTCAAGCTTTCACGTTACCGCATCGGCGTCAAGCTCGTCAATTTCGTCTGCAACGGATGCAATCGCGGCTTCGAGCAGTGTCTCCAGCAGTAAAGCTGCAGTCAAGTCGAGCGTCAATCCTTCCGCTCCTTCTGATACCCACACCACCTTGGCGTCCGCGTCTACTGCCAGCTCGCACACTCCTGCAAGCACAGTGCCAGGTGTTGTGCGATCTTCATCCTTGCTGTCTGGTCCAAACTCAACTGCAGCTCCCACTCGAGACACGCCAACCACCCTTCAGGGAAGTTCCTCTGCATCGTCACTAATTAACATCTCCTACACTCAGTCTACTGTAACTTCAACAAGCTCTGAATACTCAACTCGCCCAGCTGCGTCTTCCGAAGTCGATAGCACTACTAGGATTACGAGCTATCTGACCCATACTCGGACGTCTTTCGTCACTGTGCGACCTCCTCCCAGCAAGACTAACACGGACACGGACATCCAGGCTGTACCCACGAGCCGCATTTCAAGCGTTTCCGCTCTTCCATCGGGATCTGGGTAGGTCTTCTGCATCCTGTTACAATACCTCAACGCACGCTTGCTGACTTTCGAAATCTTAGCTTTCCTTATCCCTCTGGTACCGCGGCATACAACGGCACAGTCATTTCTCCTAAGCCTACGTACAGCGAGCTTCCCATCAACATGGGACAAGTCGTTGGGGCTGGAAAGAGCTCCCTCGCAGCCATCGTAGTTGCTCTTGCATTTGCCCACTTCGCATAGACATGTTACGATCTTCATATTCGTGGGATCTACCATCAGCCATGGCCCCAGTGCGTTTCCGCAATGATGGGCTAGGACTGTGGGGCGTTTTTGTATCGTCTACCACGCCTAGCATTGCATGAAGGACCGGACTCTAATCACATACTTACACTTTGGTAACATGGGGAATGGATGGTGCTATGATCTTTCCGGAGTGTGTTCTATAGCTAGGCAGAGTTTTTCTCACATGTATTACCAGCTACGAACGGCCGGAATAAAGTCTAGCATGTAATATAGAAATCCTACTACGGTCGCCAAGTCTTGTCTTTAAAATGCTGTGATCCCTTCACAACGTTCATTGATGCATAACAAAGAACTGTTGGGTGTTTTGATTTTCCATTCTCTGTGGATTAAGATATAGATCATGGAATCTTTAAACATGTCTCATCATACTAACAACTACGATGTTGAAGACTGCGTAAGAACATGCATCAAGGTATCATATTTTGTATTGCACATTACCAAAGCTACCAAAGGCGCAGATGCTGCCTCGTCTTTTTGGAAAAACATAAAAGTAAAAATTGGGCGCTGTCAAGACTCAGTCAAGGAAAACCCAGGTGGCGCATTTTACCCGTCAGAGAAAACGCCTACTGCACATACGCCAAACTTTGCAGATTTCAATTCTACGACGTTCGCTGCGGCAAATACGCACCGCCCGCCAACACCAAGTTCATTCTTGTAAACTGAACCTTGTACACGGGCGACTCCTTTGTGGGGAACGCGCTGATCTGATCTGCGCTCACGCCCGTCTCCTTGTTTGCCTTTTTCGTCGTGACTGTCGTCCCGCTTGCGCCTTTTGTCGTCATGGCACCATCTGACTTTGCACCTGCCGCGGCGTCTGCAGCCTTGTCGCTCGATTCTTGCAGGACGTCCCATACGCGGACTGTCTTGTCGGCGCCGGCGGAGACGAGGACGCTGGACTCTACGCTGAAGGAGAGAGAGTAGATGCCGCCTTTGCCGTGACCACGCATACGCTTCCTGCGCCGGCCAGTCTCAAGGGTCCAGAGAATGATGTTGCCTGCGTCGTCTGCGCTTGCGAGTGTCTTGCCGTCTGGCGAGCAAGCAATGGCTGTAACATTGCCAGTATGTCCTGTGAACAGGCGGAGGCAGTTGCCGCCGCTGATGTGCCACATGCGCACCGTCCTATCACAGGACCCCGTAAAGACGTACAAGTTGTTAGGGTGGAATGCTACGCAGTCTACGTCGTTGTCATGGCCCACGTATATGCGTAGTGGTTCGATGTGGTCTGTAGACCAGAGGCGGGCGGTGCGGTCATTGGAGCCAGTCAAGAAGTAGTGACCATAGGGTCCCCATTGGAGGTCCCAGATGGGGTTGTCGTGTCCACGATAGGCGACAAGGCAGGTGAAGGTTTCAAGAGACCAAAGGCGGACAGTCTTGTCCTCTGAGCAGGAGAGCAAGCATTGAGAGTTTGTCGGGGGTCCATTTGGATCGGGATTTGCCGTCGCTGGGGAAAAGGCGACGGCGTAGACAGGACCTGAATGGCCCACTAGTCGGCGAGAAGACGATAGCTGGGTATTTGGGGCGTCCTCTGAGGATGTGAGAGGGCTACCGTCCATGGTCCATACGCGGATGTACGACTCAGCCATGCCAGCTGCGACATATTGGTTGTCGCCGGAGAAGTCTATGCAATTGATACTGGTTTTTTGTGGTTAGAAGCAGTACTGGACAAGGACCTCATCGAACTCACCTATCGTACGTGTTATGGAAGGTATACATCGTAATGCTGACCGCAGGGCCAACACCGCCTGTCCTGCCCTCCATCTTGTACCGATCTCTGTGCTCAATGATCTTTTGCACCTCCATTGATACGTCACGCGCTAACGAAGGTGGGAGAGGAACTGTGTCGCGAGAAGGACCGTCTTCTGTAGGCTCGCGCTTGATACGTTGCTCGAATTCATCCACCAGTGTTGACTGCCCTGGCCTTGGAGCGCTCTTTGCATCCTCGTCCTGTAATGTTGCTCGGACGTCTTCGTGCAGCTCTGGATCCTGGGGGTATGCGCCCAATTGGAGCCGTATTCGTGCAGCATCTGCCTCAGGGTCGTGACGTGTTGTGAGGGGATGTCCTGGATTATGGCCTGGAATACCCTCGTCTTCTGCTGGGAGCTCGTCCTCGCCCTGCCCGCTTGCCAGAATCGCTGCAATGCTCTTCTCTGCCGTCGCTGTGCGATCGACTGTGACAATATTAAGATGATCTCGTATAACATCCATCAGCGCCTGGCCTCCCTCGAACTGCTTGGCCTCCAAAAACTGGATTAGGTTGTAGAACGGCATTGTAGTCAGTGTTATCCGATACTTGTTGTCGATGTACAGTTTTGCGATGCGGCTCTCTTGAAGATGCGCCTGTAGTCGCACCTGGCGAAGCGTCTTGACATCATCTTCATGGTCGCGCTCAAACAAGCCTTGGTATGCGGCAAAGAATGTCTCTGCGTCCTTTGTGTAGAACTCTCTCACTAGGTCCAGAAACGAGTACACAAAGATGGGCCACATTAGCTTTCGCAGCTCTGGTCTGTATAGGTCCAGATTATCTTCTGTGTACTTGCGCAAGAGCTCGAAGGCCTTGGTATACTTTGCGCCGCCCGCTTCGGTGCTCTGGGTCGCGAGGGTTTGGCCGTTAGCCTGCGGTTCGGACTCCTTGCGGAGCATTGCCTCGGTGCGGACATAGCCCTTTTTCGAGAGGTATTCTAGGACCTTCAAGGTGTTAGTAGTGACAAGTAGTGGGCAAATATTTGCGAAGGCGAGATGGGTGATTGAAAACGGTGACGAGTCCTAAATCCTAAAAGACTGACAACGTGAGAAGCGTGTACAGCGGCCTCCATGGAACTGTTCGGGCGGCTGTTCTGAAAGGTGTGACTATGCGCCTGTCCGCCCTGGTCTGTATATTGAGATGCGTGGGCCGTGGAAGGATAGTGCGCAAGGCCTAGACCGCCCGGTGGGAGGGTGTTGTGCTGTGGATAAGCCATACTATATTGCGCGCGAGAGTTGGGTCCAACATCTCAGGAAATGGACGGTCGAAGGCGCTTGTACAGCATGGGAAATCATGGCTGGGGCTGGCATGCTTTCACAACAAGCTGCAATCTCGCTACTCTCTGGAACAATGCGCCTTCGCCCAAACACTGTCTCAGATGCGCCGGTGAAAGTAGGGGAGTGGCTGAGAAGGTAGAGTGAAAAAAAAGAGAGCTTCACTGACAATCTGATTGAGGTTCTGCTGTGACTGCGGCCCCGAAGAGCCGGCTGGCGGAGGCACGTTCTGCTGTGGAGGCATGGCGTTATGCTGCGGGAGACCTGCACTGGGCGGACCATTGCCAACACTCATCGCCCTCACAGGGCCGGGCCCGGGTAGGGGCCCCGACATTGCTATTGTGTTCCTTCTCTTTTATGTCGGCGCACAGCAGCAGCTTCAACTCTGGGCACAGCAACAACGGGTCGCGTTGCCCATATGGGGCCGAAATCGGGTAGAGAGGGTCGTTACTGGCGCGTAGGAGGCAGTAATGGTGAAAAGACACGTGATGAAACTGTCTCTGATGGCTGGGTCGCAATCAAAGCTCGTTGAGACGTCACCGAGGCCCGTCGGATTGCGGAGTGAGGACGGAGGTGAGGTTCCAACCGCAATTGTGGCTGAAAGCGCCAAGCCGTGGCGGGGCACTTCCGTGGGAAAAGCAAGAGCGCAAGCAGCCACTCACCCCCAATCCAGCAATTGCGCACTTGAATGTGTTTCGCGTCGCGGAGCCTTATATCGCGGGTTCCTCTTCATATTCGAATCCACGCAATAACTCAGAGCGAGCCACAGGCTTCCCTCATCTGCCCATCATGTCTTCCGTAGACAATACACAAGCTTCAATTGCACCACCACAAGATGTCACCCACCCCACAGAAGACCAAAAGGAACCCCAGAAACCAGCAGAACCCCAGACATACCGCCAGATCGCCGCATCCCACATCGACACACTCAATGAGATCAACCGTCAGCTCCCCAAGATGCTGACCTGGTTCGCAACCGCCCTCACCCAGCTCACCAACTCGCCGATCCATGACGCGGACCAGGCAGGCCAACCTGATACACTCGAAGCCCGACAGGCCACTTTTAGAAAGTACACAATGTACGTTGGACGAATCACGGAAATCATACGCGAGGAGCTCACAACGCAAATCAACGATCTGGAAAAGCACAAGGTGATTCCAAAGAGCCACCCAAAGTATACGTCGGTGAAAAGACCAGGTGACAAGGACACTGTGGTGAATGATACAGAGAAGGATGTGAAGAACGGGGGGTATGGCGAATTCGATGTAGGGGTTCTGAACGCGAGGGCGAGTACGAGGCTGGTTGGAGGCGAGGATGTACTGGACAGGGTTAAGGCGATATTGGAGGAGCTGCAAAGGAGAAGTGAGAGCGAAGCAAATGGCGAAGAAATGGCTGTCGACGGGTGAAAGACTTCGACAATATTGGGAACTAACAGAAAGGACATAGCGACACTTGCGCAAACGTGATTGCCAAAACAGCCTACGAAGAATCAGGGCCAGCGCTGGTAAAGTGCAATGGCTTGAACAGAGTAGGTGCACCTGCGAAAAGCAAGACGTAGCCCCAAGCCTCGGAGAAATGAGATCGCCTTAGGCTAGATCTTACAAATCCACGAGTAGCCTTGCGTACTAGAGAGGCTGCTGCAGAAGTAGGGTTGGTCTAGAGCTCAAGGTCTGCCCCTCGCAAAGGCAGACTTCAGATTCAAGCTGAATCTAGGGATATCTTAAAATATGTCTGCCCTCCGCTCTCTCATCTCATCCTCAAATACTCACTACCGGAAGGCTTCCAACGCCTTGCGCATGACACTGATATCTTCCGGCGTAGTCCGACAACATCCCCCAATTAATCCAGCACCAGCATTCCACCATTCTACCGTCTTCTCAACCAATGTTGACCCTTCTGTTCTGCTGCCTTCCCACTCTCTCGCCTGCGCGTTCCACTGCTCGCCTGAATTTGGGTATACAACCATTGTCCCTCGCTTTACAAGCGGAGACAAAGCCTTGAGTGCTGACAATGCAAGGTCGTCTGGTGTGCAATTGAAGCCCAGAGACACCACTTGTTTGACGCCTTTGAACAAAGATGCAACCTCTGTGAGTGGCGTGCCGTCGCTGATGTGCGCGCTGTCTCGCAGCGTGAAGGAAAACCACGCCTCTGTGCCCGGGAACTCGGTCACTAGTAGATCGAGCAGAGCTTCGGTTTCACCTTTTGAGGGAATTGTTTCGCAAGCCAAGATGTCGACACCTGCTTCTACCAGTGCTTCGATCCTTCCGCGATGGAAGTCCTTCATCTCTTCCTTTGCGATAGAGTAGTCACCTCGATACTCTGAGCCGTCGGCGAGGAAGGCACCATATGGACCCACACTTCCCGCAATGAAGAGGCTGCTTCCTATAGACTGTTCATACTCCGTCGAGCCGTTCCCATCTTCAGTGATCCCTTCTTTTTCGGTAGCAGAAGCAGTAGCCTTCCTGGCTATGTATTCTTCTTGCGCCTCCCTGGCCAACTCTACGCTCTTCTTGACGACATTTCTCGCATCTCTTTCACTCAATCCGAGATGCTTAATCAACCCGGGAATAGAAGCTTGATACGAGGCAGTGATTGCAACATTTGCCCCCGCGCTGTAATAATCCAGATGTGTTTGCTTAATCAGGTCGGGTTGTTTGATGAGAATATCAGCAGACCATAAAGCACCAGAAATATCGGCGCCCAGAGTTTCCAGATAGGTTGCTAGTGCGCCGTCCAAGATGATTGGGTGGCCATCAGAGAGATGGTTGGAGAATTTTGTTGGCCTGGACGTTATGGATGTGGCCATTTTGAGGGACGATTTTTCTTTCTCTACGAATGGATAGGTGTATCTGGCGATGTGGCGAGCATTCGACACTGATGACAGGGAGCCAATTTTACTGGTGTTCTGTCTAGAAATGGCATTATCAGAAGCTTGAGTATCGCAATCAAGCTCCGATGTGCGGAGAACAAAGGACCGAAGCTAAGCGGAACATATCAACCTTGAAAAACATAGAGGGAGCTACCTAGAATTTCTCGCGTTCACCTGCTTGAGGCACCAGTAGGCGCACGCTGTCTTGCACAATGTCTTTGTTCCATTGCGTGAAATAGACTTTCTACAGAAGGCATACGAGGAGCATGGTAGCTGGGTGATGTTGACACCCTCGAGGTCCGAGCTTCCAATCGCTTCACACCGTGTCGCTCTTTCAAACATCCCAGTATCCGATGAGCTTTTCGCATTGAAATCTCTCCCATACCAGTACGGTGAAAGAGAGTCTTTTTGTTCTGCACCGTTAGCTGTGCCAACGAGGTATGTCCGGACGCCCGGGGACCATTAAAGACGCACATTTTGGCACGATCACCTACATTGGATATTGAAAGGCGCGAATGAAGGCATTGGCATATGTATTGCGAAACTCAGTACCAAACTTGTACGGCAAACCTCGATGTAGACAGATATTCAAGCTGTAATTTCTGTTAGAAGCTCTTCGATTCTTTATGTATTAGAGTAGCGTTCTCTATTTTGGCACTTCAGGAATTTCTTGATTTGTATCGACGGAATCATGTCGCTGTTCGACAAGTCGTCAGGCCTCGTCTATACGGAAACGATATCCGCCCCAGCTGGGTCCATGGTTCAGACTTGGTCAACCCGGGTACGAGGCACAAGAATCAACCCATCATTGTATCGCAGTCATGGAAATGGCTGCTCGTCTCTACAGGAAATGGCGCTACGATCCTGTGTTTGGCATGTTCAAATGATCGAGCCTGAGGCTTTGCAATGGCTTGGATGGCATTATGCTCGTCAGATCTACAACAAAATCAAGCAGAGGTAGGTGTTTGCCAACTTTGCTTGCGTCATGTGTCATTCGGACGGTAACAAATCACAGCGATGCTTTAACCTTCAATATCTGGAACACCTTCGCCAAGGCATTTCCGAACGAGATCGACCGTAATCATCAATTCTATGTGTATGGGTACGAGTCTTGGTTCCCTGAAGACGGGCATGCCACGGCGCGGCTGCCTGCTGTTGTTGACCGACTGGCGAAGCTCGACAGCAGCATTCTGACTTTCCTATGCATTCATGGCCTCTCCCAACGCAACGATTTAATGATCTTGACAAAGCTTGATGCACTAGCAGCCCTATTGCTAGAATACTCTCAGGATATCGATTTAGATGTGATGGAAACAAGCAAAACACAATTAAGGAATTGGGGGCGTGCTGTCTTCGAAAAGGGCGCCTTTAAGAGGCTCAAAGTGCTCGTGTTGGGCAATTCCGGACTTTGGGGAAATGCTATCATGAAGCAAGTCTCATCGTTCCCAGCACTAGCGCTTATTGGAATTCGTGTATGGGCAGGCTCTGAGAAGGAAGCTTGTGAGTTTCCTGGAGACTGGTCCGCTATTAGTAACGCTTGGTATTTCTCACGCAAAACTAATGTAACGAAGCATCGCGCTGATGAGACTAGGCTACGGGAAAAGGGCTTCTCGGACCAAGAACACAACCCATACAGTATGTGGGCCGACTCGAACGCCACAACATCCAGCAAACTAGAAAAGATCTACAATATCTCAGGCAAGCTTTTGCGAACTCCGGTTCTTGATGGACCTGCAGACCTCTCCGTATCCGTCACCTACGCTGGCGATCGCACCTGTAGCCCTTTGGATCACGTCACATGGTACTTTCGGGATCCGGAAAAAGAGAATCTACACTTGACGAAGCGCATCGGAGAGAATCAAGGCCAAGATCATAGAGGGTCAGGTGATACAAATAAGAAAAGAAAGGTTCGACAAAACAAAAAGGTGGAGGTCGGATCACTTCTAGGCACTTTTACCTGATCCCCGGTGTTCAATCCTGTTTTGAAGTGCTCTAGGGTTGCTCATGAAACAAAATACTTCAGTAGAGAAACTTTTGAATCACATACTATGCAGAGCCTGCATATGTGGCATCGGAAAATATTAGCCTCCGTGATTGCGATGATTGGTCAACTGCCAGTCGTCCGTCAAGATGAGCTTGTACCTCCACAGATACGATACCTCCGAGGAATGGTATGAGTGCACCGTCAGAACCGAAAAGCGCCAAATCAAATCAATATCTAGTTTTTGGATGCAATCCTTCGAGCAGGCATCCATTCCGCATTTGGCAACCCATTGTTACATTCTCAACTTGGCATCCTTATGCTGACAGCCCCACATCCCGATTGTTCTCCAGCATTATAACTGGCCACCATGTTACAAGGAACACACTCAATGATGTAGTAGCATAGTCGCTTTCCAGGATACCAACGAGATTTGAAATCAAAGTCATGAGTCACAACGGTACGACGGCCAGATATTTGACGTCTTTGTGTGGTGGCCAGATGTGGGGGAGTCTTAGCCATGTATAAAGGGGTTGAACTCTTGCGCACACTCATTTTGACGTTTTACTCTTCTTCCTGCGAAAAACCATCTCATACCTTCCAAATCCTAGCAGATCATATAATTCTGAATATCCCGGGTACATGATGGCGCAGGCACCAATCATCCATATCCTTGACAAGGCCAATTATTCCAAGCATCGCCTTGTCACACTTCTCGATGAGTCTCGTCCAGCTCTTGCTGCTTCTTCTCTGCGCATTCAGCCCAAGATACTGGGTCTGACAACGAATAATCTCACGTACGCGCGGCATGGACACTTGATGGGCTGGTACGATATTTATCCTCTCCCCGCCAATACACCAGCACCGTACAACGATAGCGAAACATATGGCCGCATTGCTGCGTGGGGCTACGCCGAGATCGTAGAGTCAACAGTACCAGGGATCTCTCCCGGAAACACTGTTTATGGCTTCCTGCCAATTAGTACTGGCATGGAAGATGTCCGCATCAAGTTTGCCGAACACGACGGGCAGAAGATCTCCGATGAGATTATCGTCCTGGACGAACACCGCCAGCACCTTTGGAAAATCTATAATAGGTACCACGTGTGTGATTCACTCTCTGAGCTCGAACGCCAAGAAGGCCTCGAATCCCTAGGCTGGGATTCCCTCATGCAAGGCCTCTTCCGCACGTCCTACAACCTCAACATTTTCGGATTTGCCTGGGAGGATGGAAACAGAATACATCCAGATGGCCAGAGTGAATGGTCTGCGGCTGACGCAGATCTGCGCGACGCGACCATTGTCATTCTCAACGCTTCCGGGAAGACAGGGATGTCTTTCGCGTACACCCTTCGTCACAACCGACCGAAAGAACATCAACCGAGGGAAATCATTGGCGTTGGCTCTCCAGCTTCGATATCCATCATTGCAAGCAGCGGCTTCTTCGATAAAGCAGTTCAAAACTCCGACGATGAAATCACCGCTTCGGAGATCCAGCACTCTGGTACACGTAGAGTAGTTTTGCTTGATTTCGGGGCCCGTCCAGGCGCCAACGAAGCCTGGAAACCTGCACTCTCCTCCCTCTCCATCCCTTTTACGCCTATAGTCGTTGGCGGCGAAGTTGAAATCCAGAACCCTGAAAAAGCACGCGCGCGACTTGCCAATCTCGCATCCATGATCCTAGTCAATGCATCACTGCTGCGCGAGAAAGGTATTGAAGTTGGTGGTGTGAAGTCCTTCAAGGACTTTCATGCGGCGTTTGATGAGTTCAAAACGAAGGTTGTCGGGGTGCAACTACAGTGGGCTGAGGGTTTGGAGGAATGGGCAAAAGGATGGGAAGCACTCGTAAGAGATGAGGTCAGAGCTGATACGGGGTTGGTTTACCATGTGTAGATGGTCATCTGTGGAGATGGACAATCAGAAGTCCAAGAGTAGATATTAGGTTCGAGTCGCTTATAATCACACGAAGATTTTGATTTTTTTCTCTTATCTCAAGTTAACCTGCACCCTACCATCATGTCTGCTTGTCCAACCTTACCAGAGGGAACTTGCTCATATCCAGCAACCCTGGCTTCTAGAAAATTGGGATAGAATCTCTGGAGAACTTTGAAACCAGCTTATCAACCACCGGTTCAGCACAAATGGCTGTTTCGGTCCTATACGTCACCTTTGAGACGCATTCGAGGCTCGCATTGTCTTGCAGCAACACGAGCGCATCCCACCCCTTATCAGCCGTGCACTGAGCCATGTGGATACAGGAGGCGAGGGAAGAACGTATGATGGGCGATTACATATAGCTGAGGCTCTCACTCTATTTCATTTCTCTGTGAACAACATTGAGTTTCCACAGGACCACGATAGTCTGCACCGTGCCAAGGTGCGGAGCCGGCAGCTTGCTGATCAATCTATGCATATGCCGATCAATACGGACATAGTGAATCGAGTAGGATATCGGATTCTTCACATACAGAACATGTATTCGCTGGCTGAAATCGTCGCACCAGATGCAGCTGTGGAGCGTGCACGCCATATGCAGCATCCGGAGGTTGAGCATGAATTGGATCAGTGCTCTGATAAAACCTTGGGCAAGATATTTCGCGTCCTTGGTCGCCAGGAAGTCCTTCTGTAAAATGCCAATGGCAATGCTGAGCTGGAGAATATGGGCTCAGATCACAATGTCGATGACTATGGGCAAGACATCACAGACAATGGAAAGCTCGTTGCGGAAACGAAGGTCGAGACGGTGAGCCTAGATGAGACTGACCACTCCCTTCGTTGTTGTATTTGTCTCGAAGCCTACAATGACACTACTCATCCACCCTTCATGATCGAGAAGTGCAGCCATATGTTCGGAAAGCCTTCTCTCTCGATTTGGCCTAACGGCACATCCCAAAACGCAAACATCTGCCCCTATTCTCGTTCTGCCCTGTGCGAGCGCCGGACTCGCCGCCCAAAACTCACGACTTCAGCTGGGGCGGTCGAGCAAGCAACGCTCGAGCAGCGCTTCCAACGAGCACTTTGTCAGGCCAGGGACATTGGGCGAATAGCAGACAAGGCTTTCAGCGACGTAGGAGGCGGGTCGCTGCATGGGGAGTGGCTGGACAATCGGATCGAGAGGCTGAACTGGAGGCGATCTGACAATGGCGTCGGATTTGGGTTTACACAGGACGGCTCCGAGGAGATTGGATGGTGGTTAAGAAGACTTGATTGGGCAGAGGTCATGGAGTGGGCAAAGACGCCGAGACTTTCGAGAAGCTCGGCCAAGGCACAACATGGTCAAGGGTCTACGACAGCATTACGAATCACATGTGTTTTTGATATTGGTTAAATTCCATGCTCCCACAGGGATGCATGTTAACATGAAGAGAGGCCTATCGTTCGTCGGGACAGTCAGGATCTATTAGGGTTACAATGTTCCATAGCGTTGCGGACATGAATAAGAGGCGTTAACTTTTGGATGCTAGGCCGAAAGCCTACACATCGTCTTTACGCCATCTATCCATACTTCTTTCCGTCGTAACTTCACTTCTTGTGTCGTCTGTGATCTCCACGTGCACATTTGCTACCTTTCCCTCCATCTTTCTCAGTGGCACATCGTCTTCATCGGCGAGAGGATTGGAGTAGTCCGGGGTCATTCCTGGAGTTGTCCGGCTTCCTGTATTGCCAGCATGCGTGTTTGTGGCAGTGCGATTTGCGCCCCTGCTGTGCTCGAAGTACGAGTGAGATCCTGTTTGTAATGTTGAGAGAAACTTGGGAAAGATGCGCCCAATGATGGGTTTGAGCGTTGGGAGACATCCACCAACGATCGCTGCATTGACTTCGATGATGCTCCAGTTCGCAATACCGGAGTTGTCGTTTGTAGGGTCTGTGGATTTACTGGCCTTGATTAACGAAGGGATACGTAGGATTGAGACTATGCAGATGCTGTGAAGACAAGGTAGTGGTTAGCATGTAAACATGGAGAGAGATGAAAGGGAGTGGCGGTCACTTACAAGAAACCCAGAGCGAAAATGAGGGTTACGCCAATCTTCTGCTTTTTCGGAAGCTGTAGCGCCACAAGCGCTGGTATTGGCAACAGGACAATCAAGAAATCCGTAGTCACGTTCAAAGCCGCGTTCAACAGCCACATCTCAACCCGAGGGAAACACCAACCCTTGACCGTTGGATCCCACTGAGAGTGAATGGGATAGCAAGGCATGATAGAGAAGAGCGAAACCCATAGGGTGTAGAGACCTAGCAAGCCGATGATGCCATAGCAGATCTTGCGCCATCGATACACGTTGAAGATGCGGATGCAGAGGAACAAAATAGAAAACTTGGTGGCGCAGAGGCTTATGTTGTAGAAGATAATAGTGAGGTAGGCTGTCTGCGTAGTTCGTTAGCATAAGCCGAAATCCTACTGAGTATCATAGTACCTTGCTGAAATCAACTATCTGCTGTGGACTCAATGTGCTGAACTTGAGTCCCAGGCCTCCATGCGTAACCTCTGAGATTTCATCAGCACTTCCGAACAAGCAGAAGGGGGTTTTATACTCACGCCGATGCATAAAAATGCTCTGGAGAAGAGAGAACACCTTGGCAAAATTAGCATACGCGGCTATAAACAGTTTCCAATGTTAAACTCACGAGAGCGACCGTGATCATGATGTCTTCTTGGCCAAAGATGTGGATCATCCTCAACCGCACATACAAACGAAGGGCCACGACGAAGGTAGCGATGCCAAACATAACATAAGCACACGCAATCACTTCCGCCCCACGGCGAGGGATCTCGGTCGCCATTGTAGTAATGATAGACAAGACACAAGTGTCATACAGTCGAAGATCGGCCTTGGGTAACCGGATGTCTGGGGACCCAAGGGCTCTTTTGTACAACTGGTGGCCAGTGAGTATCCAGGATTCTGGGGTGCCGTATCAAATCGTATTGCCATCTAAATTTTAGCTTTCTTTCCACTGACAGTTCAGGGGAAAATCCCAATCCCGGGGCTCTGGTTTTCCTAGCAATTCCCACGTTCCCCGTTGCGCCATTCGGCTGGAAGACGAATAATAGGGTCTGGTAATCGCGGATGCTCAGCTTAAAAAGGTCCCTGCGCCGTGCGGTTACCATGCTGCTGTTTCAATTCGTCTAGCAACCGAAGGAGTAACGGAACATGGTCCATGTCAGAGGTGTTAAGTCTGGGGTGGCAACCGGGAGGCCTAAGCGGAGAGTTTTCGACTTCCGTTCGCAATGTGGACATGTGCCAAGTGAATTCGGTCCGATCATGACTCGCCCTCTCGCCATATCTCCATGGGGAAACCAATAACCCATCTGCCCAAACGGACCGTTAGACTCAGGGTCTGCCTACTACTTGTCGATTTGTGTTTCCTTTTCAGATGTACTGACGTCCTCAGCTGTAGACCTCTCCCATACAGACAATCCGCATGTCGCCAAAAGCCATCCTCCACTGCCTTCTCTCGCGCCATCCTTCGGGCCTTCATAGATCGAATCGAGATGGTGTAGGACGCTAATTACGCTGCGACCTGAAGAGTCGCACTAGGACCTGCCGTCCAGGGATTGCGTCTTCGGAACCAATGACTAGGCCTGAGAACACGCTATTAGCGCCATCCGTCAATGTGATGGCCTTGCCGTCGCTGAGAGGGCGTCCAGAAGGGTGGCCTGGCGATTGCCGAACCGAGCCATAACAACACCCGGGCCGATTAATTTATTATGGTACGGTCCCCCGTTTGCTTGGAAAGCCCTCTCAAGGTTGCGCATCCTGTATGAGAGACGCTGTCGGTCAGAGCCCAACACCTGCTTTACATGGCCCTGGAACCGAGGGATTAGGTTTCGTACAGCGGCCTGAGTCCTGTGTCCTGCAGCGAATGATGTGCGTTCAAGCCCGGGGCTTAATCAAAGCAAGCATTTCCTGAGTACCGGTACAGACGGCCTCGTGATGCTTTTTCTTTATTTGCTTGTTTTACCTTGCATGTACACCAAGGGCCCCAAGCAGGGTACTCGAAGTCTCTACAGGTCAACATCGTGTAAGTATTGTTTTTGTGTAAAATGGTAACCGTGCGTCGCCACAAACAGGGCAGTGGGTTCTGTGCCGCTGATTAGACTGAGCCTGCAGCTTTAGGGTGAATAGCTTCTAATAGCTTCCGTTACTCTTGGCTGTTCTGGGATTGCTCTCAACAACAGCAGTACACTGACTCAAGGGAAACTTAGGCTCTCTTTGGACCCTTTTTTGCTATTCACCGATGCATATTTATCTACATGCCAGTCATGATCCGGATGGTGGACATGCTGTGGGTAAAGCTCCCGCGACTATCATTCTGGGCCCCGCTGTGGATCTAGTCCCGGCATCTAGTTTAGGATCCGCTGAAGAAGCCCCATCTCTCCACAATCTGTAGCGCAAGTGTTTCTTTTCCCAGCTCTCATCATCCTCGCTTGACAGTGGGCCCCAAACGTGTGTAGATGAAAATTTACTCTGGCTGCACTAGCACGGCTCGACGCGATGAATAGGAACCGACTTGGGCAGATCTAACACAAAGCGTGATAGCCTGAAACTAGTATCAGGAGAGTTGGAGTTCTACACCACTTTCCGCTGCGCTCGGTGCGGCCCTCGTCCGAACCTCCTAATATCAGCCACCGGAGTAAGTCGCTCGGAGGACATCGCTCCTTGAAGAATGATACGAGGGCTGAGCCGCGTCTAAGCAAAAAACGTTCGATGCTGGCGGCTTTCCTGTGTTCTCTTTCGTCAGAGCACCGGCAAGATCAGACACATTCTGACTGGCTTGTCCACCTCGCCTCTGTACATCGCTTAAGTACCTTCGATCAAGTCTTCTGTAATCACGCCCCTTTAAGCCCAATGGGTCTAACCTGGCTTTCCAACTGGGGTCCGATTAGCGAGGCCAAGGCGGGGCTCGCATAGCGTTACGATCGACGAAGGCTGAGAACGCCAAAAGCCAGACTACTTAGCCATGAACATAGACTTCTCGACCGCAATCCGGACTCATCAACCCGTCCTTCCGGTCGCATCTGTTTGCGTGGAGTTCGCTGCTAACTCTACGGGCTGTGCGCCTGAAATCACACCTAGCGGAGAGGAGTCCAGCTCTTGTCCGTAGCGATGTTGATTGACGTAGGAGGCACCAGAATCTCCTGGTAGTTCTGCTTTACCACCGTCACCGGGTACAGTAGAGTCCGGATTACCCGGCTGTGCTTTCCTCCTGAGTTGGTGTCGGCGGAGAAGTATGAAGACCGCCGCTGCAAGGAGGACTCCAAAAACAAGTGCACCAATGGCGATACCTGCGATTGCTCCGCCAGATAATGATGTTCGACTTCCGCCGCCGTTATTATTGCTCATGGATCCTGTTGGCTGAGAAATCGACACACTTGATATGGGAACTCCTCGGATGAGTCTCACAGGTTCTCCATACACAGATGCTCCTATGTCGACAATGGTACCATTGGAGTTATAATTAAAATGCCTGCTTGGGCTTTGGACCAGCGTAATAGGAACAAGTTCCCCGGTGAGATGACCTGTGCAACACCACGCTGCCATCGCGAAACTCAAACTACTGTAGCAATAGGCAGCATTTGAAGCGATAGTGTAGCCGCTACACCCCAGAGTCAGCACATCATGTCAAGCCATAACATCATAGGCAAGACTTGACATGTAATGGTCCACTTACGAAGGACAACAGTCTATTATCGCTGGATCCGTCACTCCATCCTGCGTCATGGTCGCATACCCAGATGGGCAGCTCACAGCCGGTGAGTATATGGGACCGCTCATCACCTGCCCGTTTTGAGTGTACGAAGTGAAGGTCCCCGTGCCACTAGGATAGCATTGCGTTCCCCACCACGCCTTGGAGTCGACACCACAGCTGACGTCTCTCGTGAGAAAGCAGGCATTGGAAGAGTCACAGCGAACATGAACGAAATTGCAGTAGGTAGGTTGAGCAAATTCTGTCGTCAACGGACCAATAATGGGTTGGGAATTGGAAGTGGTTGGTGTCGCGCTCATGATGGTAGAAGTTGTGGTTGACGAGAGCTGTGTGTTCAGCTGAAAGTGCATGAGATTCAAGCTTTCAACCAGCTTCAGCTCCATACGCTTGCGACTCAGCATGCGCTTAACCCCGCATCTCAGCCCCCTTTCTTTCTCCTAGAGTTGAATGCCATTATTTTATGCTTTGGAGACTTCAAACTACTGATCAACATCGAAGGCGCCAATATTGAGCCTTCGGCTCCGCTTTCAGCTTGTATTTCATCAAAATTCAACATTGGCGCGACATCTTTCTTGAAGTACTTCGGACCTACCTCAACGATTGCCAGCGGGTGAGAAGATAGGTTATGATCAGAAATTCTGCTCTACTGCTGCATCTATTGTGGCCTTAAAGAAAGAGCACACAAGCATCGCAAGTGATACTAGAATGCCTATGACAGCCCTTCAGGTAGTAGCAAGTTGCTCTTCGAACTGAAACCCGAGAGCATTCGTGGGCGAGTTGGCAGCTAGCGACTTTTACGTCCAAAACGATTCGAAGCTATCGGTAGTACGACCTCCAAGAAAAGAAGCATGATCAAGAAAGGTTGAAGAGGAATACATCGAACCGAACAATATTCTGTCAATTTTTGTAATTGTGGGGATGATTTGAAAACAAAAGTCCAAGTCTAGCCCGCAGACACTCGGGACAAAAAAGCGTAAACCTGTGGATGGCTAATGGTATAAGAGCGAATCATTCGGAAGCCATCTGACAAACAGCTCGTATGGCCAGATGATACGTATCGCATCTTAGAAAAAGAGGGGAAACATAATATCAATGAAAGATAACAGTCCACGAGCTCTGCCCTTGAGACTGGGAAGTAGATTGTCATGAGATCATCGAGATGAACAAGTGTCAAGTGAGTCTGCTCATCTCTTGCCCCAGAGGCCTTGTTGTGTCTCTCGGATCCTCCTTTCTTGTTCCCTAATCATTTCTTCGGTCTGGCCGTGTCCGTTCCCTCGGCTATCGATTTCCATGGGATCTTCGTCTTCTGCTGGTTGTGGTATATTGGCAGGAGGCGCACCTCGTCGTGGTTCGCCTGATCGCACGCCGTCCATCATGCCTGCGGCACCTCCGGCTCTTAGCTGATTGATCGCACGGATCGTGTCGATTGCAGCGTGAAGCGTGCGTCGGGCGTTGAAATTCTTCTTGACTGTTGGCAGGAGATCCTCTTCGCCCTCGGGGGGGTTCTTGCCGAGCTCGGTAATCCAGGGGTGCGAAAGCGCTTCGTGTGCAGTCATACGAGATGCAGGGTCCACTGTCAGACATCGGCGAATGAATTCGCGCGCTGCAGGCGAGACACCTCGCCAATACTCAAGGGGCGTGAAGGAATAATCTGCAACAAGAATGGCTTGCATCTCCTCAAGATTTGAATCTCGATCGAACGGAGTGTAGCCGCAGAGTAGGAAGTATGTAATGACGCCAATGGCCCAAATGTCACTGTGAAGTGAGTCAGTTGGGAACTTTGAGCCTGAGATGTTTGTCTTACACTGGCTTGCCATGACCGGTTTTTCTAAAAATCTCAGGCGCCATGTAACCAGGTGTTCCACACGTTGTGGTCAAGACGTGGAACTGCTCCTCGTCCATGATGCGAGATAGGCCAAAGTCGGCGATCAGCAGATCAGCATTGTCTTCTGGCGTCCGGAAGAGTAGGTTCTCGGGCTTCAAGTCCCGATGTACGATGCCGTGATCGTGAAGGTAGGCGACAGCGGAGAGCGTGGCTCGAATAAGATCGCCGGCGTCAGACTCGTAATAGTTGCCCTTTCGACAGATTCGGTCGAACAGTTCACCTCCAAGTGCGAGGTCGGTCACAAGATAGACTTTACGCAATGTCAGCTAGGCTTGGCAACTCCCAGCACGATTGCGTACGATTATTCATAGTCTCGAAGTAATCCACGAGTGTCAGAATGTTCCTGTGGCCCATCGATACTCTTTTCAACACTGCGATTTCGTTCCTGACCTATTGGATTTCAGCCTGTGACTTGATCATGGCGCTCCACGCAAACCCACCATGTGTTCTCGCCCAGCCATGAGTCTCTTGTTGATGACTTTTGCGGCATAATATCTCCCTGTATCAATATGTACACACTCCTTGACTACTGAGTAGCTGCCTGCACCCAGAGTCTTCCCAGTCTTGTATCTGCATGGCTGGACTTGGGCCTGAGCATTTGGAGTGTGCGCCCCGGAGCCACCGTTCGAGGCCATGATGTGCCTCTAGAGAAGTCTAGAGCTACGACAAACAGCTCAGTACTCGATTTATTGTGATTAAGGAGTCCTATCTCTCAGGAAGATCCAGGGTAGCTCCCGCCAAGTAGGGTGTGCCAATGCCTCAGGCAAAGACGTGCGAGGCTGAGGATTCGAGTTGGATGCGTGTGTTGTCGTTCCGGTGAACACGAAACGCGTGCTTCCACCGCCCGAGAATCCAAGGTGTGGATATGTATCGTGAGAGTGGAAAAATGTGACTCGTAGCTGGCTCGTGTCAGCTGCTGGAGTATCGCGAGATAGCCCCTCGATGCGCGCAGCGGGGTATAGGGTTTGAAGGCCGAGAGCGTGGGTATCCACGCGTAACAAATTGAGTAAGAGCAAAATAGGTGTGAGATCCAAAGAATAAAGCCAGCGGGAGCTGAAGTGAACCCAGTTCTGTCGTGATTTGAAGCCTGTTGTTCGTTGGAGGGGTTCCATGTCCGCCGGTCAATCACCCCTGTCGGTTGCCAAGTGAAGGCTGATGTTGATTGGCAGACCATTTGCACAGCGGGGCAGTATAAGTCGGTTGGGCTTCTGGGAGGACTGCAATATTCAACCCAATGACAGGTGGATTTGAATATCTGTTGAAAACAAGACTGTCGATAGATTGCGAGGTCTGTTGAGCTATTCACAATCAGAGGACAGTGTATTGAAATCTTGATGGCCCAAGTACAGCATATGCAAGAGGCTGGCAGAGCTGGAAGATCAGCACGCTGACTGCAGATTAGCATCAGTGTCAGACTGTTACAATATCTGTTGACAATCAAATCTTGGTAGTCTACTTCCGGGACCTCTACATAAATTTTCTATACCTACATCATAGCGTTCAGTCATATGCAACGCATTCAAGAATCGAACATAAGGTGGAAGCTATAGGAAAGATCAAGTAGGACATCTTGAGCCTATAACCTGCCGTCTAGATTTCATGACTTGACAAGCAAGCTGTGGCCGTCCATATCCTCGGGTTGTTGGAGACCCATGGTGGCAAGCACAGTGGGTGCGACATCTCCCAGTACGCCGTCGGTTTTCTTGAGGCTCCACGACTCGGGAGCATTGGCCATGACGAACGGAACCTTGTTCGTGGTGTGCGATGTCTTGGGTGTTCCCTCCTCGGTAAGCATCTCTTCGGCGTTACTAGCAATAGTTAGCTTGTTGTATATATCTGTCTGGAAAACGTGCACTTACCCATGATCAGCAGTGACGAACAGCACATATCCGCTCTTCTTGCATTGCTCGTACACTTTCTTGATAGCCTTATCGGTTTCCGCGCATCCCTCGATGGCTGCTTTGTAGACTCCAGTGTGGCCTACCATGTCGGGTGGCGCGAAGTTGTTCATCAAAAATTCGAATTTTCCAGTCTGGATCCGCTCACATAGCTTATCTGCAACAGCCATGGCGCTCATGGTCGGCTGTAGATCATACGTTGCCACCTTGGGGGATGGCACCATCTCACGCTCCTCATTCTCGAACTGCTTCTCAACGCCGCCGTTGAAGAAGAAGGTAACGTGAGCATACTTTTCTGTCTCGGCAACGTGACACTGCTTCACGCCTTGCTTTGCCAACGTCTCTGCAAGAACGTCGTTCATTCGTTGGGGCTCAAAAGCGATGTTGAATGTGTACTTGGGGTTGTATGAAGTCATGGTTGTGATTTCAATATTTTTGGGATAGGGGAAGTCCGGCTTGGGTGAGCGGTCGACATCTCCCAAGAGTTGAGTGACCTCACGAACACGGTCGGAACGGTAGTTGAAAAAGAAAACGGTGTCGTCATCTGCACGAATCAGCATGCAGACATGAGGGTACTCAGATGATTTGACTTACCTTGTATTCTTCGCTCCTTTCCACCTACGATGATGGGCTTCAGGAACTCGTCATTTTCGTCCTTGGAGTATCTTTCCTTGATGGTAGCCAACGGGTCGCTGCTCTCCTCTCCCTCTCCAGTGACCAGCCCCTTCATGCCAATCTCAACTCTGTCCCACCTCTTGTCACGGTCCATGATGTAGTATCTGCCAACCACGGTAGCGATCTCGCCCAGACCAATCTCCTTGGTAGCCTTTAGAAGGTCTTGCAGGTATCCCGCGGCGGATTTGGGGTCAGTGTCGCGGCCGTCGCCGAAGAAGTGAATGTAGGCCTTGGGAACGCCCTGGTCCTTTGCAACCTTGAGGAGTGCTATGAGATGGTCTATGTGGGAGTGGACACCGCCGTCAGAGACCAGGCCGCAGAAGTGGAGTCTTCCATTGCCGTCGATTGCGCGCTGGAACGACTTCTTGACCGTCTCGACATCCTTCAACTTGTTGTTCTTGATGGTCTGGGCAATACGAACAGAGTCCTGCCATACGACCCTGCCAGCGCCGATATTCAAGTGGCCGACTTCGCTGTTGCCCATCAAGCCCTCGGGAAGACCGACGGCGAGAGACGAGGCTTCAAGTTCCGTGTATCCCTGGGCTGTTTTCGAGCCGTCTTTTGCGAAGTCGTCCATGGTAGGCGTGTCGGCAGCGAGAATGGCATCGCCATCTTTGCGGGATTTTTCGGTGGGAACGCCCCAGCCGTCAATGACGATGAGCACTGCCTTCTGGTCGACCTTGGCCATGGTGGTGGGGTCAATTGGGCGCAAGCTGGGAAGGGGAAGATATGGGAAGGCTCAAGTTCAGACTCGAGCTGTGGTAAGTCGGGTCGTCGGCGAAGGGGGAGGGAAGAAGTCTAGAAAAGTAATGAGACTGTTATTGTAGAGGGGCAGGGTCTGGCGGGGCTAAAATAGTGGGCTGTTGAACAGCATCGCCGGACCAGCGTCACAAGCCTCAAACTCTCTCCAACCACCACCCACCCCCTTCCTTCTCCACCCGCGGCCGACTCTTATCGCGACCCGCCAAAAGCAATCGCCCTCCCCGGCTGGCGATCCGGCCATTATTCGAAACTCGAACCACAGTCGACAGTCGCCAACGTTGCACACGTTTTTTTGCAGGCCAATCAAGAGCCCTTCCTTCAGCCCTACCCGTGGAAAGCGCGTCATCCCGCGCCGGGCACGCTCAACACCAAGCTAGCTGTCACCACTGTTGTATTTCAGTATACACCATGTCCGCGGCACCGACACCCCACGCGCCTGCCTCAGCGCGCGCCTCACTTCCACCCACTGGCTCTGCCACGCCAGCGCTGCCAGCTCCAGCTCCCACCGTTCCAGGCATCCCTCCACCGTCGACCTTCGATGTCCTCCCAGACCTCCACAAGCTCCTCAAGCGCCTGCTCGAAACTTCTGCCCAGCCACCAGCCGCTACTCCCACCCCAGGCCAACCTGCTGCAGATGGTCCTCTTGAGATCCAACACGTCGCGACTGCCGCAAACGATGTGCGGCTCAAGATACAGAAGGCGCGACGCGCCGTCATGGCCCTGCCGGACATTGACAGGACTTGCGAGGACCAGGAAGACGAGATCGAGGACCTTGAGGCCCGTATTGCGCGCTCAAAAGCTTCTCTGAGGGAACTTGGCCGCCCTGCCCTGGAGGCAGAACCAGAGGATGGAGACCAGAGTATGACGGGATGACATACCAACTGGACCACGATTGATCCATTCCAGGTCACACATCCGTCGATTGCATGGATGCACTAGACCTGGCCCTTGCCCAGGGACCGTAATGGTACGTACTTACAGCAACGTACGGCACCATCCCTGAAGTTTGTAGGTCTGCCCTGACGGCTCAAGTGCCCTGGAGGCACGAAAGAGGAGATTCTGAATAGCGCACGGCTTCACAATGGAACTGGAGACATATAAGACCTATACAGACAAAGATAGCTGCAACATCCATACTAGACATAGAACATGAGCTAGTATTGCACCAGATGGCGAACTCAAAAGTATAATTTCAGCCTACTTTAGACGAACGCTGCCAAGAGTAGAATGGCAAAATGAGCCATAGTCTAGAGCTTGGCTGCAAAGTATACAAAGTGCTTGGAACGAGAATAGTGACCACAAAGACCGAATACGGCTAGCGTCTGTTGACTTGGAATCAAACGAGAAAAAGATAACGCCGTGCTGCATGCCCTTTTGTTACAACTGAAAGATTTCAATGCTCCGATGTTGCTCAGTAAATAGTAAGGACTCAGTCCCTCGATTTCTCCCTGAAATTGCTCTTGAAGTGTGTGGTACCGCCGGTGCTATATTTAAGTGGATCCGCTCTACTTCCGTTTGGTCATTATCATGAACAATGCCCAGAGCCGGACCTTCTTGTATGCATGAAACCGCTTCCCCTGTTAGTAGGAACTCTGTTTCCAAGACCCTAGAAAAAGTATCCCCGTCCACTTTGTGAAGCAATGCAGGAACATTATGCGAAAGCCAGTTGCTGGTATCATCATGCTCGTCTGGGGAAAACAGTTGTGGCTGCGTCGAGGGCAGCATGACGTTTGGCGTTTTTATCCGGAGTGAGAACGAGTCGATAGTGGTGGCTGAATCGTCGTCGTCTTCAGTGGCTTGGACACCTACATTAGTAGTCCGATTCTCTTCCTCAGAGATGTCCGAGGAGCTGTCCACACTCCAATAGCGCGTAGCCCTCTCCTCCCAGGATTCTGATAGCGCAGGAGGAATTTCAAAATCTTGAAGTACATTGAGGTACATGGTTTTCTGCACGACGTCTTGTTTAAGCCTATCGAGTATCCAAGCTTGCAACGTATGCTTCATCGAATGGCTCGGGGAAAGCAGTGATACAGCACTTTCGGTCACGGCCCGATCAATGCTCGACGAGTGTTGTGTGACTCGACTTGGTTCTGAAATGACATGGCGACAGACTGGAAGTTGGAGTTTTCGATCCATTTCCTCAAGTTTCAGACGTTGAGATTCGACTTCGAGGTTGAAGATTCGGTCTAAGATGTCGAAGGATTCTGCTTCGATGCGCGATGCTCCAGACCTCGCGTGCTCTACCTCGACTTCATCAAAAGCTACATGATCAAAGTCTTCAAATTCCAGAAGCTCGCTTTGTTCCTGACGCAGAGCATTGAACTTCTCTTTCAAGGTATGAAGCTCTTGATTAACTAGGCGCAGATCTCGAGATGCAATGGACGGATTGGACGATTGTATTGAAGAGACAGAACGATCCAAATTTGGGATGGCTTCCGTGTCCGTGAACAGACACTCTTCTGGGCAAATATCACTTGACAGAAGATCTGCTAGATCAAACTGATAAAAGTCGTTCTCCATTTCCATATAGGACCACTCTGTGCCCGCCAATTGTCGCTCAAGCGTCAGATAATCGTCTTCATGCGAGCCAAGGATGTTACGCGCAGTGTCCAGTTGCGCGTACGCATTTGTAATGGAAGATGGTAGTTCAATTCCAGATTGGTTTAGATACTCTCGCATAGCGTTCATTAGGCAGGCCTCGGCGTCGCCGGTGCGCTGGCGTTGGTTGTGGACTTTCCTGGCTGAAGCTCGAACAGCTTCGCGTTGGATAAGTAATTGTTCACGATTCTCATTCAGCTCTGCTTGCATCTTTGTTATTTTCTCCAATGGATCCATGATGCTTGGAAGACCGGTGTGGAGTTGCATTTGATCCGCTTGCCCCAAATACTTTCGATTAAGCATGTCCATCTTCTCGTGCTCAAAGTGATAGAGCATAGAAAGCCCTTGATATGCCGAGTCTTACCGACACGCTACAGACGGAGATTGATGTTAGGATACGATGAGGACGCATCGCAGGCACGAAGCGTGGCCAGGCCTTGGCGCGGCTCCCACAGAGTGGAAGCGTTCAGTCTCAGAGCCTTGCACACGTTCGGGACAGGCGACAGGATGTAAAGATCGATAGGAAATGAAAGAAAGGTTGTAAAGACAATATTTACACAAGGTGCTCGCATTCGTGGTGGAGGATGGGGTTTTGGGAAGCACGTCAGCTGAGTTAAACGAGTAACAAATCGGAACCGGTCGTCCTGTGTTGGCTTTGATTGGATCAAACGGCGAAGAATCACGAAAGTTTACTACTCATGATATATGCATAGCGATGCATATTGTTGATTGATTTCTTGGTCTTGGACGAAAACAATATCAGATGAAAAGACATATTGCCTTGAAGCTCATTGTCCATGTTATACATGATTGTTACCCACGCCGCCTGCTGTGTTCATACATCGAGAGAATAACACGACTTTGAGCTGAAAAGAACCATGGACGTCTTAATTATTATATCAAGGAAAAGTTTGCGTGTTTGTCTTCTCAATCTATCGCATCCTCTTAACGGCCACTGTGCTTTCCGCCCTCGTGAAGTGATTCAAAGGCGAGGGGATTGCTGACGTGAAGAACCCACCATAGGTACGCTTCTTCACCAATCAAAACCTGCCGCGCGCGAAGGCCTCACGGTCTGCATCTTGGCAGCCCTCCGCCTAATGTGCCGAACTCTAAACTCACCTACATATTTGTAGTGCCCGTGTGCTGGTTTGATCTCGATTTAACATATCCATTTGAACATCTCATGTGGCACTCCATTTCCCTAGCATGCCTATCTATTCCACTGTCGGTTCCCTCGATCATCAATCGATAATCAATCCCGGGCAACCCCAAGGCTGTCTCTCCTAGATACGACCAAGGTCTGTCAATGAGATGTCAAGCCCAAACTCTTCAGCTAACGCCCCCTTAATTCATTTCGAAGAAGGGGATGACCATATCATAGATGATGATAGATGTCTTCCATACAGACTAGTTGGTAACCTAGGAAGCGGACATTGTGGGATTGTGGAAAAAGTAGAAGATGTGAACACGGGGAGAGTATTTGCACGCAAGAAGCTTTGGATCCGTGGACAAAAGGCAAAAGCGGAAACGGAGCGTATCTTTCGCAACGAGACTGCCATCATACGCGGCCTTGAGAGGCACCATCATATTATTCGGGTTTTCGCGACATATGTCTCCAGACACGAAGTCGGTCTTATTCTACAGCCTGTTGCCGATGGAGGAGATCTAGAGCATTTTCTGGACAGTGTACTTGAACTCCGGTCTACCAATACTTCAAACCCCGGCTTAGCCTTCAGCATCGCAGTTCTTCACAAAGCCTTTGGGTGTTTAGCCAGTGGGCTCGCATTCATGCACCTGAAGAAAATCCGGCACAAAGACATTAAGCCTCAAAACATCCTCATCCACCAGGGGTCCGTCTTATATACTGATTTTGGCTACTCCTTGGACTGGAATAATTTTGTCAATAGCACAACAGAAGGCTCTCCGCATTCATTGACACGACGATACTCTGCACCAGAAGTACTGGAACATGAGAAGCGCAACTCACTATCTGATGTCTTCTCCCTGGGGTGCGTTTTCGTAGAGATCTTGTCCGCCATTGAAGATGCGCCTAGACTCTCGCCAGATAAAGAATCATTCTCTAGCAGCATTGAAAGTATTCATAAAGATTTGAAAGCCCTGACAATATCTCCAACGATATCTTTTCTTACAAATCTAATTACATTGATGACAGCACGGCATCGAATACATCGCCCCAAGGCTAAGGAGATATCGGAGCATATACTCCATAATCCAGCCTTGTGCTGTTCCCAATGCTACGAAGATGCAGCAATGAATAAGGATTTCGCGATGGGTTCGACATATACGACGGATAGGTTGAAAGCAAGGGTGGCAAACATGAATCAACTGGGTTCAATATCGCCGCAACTAGGAAGTGAGGGAGATGTCCACACGACCTCACCTACGAAATCAGATTCGTTTGCGCTTCCGTCTTCCCCAATTGGTATGTTCAAATGCACTTTTCATTCATGCGCTAGATCCTCACCGACCTGTGCAGGGCATGAGCAACTCGGCTTGCAAATTGGCACGTCTACCCAGCTATTGATTCCAGGCAAGTAAAGACCAAAAATTTAGATAGAAGCCAGTCTAATTTCTGGACATGACAGAATACAGAGAGTGGATCGGTGCAGAGAGGAGACGGTTTTTCGTAGTAGGTAGGGTTTTTGCGGTCCTTGATATTCACATAACAGTGGAGGGCCCGACTACGGACGATGCCTCCTCCTCCATGCAGCGATACCATGGACCGGCATATACTACTGTCCGCCGATATGTTGCTGTCAAGAAAGGTCCCAACACGATTGATGTTTGGTGAGCGACCTCGAGATATTTAGAGGAGGCTCAATTAACCCGTACCAGTCCCATATCGACCTACTCCAATCGAGGTACATTGGCGCCGAACTGTATATCATCCGAGCATGCTATAATTCACCTTCAAGGCACAGAACCTATGTATTTGCCGGGTGAACGCGAACGTGGATTAACGAAAGAGCCGATAGTTATTGAGCGAAGTGACTCTAATGTGAGCCTGAGGCCTGAGTCGAGGATATGTTTTAGCCGAACGAGGCGCATGGGCTTTGATATCAAAGCGAAAGACATCGGAATAGTAGTTCTGGAGCACAGAAGTATGCTTCAGCATCATTGGCAGGAAGAACAAGATGGTATAGGAAGAGACTTGTAGTGGTTGGCGGTGCTCGCACGAGCCCTGCTTTTGTCTTGAAAATCTCCAAGCTTCGTTGGCCACCATGGAACTTACGGACTCAATGTACAGTTCCATCTATTCTTACCCTAAATTTCTCGAAACAAAACACTTTTGGATATCCTCGTAAAACCCAACATAGACACCCGTATGTGGATGAGCTCTTTGACTGGCACAATCAAGACTTTTATTCCCTTACTCTGCAAGCCACATGTCTTGCTTTGCAGAGCGTTAGAAGAGATTGCCGCAGACGTCCTACTAAACGACATTACACTCCGTTTTGCTATTGTAGGTGCAAAAATGGACATATGTCCGGATATCTCGACAGTTTGAGCTACTTTCCTGCTTTTCTTTCGTCAAGTTCATTCCGTAATTACCCTATCTATGAATAAAGCTTCTCTACGACATTACTTGTTTCATAATCGTCACTATGAATCGTTCTGGGATGCTAACTTGTCAGATCGAGTCTCAACCTGCCTGATCTTCCATTTGAGCAGACTACAGTCCTTCAGGTCTCAACCGATAGAAATGCGATGTCTTTAACTCGCATCTAGATCACATCCCTCTAACGAACCCTTCACTTTCGACTTCCCACCCCTCAGGCCAGATTGGACCCTCAAACCCATCCCACCCGCCAGCCATCATCGCGACAGCCAGCAACAGCCCTGCGGAACTTGGGAAGTATGGTGTTGGTACCCTTGTCCCTCCAACCGGCATACCCACTTCATCAAACGCGTTGTTCACGTCAAGTAATTGTTGTACAGCGCGCTCTGCGTCGCCTCTTCTGGCTTCCGTTATAGCGATAAGCGGGAAATCCCACCCATATGAGAAGGGGAAATTCCAGGTTTCGTGCACCTTGGCGATGGTGTTGTTGAAGATGGTCATATTCAGACGGGAGTCTGGTGGCAGCCAACCATAAATTCCGAGTATGCCGGGGTGATCTTCGGTGTACTCAGGCGTTGACCACATATTTGGGATGCCTTCATACGTTACATAGGAGTCGTTTTGCGTGGGAAAGCTGGCAATGTTGTCGTAGACGTGCGTCCAGTGCTCAGGCACACTCTTGTTCTGCCTTGTCTGCCATTTTGAAGCAACGTCGAGACCAAAGCGCCAGTAAGCGAGTTCAAAAGTTGGGTTTATGGTTTGATTGGGGTTCGTGTTCTCAGATACGGGATACATAGGCGGTCCCAAGTCGTAACGGCTTGTTGTTGAGTTCCACCATGCATAGCTGGCCATGAAGTCTGCAACTCCTATTAAGATCTGGTCCCACTTCTTGAGCGTCTTGGTTGACGGAAATGCCCGATACTCCATCTCCGCAAAGTACATTGGATGCGGTTGCTGCCATATCAGAAGACTGTTAATCTCGCCAGGCGCAGAACGACCACTTGGATCGCTCATCTTGCCGATACGTGCACCCTCGTAGCCCTGCTTCTTCGCTCGACCGAAGCTGCTTGGCAAGAATCGTTCGTAAACACCAATACTACGGTCATAGAGACTCCATTTGTTCCAAAAAACCCAGTGCGAGAGGTGCTGCGAGAAAGAAGGAACAGAGTAAGCGCATGGATCATTCGATACTCATCTCCAGAAACTCACCCAGAAGACCATCTCCATGTGAAATTTACCGTACCAGCCATTATTCACGAGACCAGACTCTTGTGTAGGATCACTACCGGCGCCATTAACAGCGAGCAGGTATTGCGAGAGGATAACGCGGCGCTGAAGCTCGTTTGCTGAAGAGTTAGAGGACGTGGGGAGCGAAAGGAAAGCACCTTTGGACCAATACTCTGACCACCAAGCTGTAGCCGCCTCTTTGACGGTTGCAAATGTACTGAACTTGGTGACTGGCTGAGAAGCGTATGTGACCATGAAAGATAAAGTCTCCGAATTTTGACTAGCTGCCAAAATGTATTTGTGCTCATCATCCCGAAGTCGTGAAATCCTGGCATAGCCTTCCCAAGCAATATCGGCAACATAGGTCGTTGCGTCTAGCGTATGCGTAATGATAGCGCCTTTCTCTCTGTAGCTAATCGATGTGGTATGATTCGAGGTAGCATTGAAGAGTCCTACAAATGGCGCGTCGAACTTGTTCTTGCCACTGGCATACGGAAAATCCAAGAACACACCTAAACCTGAAGTGCGTACTAATGTAGATGATATCTTCACTGCCACTGTATCCGTCTCAGGACTCGCGATTGTCGTGACACGAACCTCGGAGCCATCTATAGAGAATGACGAAGTGATTGCTCCTTCCCACAGATCCAGTATCTGCTCTCTGTCACTCAATTGGCTTTCACTAATGTTTCCCCCTCCGATTCCGCCGAACCACAATCCGACTCTTCCTAAATTGATCCGATGCGGGTTTGCTATCATCCATTGACTGATGTCCTTTTCAGCAGGATTCGGCTGTGCATAGTTGACAAGTCGATCATGGGTCCACCAGTCAAGGCCAGTATAGTCTGAAGGAGATGTCTGGTTTGGTGTTGACGGTAAGGAGGAGTTGTGCCAACCCCATGATGAGAGTGTGTTATGAGGTAAAAAGGTCTGCAAACCAGTAACGTCTACACCAAAGGCGAGGTTACCATTCCCAACCTGTACTGGACTATATGGGTGCGATTGATTTAGTTTGAGATTGTACCGCTGAACAATAGATTTGCGGTCAATCTTGCCATTGACAAACGACGATGCAATGACGAGAAGAATCAGAGTGCTGCCCAATGACCGTAGTGATAGCATGGTGGGTTTATGATACCGCACCCATGGGGACAAGGTTCATTTTGACTGAGCTCTCTTGGGGACTATTCTTGGTTCTGATTATTGCATCGGCACGTTACATCACAGGGTAAATTGCCGGTTGATGACCGTTTAGTATGCGTTTACACTCAGCGGGGTCAAAGATCGGCAAGCACCGCCTATGGCACCGGGTCAATGGGTTCCGAGGATACCGGAAAGAACGCGCAAGTGAGCTTCATTATGATCAACATGAGGAGAACCTTGACTGAGCTGGTGTGGGGGTGTGGAGGCGAGGGCTGACTGCAGGGCCAGAATTGGGCTTGTCCCCTTCTGGCTAGTGCGGCCTTATCGATAACATTTTCGAAGCATCACGAAAAAAGTCCGCGCCGCGTTTGCACCGTCACGAGCAACTACTTTATGACCAAAATGTCGAAGGAGAAGGATGGCGAGCCCCAGGCGCGATCAGAAGACAGACAGGCATCTCAGTTAACCAAGGGAAAGAAGAGGAAGAGAGCCACCCCGCGCACTAGTGAAAGAGAAGGGAAGGATGACGGCCCGCGAGAAACGCTTGAGCACTCGAAAAACGATGGAGAGTCGACTACACCGAAAGCAAAGAGCCCCCAAATTCTTCCCAAACTGCTAAAGCCTAGTCTTGAGCCTTTGAAGGGGCAACAAGAACGGGATCAGAAGCGTCAGAAATCAACATCTTCACCGCGCGTCTCGAGCTCTAGCGCCAAATCACGTCAAACTGGCCGACCGAGCAAGGGAACGCCTGGTAACTACCAAGAGTCTCAAAAAAGCCAAAATGTGCCACCTCACCTTCTGAGAAAACGTGATGAGTTGCTTCCTATCCGGAAAGCCCTCCCCATTTGGCCACAGGCGGACTCAATTAGGGCAGCACTGCGGAAAAACAACATCCTCGTACTCACTGGAGAAACGGGGTCTGGAAAGTCCACGCAAGTGCCACAATTTCTGGCCAGCGAACCATGGTGTAAGAAGTGCATTGCAATCACACAGCCGCGAAGAGTAGCAGCGATATCTTTGGCGCGGCGTGTTGCAGATGAGATGGGCAGTTTCATGGGAAGCCAAAGCCCAGCCGCAAAGGTGGGCTACAGTGTGCGTTTTGACAACGCTACCGGCCCGAATACGAAGATCAAGTTCCTCACAGAGGGTATGTTGCTTCAGGAGATGCTCAGAGACCCCATCATGTCACAGTATAGTGCGGTTGTAGTCGATGAGGTTCACGAAAGAAGTGTCAATGTGGACCTGATCCTCGGCTTTTTGCAAAGTTTGGTGACTGGTGTCTCAAGAGGAGGTAATAATAAGCGAGAACACCCTCTCAAGGTGATAGTAATGAGTGCCACTGCCGACGTGGATAGCCTCGTAAAATTCTTTGAAGATGTCCAACCTTCTGTAAAACAGGATCAACCTGACGACAACCCGTACGAGCAGCCGATAAGCAATGTAGCAACTTGTTTTGTGGAAGGCCGACAATATCCGGTCAAAACCATATATTTACCTCAACCTACACAAGATTGGGTCGAGTCCGCATTGAAGATCATCTTCCAAATACACTATAGGGAGCCGCTCCCAGGGGATATCTTGGTGTTTCTGACTGGTCAAGACACCATTGAGGGACTAGAAAAGCTTGTGAACGATTATGCGGAGGGCATGGACAAAGACGTCCCAAAGGTAAGCAAAATTTTGAGTATGCCTTAAGAGGTGTGATCGAGCAACACGTGGACCTGAAGCATCCGCCAGGCGTACAATACGTGGATCATTCAACACCTCTGACCCGGAAACACAAACTGCGTGACACTGTAGACATGAACGCTAACCATGCATACAGCTTCTTACGCTCCCACTGTTTGCAGCACTACCTCAACATGCGCAACAGCGTATATTCCAGCCAACACCCTTTCGCACCCGTAAGGTGATACTTGCGACCAACATCGCTGAAACTTCGGTCACCGTGCCTGGCGTACGGTTTGTGGTCGACTGCGGTAAATCCAAAATCAAGCAATTCCGTAACCGCCTAGGCCTTGAGTCACTCCTCGTCAAGCCCATCTCAAGGTCAGCAGCCATACAGCGCAAAGGACGAGCCGGTCGTGAAGCACCAGGCCAGTGCTACCGGCTATATACTGAAGACGGCTATAAAGCTATGGAAGAGCGAACAATACCTGAGATACTACGTTGTGACCTCAGTCAAGCAATATTGACGATGAAAGCCCGCGGCGTTGACGATGTCCTCAACTTTCCCTTCCTTGATCGGCCACCACGCGAGGCCCTGGAAAAAGCACTACTCCAACTCTTGCACCTACAGGCACTATCAGAGTCTGGTGCAATTAATGAACAAGGACTCAGGATTGCCAAATTCCCGCTTACGCCCACGCTTGGCAGAGTGCTGGTCGAAGCAGCGAAACCTGAGCGCGACTGCTTATTAGACGTCATTGATATCATATCAGCGCTCAGCGTTGAGAATGTCTTTCTAAATCTTGTCACAGAAGAGCGCAAGGAGGAGGCGGAAGAGGCAAGGCGTGAACTCTACCGTCGAGAGGGCGACCACCTGACGCTGCTCGTCACAGTCCAGCGATATGCTGAAGATCGGACGGATCGCAAAGTCTGGTGCGAGAAACATTTTGTTTCCCACCGTGCGATGCAGAACGTCATGAACATCAGGAAGCAACTGCAACAGCAATGCATTCAGCTCAAGTTGTTGTCGAAGGACGACACCCAGTCTGATTCAGCACCGTCCGAGGCTAGAAGCGAGGCGATACTGGCTTGCATGTTGCGTGGCTTCATTTCCAATACTGCGCGTATGATGCCGGACGGTAGTTATAAGACGCTGATGGGTAATCAGACAGTTGCCATCCACCCTAGCTCGGTTCTTTTCGGGCGTAAGGTTGAGGCGATAGTGTTCAATGAGTTTGTTTTCACTGGCAAAGCATGGGCGCGAGGTGTCAGTGCCGTGCAGCTGGATTGGGTATCACAGGTGGTTGCAGCCATCATGTAGCAGCGATAGACGCGGTACATAAGCTCGGAGCCTAATATTTAGTGCCTGGAGTACGAGTCGAAGTACATATTCCAATCTTCACCTTCATGGTCCAAGAAGCCTATTTTTAATGACACTTCTTATCTTCTCCTTCCCGCCCCTGTTCCCTCTTTGTCCGCCAAACTAACCACTTCGCCAATACCTGCAGCCTCCTGCTCATCTTCCAAAGCCCGGATCTCTTCTCTACAGTCCCACCACTTCTCTTCCGCGCGTTCAAATCCCATCTTCTTGATCTCTTTCGGGCTCTTCTCATTTCCTTTGGAACCTTGAGTAAGCTCCTCTATGATAAGATTCTGCCACTGCTCTGAAGTGCGTGCATAGAAGTCGCGCAGCGATTCGAAGGGCCGCGGATGAGGAAGCGTGTCCGTAAGCGCAGAAATTTCTTCTTGGTTGCCCAGATCTTCTTCGGCTGGTAGGGCACGAGGTGAGTCTGTAACGCTCGTGGGAGCTGTCGAAGTTGGTGAAGCCAGAGTGCTCTTGTCATCTTCTTCCTCTTCCTCATCTTCAGAGTCGTCTTCGTCTTCTTCGTCCGAGTCAGCTTCGTCTTCACTGCCTTGCCAGTCTTCTAGCTCGCGCTTGAAGATTTCGGTCACGCCGTCCAGATGGTTGAGATTGATGGACCACATCTCGTCGAATGTGAATTCACGATCGCCCTTCTCGAATGTTCCTCCATAGATGTAGAGAGTGTCAGCTTGCACGGTGAGCGCGGCATTGAAGCGTGGGTGTGGATATTCGAAGATGCGTGGCTTTTCAGCGCGCTCCACCTCCTCTTCCTCTACTTCTTTTGCTTTTTCGTTTTCGTCGTCCGAGTCTGGTGTCACGTCAACTCCAGCCTTCATCTCAAGAGCCTTGAGATTAGCTAGAAGTTCTTCCTCGGCAGCCTTTCCGCGATCTCGTCGGTTGATGTTCGCTTGCTGTGCAGCCTTTTTGTTGGCATTGGCTTTTGGCCGACGTAGAGACAGCGGCATATACCGGTTTCGCTCGACATTCCAGACAAATAACTGATTGAAGAACTCTGAATCAATTCCTTCTTCGCTCTCTTCTACATCGTGCACACCTCCAAAAAGCACACCTCGGCCCTTGTGGTAAGCCATGGTGGCACCTGCACGGGGCGGATTCGGTGCGTTTGCGGGCTTCTTACGCTTCTCCCACGATACCGTTGGCAGCACTGTCGTACTTTGGTCAGCAGGTGGAGGCGTAATACGCAAGAACCAAGTATCATCGTGGACCTTGGGCTTGAGCACCATACGGGAAGCTGGACCGCCACTTCCACCTTTCTTGCCCTTGCCTTGCTGTTGTTGCTTTCCACCAGCGGCAGCCTTCACGCGAGAATATCCACCGTAGATTACAGCGCCCTGTTCGTGTGGCAGTAGTGTAAAACTGGAACGTGCATCGGGGACTGCGCGAGCAGCCTGGAGCTTTGGCGTGTGCCACGCGAAATTTACGCAGTCATAGATCCATAGATCATTTAGGTACTTTGTAGTTGCCGATGTGTCTTGAAACCCCCCAAAAAGGATGATATACTGCTTGAAGCTCACCATACGATGTCCACTCCGTGCTGGTGGAGCTGCTGTCTTGCTCTTCCCTTCTACGCGCGTCCATTCTCTGTTCGTGGGATCTAACTTCCAAAAATCATTGTAATGGTAGAATGTCCCCTGTTTCGGAGAGCTGAACTCGCCACCAAACAGATATATCTCTTTCGTGTTTGCAGCCCTACACCATGCGTGGCCAGATCGTGGTAATGGCGAGTTCGGACTGGTTACTTTTTTCCACGAGTCCTGCTTAACGTTGTACACTAACAGGTCGTTGAAAAACTTCGCAGTCGCGCCGTTGAAGTATTCTCCGCCAAATAAGAACAACTCGTTCTCGTTCGCCGGACTTGCGATGATGGTGCTAGAGGTACGGGCTGATGGCGGGTCGCTAGCTATTTCTGTGATCGCATGATACTGCTCCTGCTCCTTTGCGTATTGTGCCAAAACGGCATCAAGATCTACTTCCTCAGCGTCTGAGTCCAGCTCTTGGGTCTTCGATGCCACCTTTTTGTCCTTCTTGCCTGCTTTCTTCTCTTGCTTTGCTGCCTTTGCTGCTTTGGCAGCGGCCTTACCGCCTACTGTTGCCTTCTTTTTGTCCTTGGCCATATTTACGCAATGTCCAGGTGCACTATCACAATTTTCAGCGTCTTTCCAGACCGTTGATCACCTTTGAAGGTGGTCGTTCTGAAGCCCCAGCTTGATTTGCCCCTCAGTTGATAGAAAATTTCAACTTCAAAGATGCGACTTCAACGTCCTTCACACCTGTGATACTGAAGGAAGAGAGTGCGACTATATTGACTCTCTGCAACAAATTAATTGATAATGTGAGATTTGGTGTATACTAAGCATGAGCAAAACTATGTGCGTATGATGCAGTCACATAAATCTTTCGGAGCAGGCGCTTCGGAGTATTCCCATCTTATCGATAACGCCCCACAATGTAACTCTCGGCATGGCTTTTTGAGATTCACCAAAGCCATGTCGTTTACCAAAATGATACAGGCTGCAAAGATCCTCGAGCAGAGATCTCACCTAGTGCCTGGTAAGATTGTAATCTCGCCATAAATTGTATAAGCTGAATCATACATAGGAAAGCTCAGAATAACAGAGCACTTCTTCGAAGTCCCTCGTGACTATTGTATGTGACTTGCGACACTCATATCGAGCTGAGAGTTAACCGAATCCTCGCTTGTATCTCTGGAGCTTAAAATGCCGGCAAGAGGTCGCTAACTTCATACTCTTAATCAAGCCAACCCCTCCTCTGGAACCATCCAACTCTTCGCTCGCTCCGCACTCAAGGCCGACAAACCCGCCGACTATAACTCAACATCTCACCAGGACCCAAAGAAGACTCAACTACCATGGCTTGTCTATCTTCAAGGTGGGCCTGGCTTCGAATGCCGTAGTCCACAGAGTGTATCTTGGACTCAGACCATTCTCGACAAAGGGTACCAGGTCCTGATGTTGGATCAGCGGGGCACCGGTCTCTCTACCGCCATCAGCCAATCTAGTCTCCAGCTCCGTGGTGACGAGAAGGTGCAAGCAGAATACATGAAATCTTTTCGGGCAGATAGCATCGTCAAAGACTGCGAGGCCATCCGCAAAGCTCTTACAGCAGATTATCCTGAGGACAAGAAGAAGTGGAGTATCATAGGTCAAAGCTTTGGGGGGTTCTGTTCTGCCACTTATTTGTCTTTTTATCCTGAAGGTGTGAAAGAAGCATTCCTCTTCGGTGGCCTGCCGCCGCTACGAAGTAATGCGGAAGAAGTGTACACGCGCCTCTATGCGCGAGTCAAGCAACGCAACGAAGCGTACTATGCCAAATATCCCGAGGACATTGCCCGCGTGCACCGCATCATTAAGCTCCTTGGTAGATTTGGTGACACAACTGTCCGCGTACAAGGCGGCGAAGGCTACCTATCCGCACGCCGTTTTCTCCAGCTTGGCATTTATTTTGGGAAGCATGGAGGCTTCGATGATGTCCACAACATAGTTCTCCGCGCTGACACGGATCTCAGTCAATTCGGGCACTTGACAAGACCGACGGTGTTGGAACTGGAGCAAGCACAGAGCTGGGATACAAACGTCATCTATGCACTCTTGCATGAGCCGTTGTACTGTCAGGGCGAGGCTTCGAACTGGACTGCGGAACGGCTGTTGAAGAAGTTCCCCGAATTCTCACTGAGAAATGCTGAGGAAGGCAAGCCAGTGTTCTTCACGGGTGAGATGATCTATCCATTTATGTTCGAATGCTATCCCGAGCTTGCAAAACTCAAAGCCGTTGGCCATGCACTTGCCGAAGAGAAGGACTGGCCCAAGCTATATGATGAGGACCAATTGAGAAAGAATGAGGTCCCAGTATATGCGGCCGTGTACCTTGACGACATGTACGTGGACTACGATCTGAGCATGGAGACAGCGGGGACGATCAAGGGGTGTAAACCGTTTGTTACAAACTCCATGTATCACAACGCCATTGGGGCAAAGACGGACGATGTTTTGAAGGGGCTTTTCGCATTGAGGGATGATGTTATGGACTAGATACCTAGTAGGCAAGCCTCTACTATAATGAAGAACCATTGAACTTAAGCTGTCTAATTTTTTGCCTTGTCCTCATGGAAGATCTTCTTTGCCTCTTGTAACTGCTGCTCCAGATCCACATTCCAGATCCAGCCCATCCTGCTCAAGAAAGATTCCTCAATCTTGTCAAGATCATCGCCATGTAATTCAAAATCATACAGTTGCCCCGCTTCATAACTCGTGGTGACGTTTTTCTGTGATCTTTCTCTCCGAACTTGATCGAAGACTCTGAATGCGCGCTCTACGTCATCAACGCCGTTTGCTTCTTTGATCAAGTTGGCGAGGATGAACGAGTCTTCAATACACATGCCTGCACCAGCTCCTTGATGCGGAGTTGTGGCATGCGCTGCGTCGCCGAGAAGACAGACGCGGCCTTTTGTGTAGGTGGAGCAAGGTGGATGCATGAAGAGAGCCCAGACGTCAGGTTTCTGCATCGCCCCGACGATCTTCTGAACATGAGGGCCCCATTCTGCAAAATCCCTATCCATATCCTCTTTCGACGTCGTAACGACCCACTTGTCCTTGTCCCATGTTTCTCGGGAGTTGAACGCGACAACATTCATCGTTTTGCCGTGTTCGATGGGGAAAGTGAGGAGATGGCCATGGTAGCCGAGGAATATTTGGCTGTTCTGAGCAACTTCTGCGCCAAGTAGTTCGACAGCTTCATCCATGGGAATCAAGCCTCGATACGCATACTTGCCAGAGAAAACAGCGTTCGCAGCGGGATCGTCTTTGCCAAGCAACCAAGTTCTAGCCTTCGACTTGATACCATCGCAGCCGATGATCGCGCTGTGCTGTGCCGTGGTTCCATCTGCGAAGTGCAGCACCATATCTCCCGAGCCATCCTCGGCATCCTTCAGGTCTACAAGCCTCTTATCAAACTTTGCAACACCCTCGGGTATCTCCTTTACCAACTCATCCAGGAAATGCGCTCTGTACACACCTCCCCTCCCACCCGTGCTTGGCAAGGGGATATCGAAAAGTTTATCTCCCACCTTCTTTCCCTCCCTCACGTATCCATCCTTGTCCGCTTTCCGTGCGTCTCCAACGCGTATCGAGAACCAACTATTCTGCTGCGCTTCCCAGATATTGCCCGTTTTACACTTCAAGAACGCGTTGTATATTTTTGGAGACATGAGTTCCATTGCTCGTCCGGCATTGGGCCCGAAGGCGACGCCTGCACCTATCTCGCTGAAGGAAGCCGCAGCTTCGTAGACAGTGATGGGAACATCGTATCGCAGGAGGGTTATAGCGAGGGTCAGGCCGGAAATGCCTCCGCCAACTATGGCGAGGTTGAACGGCTTTGATGAAGAAGCTGTCGATGCCATCGTAAACACTAGAAGGATTCCTGGATCAACGTTTGTAGTTTGTGACTAGCTAAGCAGAACGTCAGCCTCAACAAAAGAAGTATTAAGAGTTCAGCACAATGGCAAGACGATTGTGGGCGTTGCAGTTGCAGCTCTTCGCACTTACATTGATCGTCATCCGACAACTTCTTCCGATGGCGCGTGGAATGAGAGATCAGCTACATGACGGCAATTAACTACGGCGTCGTGCAGTAGCCGCCGTTCCGTCTTTGGACCCTTTCCCAGACTTTGGGGACGTAATGGCATATCGTCCATGTTATTCTACACTAGCCGACACGCGCCGTTTCGACGATTGATTTGCTCGCTCTCAACCACCCCTCAAGCTGTTCAGACCATTCAGCAAGCAAAGTGTGGGGTATTGTTGTGGGGTTGCAAAGCTCTCCAAAACCAGCTCGGAATTGAACGATGTCAGGAATCAGAACTTGATTGGCCAGACCACGTTGCCGGCTCGTGGCAACCGAGAACCGCACCCGGTTAATGACATCGTCCATGATGCTCTCGCCAACGAAGATAATGAAACACTGCTATCTACTCTGCCTGAATGCATCTTTATCTTCGTGAATTTGAGTAAGTGCCAGGTTTTTCTTACGTGTGAAGAGTCGGGCATTACGATCCAAGATCATTGAAATCTCGCATGGTCACGCGCTCCTCATTGTGTCTTCTGTACCAAATGAAATGGCAATACTGTGGAGCTTGACTTCGACAACAATTCATTGAATTACATGGCTAATGATCTGGTAGCATCTCCTATTCTTGCTCATCAGTTCCCACCGGCCACGATATCTGATAAGGTTGCTAATCGATGCCGTCCACTCCATACGCTGCAAGGCAGCCCAAAACGGAGAAAGGTGAGCAGCCAGTCACCGTGTTGGTGACAGGCTTTGGGGTAAGTAGAATCCAAGTACCAGCTATTCCTTTTTCATCAACGTTTCGCAGCATGCCTGTTTGATAGATCTATTTCCTGTCTCATTCTTCATTGCGCCAAAATAGCGCCCCATGCTAAGTCTGAAATAGCCTTTTCTTTCAAAATATCCCAAGAATTCATCATGGGAAATTGCGTCAGCTCTTCCTGCTTTGATTCCTACATCACCTCAAAACCCGACACCAATACACATCCATGTGCACCATGACGCTATCCGCGTCGCATACAACACCGTTGTCGACCTCGTACCAAGCCTTTTACCACCGGCCAATCCGCTCTACCCGGTGCCCGATATCATCCTGCATATTGGTCTCGCAGCAGGGCGCCGACACTTTGCGCTAGAACAGGGTGCACATGGAACAGGCTATGCCAAAATCCCTGATGTGGACGGTGAAAAGTTCTCGGATGATCTCGGAGAAAGCAAGTTCCATGCAAATAAGATCCCAAAAAAGTTGACAACATCATTCGATACCTCAGATGTCCTGGCCCGGTGGAAGGCATACCTCGGCTATGTCTCTGTGGACGGGGATCCAGGCATCGAGGAATGCCCCGATGTGCGACTCAGTCCGGATGCGGGAAATTTCCTATGCGGCTTTCTCTACTACAACTCCTTAGCGCATTATTACGCTATAAATGCATCTAAACGACCAGTAGTCTTCTTGCACGTCCCGGACCTCAGCGATAATGAGGCTAAGCTGAGAGAAGGCTGGGAAGTGACTATTGCGCTTATCAAGGCGCTGGTCGAGAGTAAGCGCAAGGTCGGAGTGACTGATAAGATTGATGGGGATGCGGTTCATGTAGAAGAGAAGAGAAAGGTGGAAGCAGAGACTGATAACAATTTTGTATAACATCTGGTACACTGCATTGGCGGCTCTTTTCGAATTTTAACTGCATCTGTTCTGCTGTACCAGGGGCTGTGCATATGCCATACCATGAGGAAAGCATGGAAAACCGTTTGAAACTAGATTAGCCCCTTAGTGGCGTCTGAACATATATCGGCATCTATCACAAATATCCAATGGTTGGTACCATGAGCAGCAATTCTTTAGCCACGATGTTTAAGTTCCGCGCGCCACTCATGAAGTGTTTTCCAACCTGAGGGACCCCAGCGTCTGCCCTCACCATAGAAATTTTTCAATGCGACGGCTTCTTCGAGAAGTTTGTGGAGGACGGCTTTGTCTTCGGGAGTTTCCTTAAGAATAAACAAGCAGAATAGAGGACATATTGTTGTCGACCAGCCTGATGGTCGAACCGCAAGCATGGAATTTCCATTGCGCGTCTCTTGCCCTAAGCCAGGGATGGTCGAACTAAATCGTCGCTCAAGCCGTTCATCAATTTGCCAAAGTCCATAACATATTTTGACACAATTTACAACAATATCACCAAGGTCGGCGTGATTTGCGAAACCTTTCAGCGTTTCAGTTGCATGATCGGGCAGGTTTACCTCGTTGAATGGTATCCATCCAGGACCTCGGCCATCCACACTGGGTACCAAGACCATGCTTACAGTCCGAAGGGCAAACCACACTGAATCTCGGCCAGATATTTGTTGAGTGTCCCGAAAAGCCCTCTCAATGTTCTTCATTTCGCAGTGCTTATATTTCCCATTACTGCTCAGGTAGGCCGGCAGAACGTTGGCCTTCAGAAATGGCGGGAACGGCTCTATTTTCCATATCATACAATTCATGACCCTCCTTATCTGCCATGTTGTATGATCGCAGTATGTCTGGACGAAAAATGTCGCCTTTGTAGCGTTCCGTATGTTGACTTTGGAGATTGCTGTGGCACTCCTCGTCCAAAGGGTCGCCAGCTCAGAGATCTGCTCTGGGAGTATCCAAAATGACAACGAAAACAGTTTCTCGAAAATCCGACGATCGTCAGATTCTGCTTGCTTGACTTCGAAAACTTCGGGGCGCAAGATGTTAAAATACCGGAATTCGAACTCTACGATATTCGAGTGTCGTATGCTCCCCAGTTTGGTCCATGATGGGGCGTTTTGGTGGCCGACTGCCCACCTCAGAAAAGTATGATTAGTCGCGCCTTGTAAGATGAAAAGTTCTCGTTCTTCAGTCTCGTGATCTTCAGGACCAATGACTCCAACGTGTCCTTGAGCATGTCCAGCATCGACCGAGACGCCATCAATTTGCATCCAATCTTCACTATATGTAGTGGGAGCCGGAGTTGACTCACAAGACAGTAAAGTTGACTGGCGGAACCGATCGGTAGGAACTGTAGAGAAGTCTTGAAAATCTGGGATGGACTCAGAAAGCAGTTTCCACACTGATGGGCGATAAACGTCTCTAGCCCATGACCATATGAAATCCACAATCAGCAGCATTTGGAGGGCACCGTCTTGAGATTGTATTGTTCCTTGCCATAGATCGAAAATTTTCTGACAAACCCAGGTTAATACAACAGAAAACTGGACTCCCTAGGCGAGACTTACCACAGATCCATTGTCGTAAACGCCAGCGTGAAGTCGCCATAGTTCACCCTGGTTCGCGAAGAACCAAACCAGACAGAACTCGCTAGATTGTCTACGACTACATAGGCTATCCTGGGCTTTCAGAAACCTACGAATCACAAACGCAGTCTGATGTTGGGTCGCCCTAAATCCTGGGACATCTCCTTCCTTCTTTGCTTCCAATACAAGAAATGGCAGTAGTAGTCGCGTTCCAATAACCGGGAAATGGAAAGCATCTCTTGGCATTGCAGACGGAGCGTGAAGGCCTATTATGCGATCCGGTTTCATGGAGACGCTGCCTTTTTGGAAAGTTTCACCCAATGCGTGACTGATTATTGCGTCTTTTGCTTCACTGAAAAGGGGGCCATACTCATGATCGCTTTCTTGTTAGCATGGACTATGCAATGGGAAAGGGACACTTACTTGATGGCCGCCTTTGAGTGAACCTTTTTGTTTTCACAGCTACACAGTCTTCTTCTCTGGCGTTTCGTCGCCAGCACAGCTTGACTTTCTTTATTCAGAAAGTCAGCCTCAAAGTCCGATATCCACGCCTCATGATTGCAATTTTCACTTGGTATATATCAGTTCAGTTTGGGTATAACTTTATGTTGAAGACTACTCACCAAATGACAAGTCTGTCCAATCTCTCCAAGATGGTGGTTTCAAGGTCTCGCCAGGTAGACTCATTCGGTTTTTCGTCATCAAGGAGGCCGTATACTTTTCTTCTGATATGGCTGACTCGTTTTCTGAACTCTTCTCTTCGTGCCTTTGGGACTTGTTGATCAACTATATAACTTTCGTAACGGGTCAATTCGATATCGCGAATCGCCTGAAAATGATGCTTTTGTTCTTTTGGCCAATCTCTGCTGGGTACTGGACCTCTGAACTGAATGCCGTAGTCAATGCACAGTTGTCGTATCTCCTCTTTGGAAGATTTATCCTTTCTTGGCGGCATTATGGAGCCTTCTGCGTACCATTGATTCCACCCTCATGTAGAACGCAGCAGAAGTGGCATTTATGAGCATATGTCAAAACCAAACCCCTGCCCGCTTAGGTTTCGGTTGATCAGACGAGCGACAGTCTCCGCTTGGATGTCTGATTAACGCCGGGAGCTGAGGTGTGGCGTCAGGGTATTGCTTATAGGTATCAGGAAAGGAAGGTGAAAAGTGGGGGCCGCGCATAACATGCTGCTCAAACCTTGTTGCTGTTTCATATACCTTGGCGCTAGGTAGCCGCCGGACATGATGCATAACCAGAAACTTGTGCTAAACGGAATGTGGTGAATGCCTGGAAGAGAGACGAGAGACGTGGTTCTATCCTGCCACATCTACAGGCTGAGGATTGAAGAAAGCGTTGGACTTTGAGAGCCCACACCATGGCCTTGCCAAGAATAGTAAATTAATACACAGCTGAAAATTCAGACTAAGAACAAATAGTACAATCTCCTCTAATGTGCCTCAGATCAGAACTAGGGCCTTGATCACATATTTCAGAGTCCCCCGTGCTCTATCTTTAGCCTCAAAACCATGATAGCCAACCAATTCCTTACTCTTTGAGAAGACCCGAAGTCCTGGAGAGAGAGGCAGCCTGACCAAATCTGCCGTGTTCTCAGAGCCCATATGCTCGGATTCCATCTCATTAGCGTCAATGGACGAGCCAAATAATGGCCAGATTGACTCGTACTCTTCTCTGGCAACCAAAGAAAATGATCGAATTTGTACTGCCAATCCAAAGATAAGATCAAGTCGACGCTTTAAATTCTCAACCGTTTTGCAATGCAATTGCTGTTCAAGGAAGGGTTGAAGTGCATCGAACAGGCGAGCTGCATGCTTTGAAGCAATACGAGGACTGGTAAACTCGCTAAAATTCTGTTCTTCGATGATAGATTGGTGTACTATAGTATCTAGGTCGCACAGCCTATCGTGTCCACCTGATACACATCAGCGGGTGCCAATCAAAAGTTGCATTGATACGTACACAAGGTCGCAATGTGGTCGCGATATCTTTGTAGAAGTGGCGTATTCATCATAATTTCTGGAAGGTACTCGGCCTGAAAGACCCATAGATGAATTGCTGCTCCCGTGAGTGATTGAATCACTTCACACAGAGTCAACGCTGGAGAAACATCTAGCAGTTCCTCTGCTTTGGTATGACTGCATTCGAGGACGGTACGCAGCAGGACTCCTATGTCAGAAGACTGATTAAGGAACGGCCCAATAAATAATTTGTCTGAGCCATTGATGACGCGAATTGAGGCAATTTCTTCTTTCATGGTCTTGAATCGTGAGAAGATCTGATGAGATATGGACGCTTCGCCGTTATCATGTCCACTCGAGAGATAATTTTTCAAATCATGTTGATTGTTCAAATGTTTTCTCAGTTCAATAATTTGCTTTGTTTTCTTGTGCAACTCCTTGATCAGCTTCTCGGATACACCCTGCGTTTGAGAGATATCGCTCCACAACTGTCGCTCTGCTTTTTTTGCATTTTCGCATTCTTGTTCAGCTATTTCGTAACGAAGCTTGTAGTGTGCAAGCTCTGAGATCAAGTCAATTTTAAGCTCGATCTGGCTGACTGGCGGAAAAGGGCTTTCAGTCGCTTCATAAGCGTTTCGGACATCGGCGGAGCTTTTATTGTTTATAGTGATGAGGATTGATTGCGTCTGCAGTCGATTCGGTGTTTCTTGTGACACTGGGCAAGGAGAAGGTAAATCTCGGACTGAGTATGTACTCAATGGTGAGTGAGATGGGGTCTCGCTAATCTCATCACCTGGAATGCCAGATTCGAGCCGCATTTTTGGTTTGCGAGATGATTTCTTTGATCGATTTCTGGCCTAGTGTTCCGAATAAGCAGCAAGTTCTGGTATTGCAGAGATACAGTTAATACCTTGAAGGGAGACCTTTTGGGCGTAGTTGCATTGCTTCGTAACGATTTTGCATGATTCTTTACAGCTCCGGATTTTGCGGAGGGTTTTGCAGAGGATCTTGAAGATCTAGTAGGGGGTTTGAATTTAGTCGTGGCCTTTGCCGATGGAGTGGACATGACAGACTGCGAGCGTAAACGCCGTGGCAAAAGGGTTTTAGCTCGTTGTATGCCACTTAGTCGTTTTTTCACAAGGTCTCTCATATCTGGTCCTAGTTTTACCATCTCTAAGCTGCCATGAAGAAAGAGGAGAGGAAAATTGTAGTCTGGAAAGTCATCCCCAAGTCGAAACTCTTGTAAAAGCCGCTCTCTAATCTGGACGCTAGTATATTCAAAATCAAGCCTTTGTGCAAGTTCAAGGCAAACGTTGTGTATCCGTTCTTCTGATTCAGCGTCATCGATTTGTAGTGACCAGGTCTTAGGTCCAGCGACAATATCATCGAGATGAGCTAAAAGCTCTACCAGATCTGGACTTTCCATGGCACGGCCTCCGAAATGTTCTCAATAAAACGTATTGAATGAAAACACCCCTCTCAGTAAGCCTAAGATGGAACAAGTAGATGCGGAATTGGTATGCTGCCTGAGGACACAAACTATAGCGAGATTGGATCGGTGAACGAAGCTGAGAAGCTGAAAATTGCCAACGATAGCTAGCCCCTTACCAGTATGCCTCAGATACATATTAAAATTTTCTGTAGTCCTGGAGATTCTCATGCTAGGATGTTTCATCGATGTCAGCCATGCGCGTTGGACGAGACTTGGCCGTAGGCAACAGCGGCAGGACCAGAAAAGACTCTACTCTTGAAACAGATATTAGCCGAGTTGGAGTAGGGCCATTGGTTAACGATAATTTCTGCGCTTTTGAGGAAGATGAATGAAACTTGGGCAAGGTTGGGGTTATTCGCCCCATGAAACAGGTGTTATACCTCCTTGACCGCGCCGCAAACCTGCATAGAGTCGGCGCTTCGACACTTCGGAATCAATTTTACCCAATCAAATTGTGTGCTAGCTAGAAATCCGGGCTGACCCCAGACCTTCCTTTGGCAGGGCCTTTTATCATGCAACAAACCGTAAAGGGGTACTTCATTTTCTGAGAAAGAATCCTCTCACCATACTCCGAAAATCATCAGGGACCCTTCACGCGCCAGAAATATGACTCCCTCTACCAGAAGCTCCAGAGATATGTTTAGCCATTTTGATCCTGGTTCAGAACCTCCATTCGAGGACGAAATTCAAGACATGGACATTGAGATGACTATAGAAGGGGACGAGAAAGAATTCGATGATGACGATTCTATGGAAACCGACCCCATCAGTAATGTGCATGAGGATCGAATAGTTATTGCCATCGATTTTGGTACGACGTTCTCTTCTGTTGCGTATACCATACTGCCAAAAGGAATGCGAGCCGAAGATGTCAATGTTCGCAGGGTGAAATGTATTGGTAATTATCCAGGCTATGACCCTCTTCCTGGAATACAAGAGCCGAGACAGGATGTTCCGACTGAGTTATGGTACGATGAAGAGAGATTGAGACCTCAGAGAGATCACTTCTCTAACGCAGCTCATGACGAAGAACAATCCCATAGCGAGAATGAGCCCTCTGATAGCGACGACGGTCCATCGGAAGGTGAAGAATCTCAATTTGAAGACGACGGCGGCCGCGAAGCGAAAGTAAGCACTCCAGAAAAAAAAGTTCACACGAGTGGGGTAACGCAATACTGGGGATTTGGTGTGCAACAAAGGCTCAGCCTGACACAAATACCAAGGGATGACGCACGGCCACTCTCAAGATTCAAGCTCAACCTCGACGAGAAAAAAGAAACCGAGGACGTTCGTGCAGATCTCAAAGATATCTTAAAAGCCCTAACCAGGAAAAGGATTATCAAGAGCCCTACAGATATCTATGCACATTATCTGACGCATCTCCTGAAGCATACGAAAGAGCAATTGATTCTATCAAACGAGCTTCACCCGCATATGCTCATCCAGTTCGTCCTATGTGTGCCTGCCAAATGGCCGATGAATGCCTGCAGGATCATGCAGATTGCACTTGAAGAAGCAGTAAAACAAGCAGGATTTGGCGAGCAGGCCAATCATAGTGTCCACAACATGTTTATGATATCAGAGCCTGAGGCTGCAGCGGAATGCATTCTTGCTGAAGAGAAAAGCGATCTTTATGTAAGCCAGACAGTTGTACGATCCGTCATTACTTATGCTAAGTAAATCAATAGCGCGGTGAAACGGTAGTCATTGTCGATGCTGGAGGCGGAACCGTCGATGCCGTGACTTATAAATGCGACCATGACGTGCCTCTGCGACTGTCTGCAGAAGTTGTCGCCCCATTTAGTGAGTATATTTGAACATTTCCGCCTTCGTTCCACTTGTTTTAATGGGGACTGAACATGGCAGACAAATTATGCGGTGCAAGCTATATCAATGAAAGATTTGAGAAGAAACTTCGGCGGGTGCTCGATAGCGAACAGTATTTAATTCAGAACGGAATGACGCTAAAAAGCATTACGCAAACCACAACCGCAAATTTTGAGAACAGCCGCAAGAGAATCATTGACGTCAACAACCGGGACGCTCCCCCAGAATCAGTCTTCATTGGTTATTTGAGAGAGAACGTAAGGAAGAATTTCTTCCAAAATCGTTTAGAGCTTCCACAGTAAGTGCAATCAGGTGGGGAGATATGAACGTGATCTGACACCACAATAGAAAAGATGTGAGAAAGATATTCCGGAAATCTTTGGATGGAGTGAAAGATGTTCTCGAAAATCAACTAGCGCTGGCAGAAAGTGGGCGTCATTGTGTTCAGAAGGTGATTCTTACTGGTGGCTTTGGACAGTCTCCCTCGCTACAAAGCTGCCTCAAAAAGTATTTGGAGACCCGCTTAAATAGCGACGGGCGGGAGATGGAGTTAATTATTCCTAGAAATCCGTCAGTCATCTCCTAGGTGTGACCTCTGTAATATCTTCTCTTACACTAACAAACTCTTAGATCGACTGCAGTAGCTAGAGGTGCAGTACTTCGTGCGCTCAACAAACGATTTGGCCCTAGCAGAATCACACAGTGCAGTTATGGCTTTTTGATTAGTGAGCCATATGAGCCGGCGGTCTACGAGGAACATCGTCAGACGCGATGTAATATCAATAAAGATGACGGTGAGAGATATATTGATGATACAATTTGTTGGCAAGTTCAAGCCGTAAGTGGTGTTCACAGTTCCAGAGAATCGATTTTAACAGGTTCTTCGTTAGGGCGAGAGGGTGGAAAATATGCAAGTGTTCTCGTTCGATGTCATGCACACCTTCCCAATCACAAGGAAACTGCTTCTGTGCGCGGAGCAACTATGGATGTCTGATGATAAACATCCATGTCATTATAGAAAAACCCATCCTTTGAACAGAGGTACGCTCCCTCTTCTTGTGTTGTCCAATCCTAATGAAAGGCACAGGAGCAGAGAAAATCGGAACAATCGAGGCAGATCTTACCTTCTTGAAGGATGAAGGCCGCATAGAGCCTCAATTCCCTTCTAATGACAGTATCCATGCCGGCTCACATAAACAGCATTGGGAAGTTCATTACGAGGTGGCGATGATTGTCGAAGGTCGAAGTATTCGCTTCGAAGCGCGATGGCCAGTGAAGGATAGTTTACAACACGGGCAAAAACAACGTGTGCTTGCAATGAAACTAGTCGGCATGGCATCAGCTTTCAAGCCTGGTACTGCGTAGAATGGCGGAGGCCTACACCGATGTGAACAACGTAAATATGTTTCATAGAGCCTGGAGCAAGTCCGGCGTAAATCGATGGGTTGAATTGCGGTCCGAAAGATCCTTGAAGCTATCCCGCATGGGTTTCTGGACAAGGCATTTGTGGTCACCTGCTAGCCTCGGGATAGTGAAGATATTCAGGCTGGACCTAACGTGGTTGTAGCCGGGATGGGAGGAATCGCCATTGCTTAGGATTTTGTAAATGTCAATTTCGTCTTGGTGAAATCCTTCTCTAGTGAAGACCTTCAGTGTAGTATATGCATGATGACTGTATGAGTTAATATTCGTTGAACACTGGAGCCACATGCACGTACTGCAGATCTCGGGCCAGCCAAACAGTACATGTAACCCCAAAGCCTAGTTTGCCCACTACTTGGTACTGAGAGGCAAAAACATCTCCAATTTTTCACAGGATAGTAGGCCCCTTTTTGGAAACCGTCCAGTTGTTCTTCCTCAAATGCGATACTATCGCTGATAAAGTCGAAGCCGGATGTGGGAAACTGGAGTGGGGACAAGGCCGGGCGTCGTAAGAGGGCTTTTGAAAACTTAACAAATGAACTCATGAAGAACCTTTGAGAAGGTCACTCACTTTTGGAAGAGTGACAACCCACGAACGAGAGGCGAACAGTCAATAGTCACGCATCGGGAGGCAAGGGAAATGATCCCCGGGCCGAAAGAATCCGATGGCGTACGAAAATCACTTGGATTCTTCCAACTAGCTATACCAGGCAACTGAATAAATTCTGGCTCATTTAGGACCTGTGGCCACTGCTTCGCCTTGTTCACATCTAAATATACAAATATCATTCTGTCGATACATCTAAAGACAATTGTGAAATTGCGCCGGAAATGCTATCAAGTTTCGACACTCAAAACTCCTTTGTCGAGCTAAAGGAGTGCAACCGGCACGATCCCTAAAGGTTGCAGACACGAAATCAGTGCTTATCTCACGCAAGTTGCATACAGATTCACTTACATTCGCACTTTGGCGGCACAAGTGGTATATCCTCGTTCTCATTGAATCGACCAAGCTGTCCCACACGCCTGTAGATTTCTTCCAAGACTTTACCCTGCTCGCCTTCGTATTCCTCAGGCTTACCTTCCTTGAATCGATCCTTTGGATCAATTTGTCCACCCCCAGGTGGGGCGACCGCCTGAGCTTGCTGTGCAGGCGTTGTTATCGACTGTTGTTGCTGAGCCTGCGGCTGTGACAATGGAGAAGCAACTTGGCCTTGTACACCAAACGCTGATGGTGCTGCAGTGTTGCTTGGTGTTGCGGTCTGAGCTTTCAGGAATGGATTCGCTGCTTGTGCTGAAGTGCTCTGAGGTTGTGTTCCGAACGGTGTTGCAGTGGATGCTGGTGCACTTGGTTGACCAAATACTGACGTTTGCGACGTTTTCGTTCCACCGAAAGGAGAAGCTTGCGCGACTGGTTGCTGACTCTGTCCTTGAGCAAAGGGGTTCGGCTTCTGACTTTGCTGTGCTTGCTGACCAAACGGCGAAGGTTGAGTTCCTTGCTGGGCCTGTTGTCCAAATGGAGATGCGCCTGCTTGCGCTTGTTGGCCAAACGGAGATGAGCTTGACTGTGCCTGTTGGCCAAACGGAGAGACTCTTGATTGTGCTGGTTGGCCAAATGGCGAGGCACTGGCACCAGGCTGTGACGGCTGACCAAAGCCACTTTGTCCGAAACCTGGATTGCTAAAGGGGCTCGGCTTTTGTCCTAAAGGATTAGCTTGTCCAAAGGCAGGTGCTGCACCAGGGGCTGAGGGCTGTCCAAACGCCGATCCTTGACCTAAGCTGCTAGTTTGACCAAACCCACTCCCAGAGCCGGGCATCGATGGTTGACCAAATCCAGAGGCACCAAAAGCGGGCTTTCCTAATGCTGCAGCGCCTCCCAGCGCTGATGGCTGACCGAAAGGTGATGGCTTTGGGCCAAGACTCGAGGCAGAACCAAAAGGTGATGCTGTTTGCCCAGCACTTGATGGCTGTCCGAAAGCTGACGTGGCCTGTGCTGGATTGGAAGGCTGTCCAAAGGCTGGTCGACCAAATCCTGGTGTTGAGGTCTGCCCAAAGGCTGATGTTGCTTGCGGTGATGATCCACCAGAGAATGCATTTGTCGGAGCTTTCAGAAACGGGTTTCCACTTGAGCTCGAAGTTCCGCTCGGTGCGCTGTTTGACGCATTCGAGGGAACATTTCCCTTGGCAATGTCAATCCTGTTTGGGTGGACGTTTGCACCCTCTTCGATATACTGAATTGCGCCATCAACGTTGTCGATAATCGCCTTCACTTGCTGTTGCATCTTGTCGTTCAAAGCACTCTCTTCTTGTTGCTATATTACAGTTAGTTATATGTTGGAATCAAACTTCTCTTCTACATACTGCCGTGGGTTCGTTACCGGCGGCTCGTAAGGTATAATACCGTAAACGAAGTTCTTCCGGGCTGATCTCTACAGGTCCTTCGATGAGTTGACGTGGAGCATCTCGCCCGGGACCATAACAAGATAACGGATATATGGGGCGCTGTCCTGTCAAATCATTTTTCATATCTGTCTTGTCCAAGTGGTAAGGCAGAGTCTTTGGGTCACGGCCGGCTGCGGAAAGTCAATTATCATTACGAGGATTGATGAAAATGCTATTTTGCATGTCTAGAATATGGATGATCAGTGGGCAAGTTGGATACATACCACCAAAAGTACCGCCAGAAGACTGGTTTGGACGGTATCGGTCCCCATTGAAGGCACCGAAACGATTGTTGGAGGAGCCGCCTCCAAAGGCACCACCGCCAGATTGGTTCGCATCTCGCTGGCTACCAGGATGTTCGTTTCTGCAGCTTTCTGTGATGCATGAGAATCATATTACAGGGCGCCTCAGAAATGCTTACCGCCGAATTTGCAGGTTCCTCGCTGATAGAATTGGCATATAGCCATATCGTCACAGTAATTCAATGAGACCTGTGCGGGGTTGAGGAATGGAGCGCCAAAGAGACTGGCCAAGTATCAGCAAAGTTGAAGAAGGACTGTTGCGTCAAGAGAGGTTGAACAAAAGTCAGCGAGGCAGGTCGCAATGGAGGGAAAGTGGAAGCGAACGTGACGCGCTAGCCAATCAACAGGAACATTGCGTCCCGGTACTTCGATACGATCAGAACAGCTGTGAAGGAACTGTGCAAATCGCATTGTTTATACGTTACCTCTGCCTGTTTAAGCTCTGTCCAGAGGAGTCTGGCAAGGCGCCTGGATGTGCCCACCTTGAGTGGTGCATAGTGAAGAATGGCAGACAGCTCGAGCTAATTGGCCGATGCAGACGATATGAAAGTACTACAAATGAGAAGTGAGGAGTGAAATCAAGAACCTACTGTTACGCGACAATCTTCCCGAGTTTGCTGCTCGTCGATTGCTAGAGAATTCAAGTGCCTTTCTGGGTGCTGAGGCCCATAGCTGGGTGGTTGTTGTCGAGGAAAGAGTGACTCTCACTAGGCTGGATCGGGCATTAGCGTGATACTTGAACAAGTGGACTTTGCGCGCTCGCGCGGGACGAATGCTGGTTGCTCATGGCCCGCCGATGCATCTTGCGCCATGGACGAGCCTGTGTTCTACACCATACTGCTCTCTTCGCATTCTAATTCCAAGGAAGCACTTGTCAAGAGATTGTGAAACTGATTACTCTCCTCATCAACCACCCCAACACCACAGCGGCCCAACTTGATATGATTGCGTAGATGCACGCATTCTCCATTGTAACTATTGGAATCTTTGTAGCAGGATACTCGACCGCCCGCTGGGATCTTGTCACTCGCCTGTACGAGCTCGCAATATTCGCCTGGGACCACGGAGTAGTGACAAGGACTGCGAAGGGGTTCGCGCTGCTGTCCATCCTCTTCCTCCTCCTTATACTGCCTATTGTGCGCATTGCCGCACAGGAGACAGACTTGGTCAGTAGATAGTAGTTACGCCCGCTCCTATTCTGGAACTGACTTGGACCAGCACCCTCGGCTCGCAGGTGGCGGCATATCCGCGCGGGAGCAGCTCAAACGTCGCGGCTCATTCTAGCGGGGAAGCAGGATGATGACATGGTCACAAACAATGGGTTGATGCGCATATTTTGGCCATCCGACGCTCCGAGAGGCCCTTCGCCGGGTGTTCTTGTGGGATTCAGGAACTCCGAATTCGACGTCTTCGTAGTTGCTATACTACAAGATGTCGAGGTGCGTTTGGCACGGACAACGTAATGGAGCATGACTGACGTTTATAGCTGCTGCATGTTGAGGATGCGCTGATAGTAGGCACTCTCTTGCGAAACAGCCCCTATGATATCCAGGAGCTGCTCCAACGGTGCGGGCACACCTCGCTCATCGTTCTAGGCTCCGCCAATCCAAGAAAGCCGCCCGACCATTTCGATGCAAATCGCCTAACTGTCTACACGGAGCCTTCAGTCCGCTTCCCGCGCCTGTATTGTCCCATCGACACACTCATGACCACGCAAATCATCATATACGACCGACCACACCCAACGCGCATGCAGTACCTCTCCCTCAAGCCCATATCGCTAGCCCTGGGAGATAAAACAAGGACCACACAGTGGGATGCGGCGTTTGCAGAGCTCGAGGAGGCAGAGCGGAAGGAGCGGAAGAGGAAGGAGAAACTGGTTGAGAAAATGAAGCTGCATAAAGTGACCTCGCGTCCGCCCACACAGAAAGAAACAGCCCTGCCAATTCTGATTGAGCAAGTGAACTGTTCGTTCGAACTGAACAGTCTGCTACAGAGGAACATTGGAATGATCGGCAGGCGTATGAAGCGGGCGTTGAGCGTTAGCGAGCGAGTCGTGGAATCCGCAAATGATCTTTGGGACTATATTTACATAGCTATAAGCTACATTCTCAGAGTCTGGTTATGGCCCATTATAGGACAGGCTGTCGTTTTCGGCCTGATCACGCATCGCATCATGGGAGAGGCAGCCCTGTGGATTCTTCATTGGCAGCCGGGCTTGTCTGACTCGCCAGCACTAAAAGACATATCAGCCACGGCTCAACAGATTGATATTCGATTACAGCAGTCTTGCTATTGGCCAATTCAATACATCACCCTACGCAAAAGAAAGGAAAACTGGAAAAGCATCACGAATAGTCATCCTGAGTACATTCGATTCTACAACAGTCTGTGGCTGGTTGCAAACGATGTCATCATGGGCATCGCGCTTGGCTCATTCATTATCGACAATGCTTCCTTTGTAGCAGCTCAAGTCGACATCATCTTCAGCACCTGGTCAGTCGATGGCCTCAGACGCATGATATCTTGGCTGATGGGGTGGCCGGGAGGATTGAAGCTGAACACCGAGCTGGCTGCCTTCCTTGGAGACCTCTTCCTTTGGGTCATCGACTATTGGGCCGGTATGTGAGCTAATTCCAAGATGTTCGAATACAACGACTAACCATTGCAGGTTGCATGTCTCTCCTTCGACCGCATCTGCCCGTCCTTATTCAGTTGATTGGCTTTTCCGCCTTTGCTGGTGCAACGATGCCCATCTCAATATTCTCTGACTTGGTCTCACTACTAACACTACACATCTACTCTTTCTACGTTGCGTCCGCAAGAATCTTCCATTGGCAGCTCACCATTATCATCTCCCTATTTCACCTCTTCCGTGGTAAGAAGCGCAATATACTGCGGAATCGGATTGACTCTTGTGACTATGATTTGGACCAACTGCTTCTTGGCACCATACTTTTTACGTTACAGTTCTTCCTACTTCCAACGGTGTTCGTCTTCTACTTGACGTTTGCGAGTGCGAGAATTGCTGTTATAGGGCTCAAGGCTGCACTGGAGATGGGCCTGGCGTGCCTCAATCACTTTCCACTGTTCGCCGTAATGTTACGCTTGAAGGATCCTGGTCGATTGCCTGGTATATATACTCCTTCCTTCCTTCAATTTCTAGCTGATGATTCCAGGTGGTATCCGGTTCGAGCTACAAGAACCCACCGACCACAGTAGCCGCGCCAAGGGCGCATTCGACTCGGCTCCAATTGCCTACGTACTCCTCAAGGTAAGTCTCACCCCCTTTTCGCCCATTGCCGTTGTGGATACTGATACTTTACAGCCTGTCCCACTTTCACTCCGCGCAATGTTTCAGTCCTACTTTGAGCTCGGCGACCGTATACGGAAACACTACTTCTCGCCAAGTGTCTTGCTGTGCCTCGCATCGGGACAATTTGTTCCGCCCCTGCATCGCCGGAACCTTTACAGCTTGCAGTATAGCATGCTACCGGCAAAGAGGACTAGCATCAGCGAATTATGGACGAAGCTTACCGAGAAAGAAGAAGGCGCAGTGCATGTACGAAAGGGGTATCCTCCCTTACCGTCAAGACGAGGTATGGCGAATGGTGACAGTAGGAAGGCCAGCAATTGAATGAAATGATACTCATCGAAGCTTTCTCCAAAGTCCTTGAACCCTCATGTGCAGCAACACCAGTTTGACATCTCACATGTGTGTACTTTTTTTTGGAGCTATGACCATGGACGTTCACAGCTACAGGGCGCTAGATACTAAACGACAAGTTGTACAAACAAAAGCCCACTTACAAGTATCCCAGTATCCCAGTATCCCAGCCGCCACTGACGTGATCACCCCTGCTAATCCCATGCAGAAAAAAGTGACTGGGCGTGCACGCATCAACAACCAATGTTGCACAACGTAGTCGCAAAGTGGGGAACTTTTCCAACGCCTTCCCCTGGTTTCTGGGGAAAAATGGACATGATGCGGAATGTGTGGCCTTGCCTGGCCCGCAGTTTGTCCCACATGTCCCCGAAAAAGTAGTTTGTAGGTACGTAGGAAGAAGGTCAAATAGTGAGTGAGAATGTATCAAAGATTTAAATAGTGCTTTTTTCACGAAATAGACGTTGTTATATTGGGAGAGAAAAAAAATGGATAAACTTTCTCTTTTTTCTGTTACTGCTGGATTTGTTCAAATTGATATCATAGCCTCCCTCCCTCCCTAACCCGCAATGAAAAATAAATAGAGCAGAGAGCCCCCAAAATAAAGCTTTCAAAATCTCATAAAAACCCCTGCCGCCCAACAAAAAAAAGATAGAAATAAGGTTTATCCATAGCAATAAATTTGTGCCCTTTCTAAACATCACAAAATCCCAAGCTCTTGTTCATCCCAGCCTACTTGGGAGAAAAGGACTTGGAGGAAAAAAAAACGCTTCCGCTGTCGCTGGAAAAATTGAAAGCCCATTTTGGTTCTTCTCCAGAATGAGATAACAACATAAAAAAGGACACATGAAAGATGAATCCGCCCAAACGGTATGCAAGAAAAGTATTCAAAAGCAAAAAAAAGTCCAGATTACCACCCCGCAATGCCAAATTCAAGACGCCAGAGTTTTCATAAATGTACGACAGGGGCAAAGAAAAGAAGAAAGGGAGGAGGGGATCGCCCGTATGTAAAATCTTGAGCACACGCCAAAAAAACGCCGTGCTGGGAACCAAGGTCGAGAGTGATTACGCGGAGGAGAAATTGACGTGTGAAGACACTCGTCATGCCACGGTAACGCTGTCATCTTCGTCGTCGTCTCCGCCCTCGTTGTCGGATTCCGGTTCTTTGGGCCAGTGTGCTGGCTTGGGCGTCTGCGAGGGGGGTTCATTTGCGAAGGGTTTGCGGCCCCATACACACCATCTAGACAAGTAATTAGCTCATGTCCTTGCTTGCATGTTCTGGCCTCCTTTAGACAACGAATGGGACTTACACTTTGTAGTAGGCATGGACGCTTTTGTCTGCGATCGAGTTCCTCAAATGAGCAAGGTACACTTCAACTTCCGTTTCGGTCCACCCGAGTGCCTTGACAAAGTACTCGACTGTCCAAGCATGTACACCTTGACACATATTCCAATGGAAGAACTTGCCCAGGAGCTTGTAGCGCGCATCCCTCGGCCAGCTATTGATAGGAATAGCAAAAACCTCTTCATGCACATCCACAAAGCCTGCCTGCTCATACCAAGTTTTCATCTTGTTCGCAATCCTCAGCGGCATGCCCAGCCTCATGGCTGCCATATCCTGCGTCTTTGTCCATTCAAGGAGTTCGAAATCAGCAGGCATGGTGCCATCATCACAGTATACTTTGGAGTAGAGCTCTTGAGACTCCATCCATCCGCCAGGCTCGAGATTGTTGAAGCCTTTTTGTATGATCTCACGGAAGTCTTCGAAGATACCGAGGGAAAAGCGCGTGTGTACGTAGTCGTAAGGCTGAGTGCAATGCCACCACTCTTTACGGCGAATGTCGTCAATGAAAAAGTCTACGTTGTCGGGTGTGCTAGGGCTTGTCAGTGAGCGGGGATTTGTCGGAATTGGGATGTGGAAAAGGGTGGCTTACACGTCGGGTTGGATGGGAGAAAGGTCAATGCCTTCGACCTAGCATAAGGTTAGCTGGGCACTGCTATCTCATCAGATATATCACATACGCGAGTCCTCGGGAACTCCTTTGCTGCCTGTTATTAGCGATTTGTTCGAAGAATCAGGCAGGCCAAACATACCCATTTCCAAGCACCATTTGCCGGTGCCACAGCCAATATCAAGCACCCTCTTCGGGCGCTTCAAGGGGGCGAACCAATTCCTTTGGCCAAATAATGCCTTGATTATAGCATGCTGCATGTCGAGACGTTCTCTCTCAGCCTACGTGTAATTGGTCAGAGACAGTCGAATCGAGCGGAGGGGTTGGAATAGAAGGTCGTACCTCGTCATTGGGGAAGGGGTAGGCTGTAGAGTCGTTAGCAGACGTTGAGCAGACAGGTTAGAGCAGTAATACTGACCGCCGGCCATGTAGCGGTGATAGGTCCTGCCATACTGGCGTACATAGTCCCATATACTCGGCGTGAGACTCTGGGTTTCACTGCGACGTGTAAGTGTGGTGAGGCATAATAGATGGCGAGGGAGACGCACGACTCAAAGTCTGCTAAATCGTCCGACTGGGGATCCGACTAGAGATAGCCATTAGCTAGCTGCCCATTGCGTCGAGTCGCGGGGCGATTCTTGGGGTTCCGCACGTACATCGGGCTCGAGAGTCGAGTGTGTAAAGTCTGTGAGGTCGGTCGCACTGGACAGCGGGCGTAACCTCTCAAGTCGAGGACCGATGGCGGTCATGGTGTCGCAGTAGGGTGAGTTGGTGGTGGTGTTCCGAGTCGTGTCGAGAAGTTGGCGGCGAAACCCAGCTGAATGGGAGGTTGTCCCAAGGCCAGGGTCTTGGAGGCGGTCAGGTCGATGGCGAACGGGGACGGCTCCTGGGTCCGGGGAAGGACGATCGAGAACACTAAGCGATGAAGCAGCCAGTCACCCCGCAACACCAACAAACCTGACAAGTCACCGCTCCTCTGCCATCGGTCGGCACGCCCCACCCCAACTAAGCCGGTAGCTAATCACCAAACCACAATTGCGCCTCCTGCAACAAGAACCGCCCTGGTGGCGTCTGCCGTGCACATGGCCATCCGGGAGACTGGATGGCCACGCCCCCGAAAACCTGGCTGCTGTCTCTTCGACACGTCTTCCATGTCTTGAGGTAACTGACCATCCACGTTATGCACTGCGCCGTACGTTAGCTCTGCAGTCTGGTCCGACGGCATGGTGTTGGTTTCACACTGCTGCACCTCGTATAAGTGTCATGTCATTGAAAATTGACTCTGTACCACAATTGATGCAAGCGGACCTGAGAGCTAAGCAGTATCGTAACGAAGAGCATTCTAGGCCGATACGGATATGCAATGTTCGCTCACGGATGCTCAAACTCGAGAGTCTCGATCAATTCGGCCACTTCGGTGACTCGGCTACGTGGGAAGGATTTCCCTTGGCGAGTTAGACCAAAATGTCGGATCTGGTGGTGAATTCATTTCACGTTGGTCTAGGTCCTGCAGCATCAATGGGGCCTGTGGTACTTAATCATCCTTATGCCTGTCATTAATTGTTTCCGCTATGTCAAGCATGTGATGAGTGTCCTTAACGGTCACCGGTGGCAGGCTTGAAGTTCTGTTCGATTTGACTGGGGTGTATTCCAGTATCCGATGGGCCCGAAAGAACCAGGATTGACTTTCGTATCAAGTGACCTTCATGAACAAACCTCACCTTAGGCCCGAAACCCCCCCGTAAACCAGGATCGGCATCTATGTGTCTGCATAAAGGCCGCTGAGATTATTGGCCAACCCCCAAGTTTCATCAACTTGAGAAGTCAGAGGGCGCTCCGGCCGTCTCTTGTAAGTGTGTGACATGTGCAAGAGGTGAAACTGCTTGTAGTACGAGGGAATACGTGAATGCTGGTCTCACATGATTTGTTTGAAAGAAATTCTCCCAGAGACACTGATCCATGTATTGAGGAAGTCGGTGAAGTCCATGGCTACGGGGACAATCTCGCCTTTCTTACGACCGATATCGCGTTGTGCAATATATGAGCAAGGAAGAATAGAAAGTGTTGGGTCTTTCCTTTATTCCGAGAGGCTCATTAACCACGTCTCAGCAAAGACCTGAACCACTCCAATGGGAACATGGATCAACCGCAAAACGCCATTGAAATCTTCAGCGAGAGAGAAAAATGCTTCGATTGCTGTCGTATGCCTTGGAGAGGGTCATGTCCAGGCTCTGGCTGCCGTAGGTGTGAGATATGCTTTGGTCGTCGTATGAAGTGGAGCTTGTGAATAAGTATTCAGGACTCAGAGTTCGGGGGTGGGAGCTTCTTCACCAGCTAGAGCAGGTTCTGTCGCATAAGGCTTGATCATGAAGCACGGTTTCATCTCTGTGTGTGTGATGGTGGTAGACAGCCAAATGAGATAGATGAAGGGGAAGAGGGAGAGATGGCGACTGCCATTTTCGACGAAGACGGCACGAGCCCAGGGCCCATGGAAGATGCTACAAGCTTCTGGTTTCAGCCATCTAAAGATACAATACGAGGTTGACAAAAGAAATTGCAACTATTATTGCAACTGTTGCTCATTCCATCTAAAACGCTCACGCTACTGTACAGGTACTCGTCATGCACGAATTTCAACTTCCCCCTCTCCAGCGGACATTCAACGGCCCTTTTTAACCCAACCCTCTAGCGATTCCCTCGTCTCTGAAAACTTGTCCTCAACCATGCCCACCGTCATGCCGGCATGCGCCTTCCCTGTTTCGATAAACTTTGAGATTCGCGCCTTAGTCCTGAGATGTGTGTCCGCCAAGACGGGAAACTTCTCCTCATACGTCCATATCAGATCACCTACGTTCTTTGTGGTGATGGGAAGCACAACATTGGCAGCGACAATGCCAACGGCCGCTGGCACTGAAGCCCGTAGCAAAATGTTGCGGTTTCGCGTGACAATCGAACCGGCCATTGACGCGACGAGAACATAGAGAGCGCCGGGGAAGATCTTCTCTCCAGACTCCTTTGGCGGACCTAATGAGCGGATGGTGCTTGTGAAACTGTTTTCGAGACGGAGGGCTTTGGTAAGGGTGTTATCGACAGCTTGCTCGCCCCGGACAGCTTGCCGGTGGAGTGCCAGGCGCGCACGGCCAATCTGGGTTGCGAGAAGGTCGGTGGGCGTGGGGCGGTAGGATTCGGCTGGGGCGGTAGGTGTGGATTGATTTGGGAGAGTTGGAGCCGTGGTGTCGAGTGGCATGTCATCGTAAATGGGTTTGCGATTCTGGTGATGCGGTCAGTAGAGTCGTCGAGGAGCACGACGGCGCCTTGCTGAAATGAATTCAAGTCGAGCATCGGCCTGAGGCGCATAGTGTGACGTACAAGCAGGTCGTCGGGCCTCTCTTCAGCGTGCACGAGGCCAGGTGCGAAGATTGCCCCGGCGGAGAGGGCGGCAATGGCAGGAACAACGGCGCGCTACAAGACGTCAATTGACGCCCTACAGAGACTTGCAGAGCTACTCACCTGCCGTAGCAGCGGTCTAAAGGCCATGTCGAAAGAGGGGCAGGCGCAATGGATGGAAAGTCGAGATGGTCAACCTTCCGATGTTGAGCTCCGTTCGCACCAGTGATGCTGCCAAGTCCGTGCGCCGCAACTTTCCCGTCCTCGGCTTGTGACATCGCTCGCTCTGCCCTCTTCTCGAACGTCACCCGCCCAATTCAGGAGGAAAAGATGCTCAAGCGGCTGGCGCGCACAAAGCCGTCACCATGGATTTGTCCACGCTGCGTACAGCAATCTCAACGACTGCGCAGATTCAACAGCACATTCCCCGCCGCCGCTGCCACTGCACGCGATCCTCCAGCGCCGCCGTCTGCCCTCTACGGACTGTCTGCCAGCGGGAAGACAGACGATGATACCCTGCGCAAAGTCTTTGACAATGCCTCATTCTGGGACAATTTTAGGCGCTCTTCGCAGAAACAGAAGCCGTCTGGGATAATAGGCAACAAATACCTAACGCACCCAGAGGGCTTTGTTGACTTTGTCACCATAACTATACAACGCTGTAACGCAGTGGTCCATAAGGTCGAGGCGGCGGAATCGATAACCGACTTCAAACATATCGTCAAAGACCTGGACAAGCTAAGCGATTTACTATGTCGGGTAATAGATTTGGCCGACTTTGTAAGAGGCACGCACCCAGATCGCAAGTTCCAGATCATGGCGGTGAAAGCCTATCACACGGTTTTCCAGTATATGAACCAGCTGAACACGACGCCCGTGTTGTATGATCAGCTGAAGAAGGCTTCAGAAATACCACAGGTCCATGAGAGCTGGACAGAGGAAGAGCGCATAGTTGCACGGATATTGATGGAGGACTTTGCAAGATTCGGCATTGGTTTAGACGATAAGACAAGAGAACGGCTAGTTGATCTCAGCGGCGAAATCTCAGAGGTTGGCTCGCAGTTTGTAGAAGGCATGGCGCCTGAAACACTAAATCTAAGGTTTAATTCGAAGAAACTCAAAGGGTTGGACCCGAATTTGGCAAAGGCTCTGACGAAATGGGGAGAGACACGAATATCGACTATGCATCACGAATCGCAAGCTGTACTACGGTTCGTCGAAGATCCAGATGTACGAAGAGAAACATACAGCGCAGTCCGAACCGCGAGCAAACCCAGCATAGCGCGCTTGGAAAAAATGCTGAAGCTTAGGGCTGAATTGGCACAATCATCTGGATATGAAACATTTGCACACATGACGCTTGAGAATAAGATGGCCAGAACACCAGAAGCTGTAGATCAGTTCCTGAAGGCTCTCTATGAAGACAGCCGACCGGCTGTTCTTGCAGACTTGGATGAATTGATGGAGTTGAAGAGAGGTGATGCACACCAGGACAACTTTCCAGACAGGATAAACGCCTGGGACAAGTTCTATTACACACAGAAGATGCTCGCGACCATGGAAGGCCACTACAAACAGCGCACGCAAGATTCGCTCTCCGCTTATTTCTCAGTTGGCACGGTTCTTCAAGGAATCTCAAGATTGTTCGATCGGCTATACGGCGTCCGTTTTGTTCCAAAAGAAACACAGCCGGGAGAAGTATGGGATGATGGAGTTCGGCGACTGGACGTAATATCAGATACCGAAGGTCACATCGCCGTGCTCTATTGTGACTTGTACAGCAGACCAGGCAAGACACCAAATCCTGCACACTTCACGCTACGTTGTAGTCGCGAGATTCTTCCTTCGGAAATGGAAGAAATGAGCCATATGCAGCACCGCTTCTCGTCCCCCATCGAGGCCGCCACAGATGGGATGCCGGTAGCATATAATGCTGAACGCAACAGCTACTTCCAACTCCCCACCATCGCCCTAATCTGCGACTTCTCCAAGGCACACCACCCCCGCCCCACACTGCTAAACATCCACGATGTACGCACGCTATTTCACGAAATGGGCCATGCGTTGCACTCCATCCTCGGCCGCACAGCCCTGCAAAACGTCTCTGGCACACGTTGCGCCACCGATATCGCCGAGCTACCCAGCGTGCTCATGGAGCATTTTGCGTTTTGTCCGCATGTCCTGAGCTTGTACGCGCGACACTGGGAGACCGACGCCCCGCTGCCGATGAACGTGCTTGAGCAGCGACTTAAGATCGACAACAGGAACCAGTACGCAGAACTTGAGAGCCAGATATTGCTGTGTATGCTGGACCAAGCGTACCATTCCAAACTCCCGTCACACGAAGCTTTCAACTCGACTCAAGTCTACCACAATGTATACAACCAATACGCCTCTGTTCCCGAACCTGCAGGCACAGCTTGGCAGGGCTTCTTCGGCCACCTCTTTGGTTACGGCGCAACATACTATTCCTACCTCTTTGATAGAGCCCTGGCGGCCAAGATTTGGAATAGTGTCTTTCAGCACCGCGGCCCAGAGGGCAGTCTCGACAGAGAAAATGGCGAATTGTATAAAAATGAAGTCTTGAAATGGGGTGGTGGCAGAGATGGCTGGCAGTGTCTTGCTGGCGTGCTCAAGGATCCGAGTCTGGCCGAGGGCGGCGAGAAGGCCATGCAGGAGGTGGGTAGATGGGGTATCAAAGAAGTTGTTGTGAGATAGACACGCACATAGTGTGGTATATAGAGAGAGGCTTTGCATATATCTGGCACGTGTAGATGTAACCCTAAAGTAAATACGCTCGCAACGATTTATTGTATAACAAGATTACATTTTGATTTTTGCTCGTGAAGACGGACTTAATCCACTCTATACTACGCCATGAACTTCTATCTGCTCCTAACATGACATATGGCAAACATTACTAGCCTCCGCCAATGGCTCGGCCCCTCTCCACAACACCAGCTTTCAGCCTCTCGACGACATCGCGTCCAAGCCACCTGAGCTTTCCGTCTTGTCGAGAGGCACCCTCAGCCCACTCAAAAACACCCTTTAGTTCCCGCAGCTCCTCGACCCTCCAGCTTTTGGCCAGCTTGCCCAGCACCAAGCGACTCTCTACCACCGTGGCGCCCGGCTCTAGCCAGCTCTTGCTATAGTGGTCTAATGGCAAGATGAGGCCAGCATCGGACGCGGATATGAACTCGGCCAGAGAAGGGAGGGTGAAGATCCAGTGGAATAAGAGCTGCGAAGTCTTTGAAGATTGAGCGTCGTTGAGGGCAACGAGAGTGGCACTAAATGCCGTTGCGTAAGTGTCATGTGCTGACCTCTTGCGTACATGAAGTGTCTGGTTCTTCTCAAAAGAGCGAAGGTGGAGCGGGTTGTTGACAAAGTCGAGTGTTGTAGGCCAGTATGTCTGGTCACTTGTTTCGATGCGTCCGATGAGATGGACTTCAGGGAGCAGGCAGGGTGCAACGAGTGTCTTGACTTCGTCTCCGGCTCGGAGATGAATGGTGATAGGCATCGATATCGCGCGTCCGTTATCGACATCGCGGACAACCAGACAGCGTGGTTCAGCAGCTAAGACCCAAAAGTGTCGGAACGCTTGCAAATGTGATCGCGAGTCTTGGACATCTGACGGGAAGAGCGGATAGAAAGCGCATATGAGGGCTGCAATGGCCTTGTTAGAGCGACTGAATGTTTGCGTTCCACCAGCAATGAATAAGGTGCCAAAAGCCATGTGTGCTGCTAAGTGGGATCCATACGGTGTGTCTGGTCCGATCCTTCCATGAAGACTACGCAGGCGGCGGAAGACGTCGAGATCGCCTGTCCCGGCCATGACAGTAGCCGCTGCTAATGCAAGAAGATCTTGGCAATTACGGACGGTGTTACGAGAAAGGCGGGAGTCGTACCGCAAGGCAGGGAGTTTGTTGATGCGGATCAACTGATCTAGATATTTGATCAAGAAGTCTCGAACTTGTACATCCCCTGTGCCAGCATGTTTCAAGGAGACACTCCACAGCAAGCCGGCTAGGATGTTGAAAAAAGGCATCTGTTCGCTACGCAATTTTGTCACATGTTTGAGGTCGTAGGCTGACCGATAGTCGGGGGGCAAGTTTGCGATGATCCAGGCATCACTCGCCTCGATGCCGTCCCACATGATAATATGCTTGGCCAAGGTCCGGAGGAGGAAGATATCTGGTCTCACGTAGTCAAACTGTGGAAGTGTGTCTGGGATGTCGATTTTTCGGGCGACAGCTTGATCGTGTGTTTTCATGAAGATCAAAGCAATGGCGATTACTGCTCCAGCAGTTGCTTGATCTAAAATGTGAACAATGTCAACCGGCTTCGGGGCGACTGCAACAGTCATTAACCGTTCTACAATGCGCATATCGTGTAGACCTCGAAGATCTTTGCCTTTCCCGAGGTTGATAAATCCCAACGCGAAGCCTGCTGCCAGTCTATATGCTTCATCACGAAGAGCATCTGGAGGCTCAGAGGGATCTGGTATGTCGACATGCTCTATCTCTGAGAGCATAACTTCGCTCATTCGGCGATGTTGTGTGTTGTAGTAAAGTAGGCCAATCCCCATTAGACCAGTTGTCTGCGTGTATGGTGAAAGGTTCAACTCGGCTGCTCCTGGTGGCAGCATTCTTGTAACATGTACTGATAACAGTCGTGTAACGAGAGTGTCCATTGTGCCCATGAAGGAAGCAGACAGGCCGAGGAGCAAGCCTACTGAGGTCATGGTGTGCTTTGGAGTCAGATACTTGAAGGACAGCCACTTTGCAATTGACTTTAGATGGCCATTCAAACCCAAGCCAAGGAGGAGGCCAGCATGCTTGTTCGTCAAATCTGAGGGCTTGTTGTACATGATCCAAGACGTGTCGATACCCTGTGCATCTCGTGAAATACTCAAACCAGCAGCAACACCCGCATTGAAGAAAGCCCAGAAGTACTTCTCTTCCGAATAATTTTGACGCTCGGCGGTAACGACGTTTCCCATTGGCTTCATAAGGCAGGATGTTGAAAAGCCATATAGGGGATACTTCTCAGTCAATAAAGGTTTCTTGCTGCTAAACTTGATCATGGAACTTCCTATAGGTAGCGAGAATGTGCGAACCATGACCCATTGGATAAGGACCTTTTGTCCTTCCAAGATAGCCGCTTCATCAGACCTGCTATCAGCTCTGTACTCGGCAACAGTTTGCCGCAAAGGTTCCAACAGCGTGTAAGCCTCCATAAAACGCCTATCCTCCCGGAATATCAATCTCGTAATATAGTGGCGATCGACCTCCGCGGTCGACTGAATGGGCTCTGCACGATCCGCACTCTGGCAGATTGTATGAACATCACGCGTTGCCCCCATCGAGTGTAGACCCCCTCCAGGGTTCAGGTGATTGTCATGCGCGAATTCGCCAGCCGGCGTCAAACTTAAATCCAGATCTTCTCGTTGCACAAGTCTCAGCAAGGAACTTGACCAGGTTGTCGGTGGATTAGCCTGACATCTTGTAATGGCTTCCATCAGGGGTGCCTTTGCGGCTTCCGGTAAGGTGGCCAACATTTCCGTGGTAATGTCGCAAGTTTTGATCAGTTCGACCACCCTTCGCGGGCTGGAGGCGGGATCGATGTCCCGAAAAAACTTGTGCAATGCTATGGTACGAGGCGTAACGCCTGCAATGATCTCATCGATGTTGATGGATGAGTGTGGAGATGCCTTAGATTTTCGAATGAGCACTGCAAGCGTTGGGAATGGTGCATAACGCCGCGATCCAACAACAGTGGCAAGCCATTCTAGAATCGAAGGGGGTGTGTCCCATGGCTGCGAGTGCAGTCGCATCTTTAAGCTAAAAGCAGATTCCTCGTACGCCCAATCGCGACTAGATCCACCGTCAAGGTCGAAGAAGCCGCCTTGTCTCCAATCCCATGTGTCCCAATGAAGCCAGTGGCCAAGCTGCGCTAGCACAGGGGCAAGATTGCCAGTCTGACTGGTAAGGCTTTGGCACAAGGCGTCTAGCTTACATTCTTCGCGGAAGAGATGTAGGGAGACCACAATCTCAGACAGAGACGATATCCTGAGATCTTGCTTCTCTGATGGCGACAATCGTCTCCAATGATCATTTGTGGCCTTACCAATGGGCGATTGAATGTATTGGCGAGCAATCTCAATACAGGTAGGAAGCATATTGTCCTGGACGCTGATCTGTTGTATGGTTGTTGGTATTTGCTGTTGTATTGAGGAGCGTTTCGAAGGTGGGCTCATCGTTGACGACGTTGGGCTCGAGTGTAAAACCCAAGCCCAAGGCGATGATTCCCAGCTCTTTGTATGTATTTTGGAAGACTGACGACTGCACATCAGACGCCATGCCGAGTTCTCATCATCAATGGCCTCATCTGGTTTCGCTTGGCTTGGAGGACGCCCTGAGCTCCGTCGTTGATTAGGCTTTGCTCGCTTGGTCGCTTTACGCGTCTTTTCATCCACAAAAGGTACCGCGAGAGAGAATAGAGTTGCTACAAAAGCGGTCCAATCGATATTTATTTGCTTCGCTCCATCAGCGGATAACGACTTGCGGATGCTCCACCAAATTTCCAGGAGAAAATCTCCCGCGTAGTTCGGGAGAACTGTGGACATAACTCGGAAGAGCTGTGCGATGGATGCGTCTGGCGGCGACAAACGGAACTCCATACGATGTCTGCGAGAATCGCCGTCGATCAGTTCAAACTTCCCATCGGTTCCAAGCGGCAGTATTCGTCGCAAGGGCTGGCTGGCAACAATTGTACGTTTTGAACCAGCGGTAGCCCTGCCCTGGTCGTGTTGAAAGATGGCATATGGGTCAAACAATTTCATTGGACCCAAGCTGAACTTCACTGGTAGGTGACTACCCCATCCGGCTGTCAGTGACAGGCACGGCTCGCGGGGATTCGATGATGTGAGAAGAGCCACTCTTTGGACGTAGCCGTCACTAAGTTTGATCAAATCCAACGTGCCCTCAAGCTGCCGTGTTCCTACAAATTTAGGAACACACGCATATCGAGGGGCCACGCTGCTTGACTTGGACTGAGTTGCTGATGCTGACGGTGACAATCGTTTCCGTGTAACAGCCAGTTCACACTCGAGCGGGTATTCCAAAGAGGCATGGGAGATGTACAAGTAAAGTTTTCGTTCGTGGAGCGTGGCAGAATTGAAGGGTGCATTCAGTGTCAATACATCTGGTTGGGGTTGATCCTGATCTAGCGTTAATGACTTTATTTTTTGGATTTCCAGATACTTGTCTGCGTACCGGGGTTTCTGAAGCATTACTCAAGGCGAAAAGACCGCTTTTCAAATATTTTGTTACTGGTATCTCAGCGATAACACTCATAACCAACTCTTTATGAAGCCCATCACCTGGTCGTGATTCCACCTTAGCGTCCGGGGGCGCAAAGAGGTCATCAAGCTCATCATAGTCCTCTATTGTGTCAAATGTGTCGTCATCCATAACGTCTTCTAAGGTATCGTCTATAGAGGCCGCTCCCAAGCTCATTCGGGAAGTCACGCTACCAGGAGTGGAGGCTCGATGGCGCGACTGAGAAAAGCCACCAAAACTTGTTCGATCTTGACCCAGCGAGTGCCGGCTGCGCTGGCTGGCACCAAAGCTTGCTGAGAAGCTACCCCCTAAACTGGTGCGAGTTGTTGCTAAGTCTTGGAAAGCGGACTTGTCAAAGCTCGTTGTGAGCTCGGCTCGTGAAAGTAGCGAGCTCACACGCCTCGACTCCTTTGGCTGGCGTACTATCTCAGAGTCAGGATTGAGTTGCGAAGCAAGCGCGTCCTCGACTGCTTGATCTGAAAGCTTTTCTTTGGATCGTGAGACGTCTTTGAATGAAGGGTGAGTCTTGCTGCGCGCCGCACCGCCGAAACTTTCTCTCAGTCTATCAGCTCCACGGACGGCAGGGGTGGTTGCTCCTGTACCGGGTGCCGTTGCACCATGGGAGCTACGTCTACGAGACTTGCTTATTGGCACAGGGATATGGTGTTTTCGAGAAGCTGATATTGATTTTGGCTCGAGATACGCTGCAGACCAAATGGTCAATACATTCGTCTCATGATTGGCTGTGACCACCAGTAGGAGAGGCTTGTCATTCCCACTGCGATCAAACATGACCTCATTCCGGGGAGATACGTATAGAATTGCCTCGGCCTTGTCGATGGCTTCTAATCTTCGATGGCCGGAACCATGTGTTGTCAGTAGGCCGCCTCGCTCGCCACCCACGACTACATTGACCACCAGTCCAAGCTCCGACAGCGGATCAGTGAATGAATAGAGCCTGGGTATCGCTTCCAGGCTCGATGCTGCAGAAGGGTTGATCAGTTCGTCAAGGAAAATGGCGGATCCAGATCGACGGGCTTTGCTGAGCCTTGAGGCACCGATAGAGGAGCCATGACGAAGATGCGCCTGGGAAAAGCTTTGCGAGAACGTCTGCGAAAGGAACGATTGATTGATGGTAAGGAATGAGTTTGGCGGCGCTGAAGGCAACTGTGGACTGGATGGGATAGGGCGGCGAGGAGTGATCTTTCGCTGTACCACAACTCCACGTGCTGCAGGGAAGGCTCTGTCGACTTCAAAAGGGAGGTTCACAATGTGTGTGGTGCCCGAGAGGAAGAAGACGTGCGCTTGCGACTTGAGGAAGACGACCAAAGCGCGGGACCGAACCTCTATTGTCGGAGGGGTAGTGTCGACTGGGGCATTTGGGTCGGTCGCGGGCTGAGTGCCCTGGGTGAGAAAGTTCTTGGAGTAGTCATTCCCGTTGTACTCTGGGGCACCGCCCAGGGCTTCCGAAGCAGCATGTGAGGGCTCTTCGACGACAAACGAGGTCAAGAGTGCCTGGACGACGGGCTCTTTTTCCACTTCAAAGTTGAAGACCTTGCGTATGACGCCTCCCCGCGACCAGACCACGTGATACTCTGTGGTGACAAGCTCGTCGGCCGCGCCGTCGGGGCTCTCATCCGTGTACGTGTCCCAGACATAGTCGCGCTCAGTGCTATCGTCGGTGAGGATGGCCTCTTGAACCAGATACTGCAGGGCGGCGGGCTTGTGGACGCCGATTGAGCGTAGGGAAGCCATGCCGAGGCTCGTTTCGTAACATGAGGAGATCTGGCGCCTGTGATTTGCGTCGTGGTGGGCTCAGCGATTTGTTTGCGCGGGGCGCGAAGTCGCGGTGACGCGCCTGTTTGGGTGGAGCGCGACCTTCCCCAGAATTATTTCCCAATCATCCTCCGCAGACACGCCTCCGAGCTTCCATCAATCACCTCGACCTCCCGCGCAACCACTCGGAATCACGTGGACCACCGATTCGTTCTTCGTGAAGCTATAGCGACTGGAGGGGACTTGCCTCGTGCCTCCTCTGCTGTGCTGAGCTGCGCAAGCGTGAAGCTTGGCCCTCGAAGCTCTCAACATGAAGCCCATTACGACAACAAAGGGCAAATTGACCCAGCTCAGGTGTGCACTCCTTGCTAGGTGGTAACTCGGTGACTTACAATGCTCCTGCAGGTATGAGCTCCCACACCGTGTCCACGACTCGAAGATCTATCCCGTCAAGGCTGCCAATGGCTCGACCATTATACTCTACGGACACGAATCGGGCGTAGGCGTCATATGGAGAGGTGGGCGCCCGCTGAAGAAGATGGCTCCACCGCCCAAGCAGCCAGCGAAGCCAGCAAAGGTCAACGGGACTAGCAACGACGCAATCATGATCATCGACTCCGACGACGATGAGCCTGCCAAAGCCACGCCACAACAGGCCGCGCCAGAAGCCGAGTTCGAGGATGAGGAGGAAGAGCTAGACCCAGACCAGCCGTATCCATCGATCATCCAGCAGCTCTGCCTGTCTCTAAACACTGAGGTCTTGCACGTAGCTGTGCCTCAGATACCAGCCGTTTCTCCCCTTCGGCCTGCAGATACGATCCCGCCCATTTTCAGCAAGAAAATCGTCTTCTCGGTCGCCTGCGCAGATTCCACCATCCGGGTCGTTACTCTGCCGCTGAATCCTCCGCCAAACGCAGCGAAGGAGAAGCCACTCAGCGCAAAATCGCAATTCGGCGAGGACGTTGTCAAGATCCATGGACACCAGAGCATACCCAGAGGCATAACGATGACATGGACCTCAAAGGGCGAGCCGAGTTTCAAGGACGAGGTGGAGGATGACATGGATGTCGACGGTGAAGACACATCTGTGACACCTGGCCGACGGCGTAGAAAGCCGCAAAATCATTCTCGTTCGCGACCTCTTGAAGACGAGGGCTTCGACCTGCTTGTTGCTTCGCATGCTGCCGAGTTGGGAGGCTTGCTGAAGATCTGGCGTTTTGCGATTGCTGAGACGTCACTGAACGTTGCCCATCCAATTGCACCATACAAGACTTTGACTCTGCGTAAGCCTGCCTCTCAGATTGCCTTCAGCACTGCATTGTATCCGAAGCGGCGACATTCGCAGCTACTCATCACAGAATCGACCGGTACTGCACAGATCTACGACCTTTTCGCTTCTCCTAACCGTAAGCGACACGCAAGTGGTCGCACTGAATCAGGTGCATTTGTGGGTACATTCAGATCAACATTCGAGAGCGTTAAGAGTAATGCATATACTCCGGCAATCCTCGCCACACGCAAGTCCATCATTGACGCAGCCTGGGCATCTGACGGCCATCACATCCTGGCCCTACTAGCAGATGGAGAATGGGGTGTGTGGGACGTGGATCGTTCAGGCCCAAGCCCACCTGCAGATCCATCAGCCTTCTCTCTACGCGGATTTGTTGGCACTTCAGAGAAAGATGGAAGCACTAGTGGCGCATCAAGTCCAAAGCGGAGTGGTCGGAGCTCGTTAGCACCCATGACACCCAATACTCGCCGCCGGAAGGAGGAGAACCTGTTCCATGGAAGCGCGTCAGGCTCCGCGACTGCCACTCATGGTGGCGTCTCAGTCGCCTCATCTCCATCTTCCAATGGAGCAGCACCAGAAGTCTCAGTCATCATCTGGTATGGTACCGAAGTCTACAAAATAGCAGACCTCGCCAAATTCTGGGCTCGTGCGGCATCTGCTAGCAGTGGGGGCTCACTTCCCGGTCCAGGCCTTCAAATACAAGATGTGTCGCTCCTAGGAGAAGCCATTACCTCAATCTCACAATTCGACACATCGTCACAAGCATCACGTATGGCAATATCACGGGACACTTTGATTTCGGCAGAACACCGCCTTATCATCACCGCGAGTACCAGCCAGCCACTGGGACGAGACTTAAATGCAATGTTCGCCCAAGAGCGAGTAGAGGACGAGGAAACGAGGAAGACCGACCAGGCCCTGCTGTCTCGCGGAGAGCTTGACCTTGGCGGGATGGACAGACTGCTGGACGATATGGAGGGCAGTGGAACAATTTCAAAGAGCTTGACACTTGGCAGCGGCCCCCGAAAAGTCTTGTTCGCATCGTCTGCAGCTTGATCGAGCACCAGACCTGTGTCTGAGCTCGCCTTTGCAAATGCCTGGCTACTTGAGGACCCGAACGATGATATGTGTAAGATTTCGAGGCTGTATGTGATATCCCGGTACGCTGTCTCTTGACAGCCCATCAGACTACAAATTTCATCCGAAGCCAGTCTAGGCCGCCAAGACATGTTTGCGTCCTCTGCCCTTTTCATTGCCCTTTCCCTTCTCTCTTTCTCTTCTACGCCCTCCTCTTTTCCAATACTCTCAATCTTCCTTCCCAACCAAACACAAAGCCTTCGCGGCCTAAGGTGGAGCTCAGCGACCAGACTCATTCCTGCTGCTCAGTATAGCCTCGCGAAAGAATAAACAGCGCCTGTTACAGTCGCCGGCATCTCTCCTCCCTAGTACCTCACAAGCGGAAGCAAGTGGGCGGACGGGTTCTCACCGAAATAATTGGAAGTATGTCAGGATTGCTGTGGGCGTGTGCACAATCTCTCCCTGTTGTTTACGCTGTGTACCTAGCCGGTCTACCCTCACGAGTAGGCGTCGGGTGAGGACGGTATGGGCGAAGGACACGTGTGGTGCAAGCGCATCCAGAAATGAATACACAGCTGTGCCGCATAGGGAGAAGTTGTGCGACATATTGCTATTTTTGACATGAATTATAAGGTCATATAGTGTGTCTTCTGCAACTCAAATTCGAAGTTTTGATGTTTACACACCTGGACGCACTAGAATGAAGGGCAGAGCAGGCGTCACCTTCCCCGTATCTTTGAAATCTCTCACTCCCACTCCAACTATCTTTCTGCTATTACAGCTTTCCTTATCAAAGCCTAACCAGCACTCTTTTTAGCTTTAGCACACTCTTATCACTCCGCAAGCCTCACCATGGATGAGCTCGATCAGCACATGCAGCAGGAGGATGCCATTAACCCGCCTCCAACAAGTTACTTGTAAGCATGTGTTCGGAAACATACTAGAAACCCCCCAACAAAGCAAAGCGTGAATGACCTCTCAGACTTGCAAAGAGCTCCACCCAGTTTCATGGCTGCAGCGTGCAACTGGTCAGCTTTTAGCCACAACAGTCATATTGGCAACCTCCAGACGAAGATTGCCTGATGTAGCTTGCCATAACGGCGCGGTCGGTGTCTATCACACGACAGGCGTCCGATAGCAGCATTGGCGCCTGGAGATTCGGTCGCCCCATCTGCCAAAAAACTTGGCCCTTTGGTCACCTCATTGGAGATGACGATGCATTGTGCGCGTATGTAGGCTACACTGTTGCATCAATGAGTCAATCACCAAATGCTCTACTATCCTACGGTCGCTGGTCCCACATGCGGGTTCGTACATGTACTTAGTTCGTGGGCATCTACGCCGTGCTTTACAGGCTCCATTTCGATCGCTACCTTGAGTGTGATGGCATACATTCTTATCGTGCCACATGCAGGGCTTGCTTACCATTTAATTTTAGCTCAGCTGCCACTTTGATTACAACAGGGGTTTGTCAGAGCCTGGACACGCAGACCAATCACGATCTTGTGCGAGGCTAATATATATGTTCCAAGTAGCGAGAGGTATGTTATAGTCTCCATGATATGCGCTTCTATTGAGATCCACGTCTTTACTATGATCTGCTGATCATCATTTTTGTACTATCCCAGGCTGTAATGGTCGACTTGTCGAAACCTAGTACCTTAATGCGCTCACTCTTCGTCTTCTAATACCTACTCGGTCTATCATGAATTGAGCCTACACACCCCGCCGTTGTTGCATGAGCCACTCACTACTCAATAAGGTGATTACAGTGCATGCGTCAGGGCACCCTTTTGAATGCCCCGTCTTTGTTCAGGTATGTCATCACTGGCATATAGCTCATGCTTGGAGTTCCTCCTGTCCTTTATGTTATGCTCTGACCCCATGCATGAGCCGCCAATATCAATGTTAATACTGGTATCTCTTGCGAGATGCGCAGCCACCTCTTCCCACACTGCTTCCAGTGTGTGCGCAGCCTACTAGCCGATTTAAACTGCTGTTGTCACTCGCGACATGCCGTCGTCAGCAACGGTTGCTTCATTCACGTGAAATACGCCCATATTAGATTATCTACATCGTCGTCTAGAGAATAACATGACTGCTCTTTGCCCCAGTGTGTCTTCTGTATTGGTGATCTGTGCCTATCGATGTTCATACCATACCTGGGATGCCTCCTCCTTCGTACCTTCTGTCCTCATCTTCCACAGTGCTCACCTGAAATGGTCAAAGTGGTCGGTTGTCCTCGTCTCGAATAAGCAGACAGTATCCATTGCAGGATAAACGCAATCCACAGCCTACCTTTACAACTTCTCCACACGATCTCGCCCGTACGTATGTTTTGTAGGCCTCGCTTTCATCCTTTGCATTGATCAAGTCCATGTACTCAATCGCCTGTCGTCACCTCTGCCCTCGCCAGCGACTGCTATGGTCAGTTTGAAAAGAGCTGGTTGCCTGGATATTGATATATTAAGCCCTCTTGAAATCTACCCCTAAGTTCCCTATGTTGATTCGTGGGTCGACTCCTCCGGCCTGCACTGCGTCGCTAGGCATGATACGGTTGCATCAAGGCCAACTACTTGGTTCGCTCCATCTCCTATGTACAGATTCACCTGCCCTCATGGCCTATTGGTGTAATGATGCTTGGTAGAGATGAATGGGCTCGACAGCTGGACGACTGAGGCAGGACTGGTTACTACAAAATATGCTGGTACTAATGGCGATTGAACAATTGAACACTATTGACCTCGTGGAAGGACCTACGTTCGCGGCTCCTCAGCGACGACAGACTGCGATGTTTACCTCTGGGCCCACTACTACATCTACATCTTAACTTTGTGTAGGCATACAACGAAGCGGCGTTCATGTCAATCCACTGCCATGAGCAACCATGATATGCCGAGTGCCTTGGCAAGTACCATCTTCAGACAGCTGCCATATGGGCCCAACGGTACAATGGATCAAGTGTACTTCATGTGTGCGCCTCTTCTTGCTACTAACCACAGCATCCGGTAGCCGAGCCGCCTGACCCGCATCGAGCGGTGACCCTGCATGCTTGGAAGTTAGAAGGCTTATAAAAGTATCAGATGCTACTCCTAAGTCTAGAGTTGATGCTAGGCAGGCGCTCATGTGCACGTGAGCCCTCTGGCTAGCTCCTTGGCACTAGCTTCCTTTATATGAGATTTCCTCCACAGTCACTAAACGATCATCCTTGTACACTACTCCTGTAATATTACCTGAGTTGGCCCCATGTCTGCCCACGGCAGCTGGTAGCTACTCCAACTGGGCCGCATGGGGCGGTACTCTTCTAGTCAGATCACTGCGAACGTCTTCGCTCCACCAGGTCACAGCAATCTGTCTTAAATCGCCGGTGCCATTGCGGTCCTGCCGGAAGCCCGTATTTACGAGGCCTTTTACTCTTCTTAGTGATTCATTTCGCTAATTATCTTCCACTCCACGTTTAGCACGAAGCCTGAAGGACGATCGAAGACGAATGACCAATGCGGCACATTTCTAAATCGTGAAACTCCAACAGACTACTTCACTGAAATCCTCCTGTTAGGATAGCAGGCGAAACACTAAAACGACAACGGCGTACCCAACCATACGCCAACAATCAGCAACTGAGATTCATACATCCCGGGATCGAGATAACCAATCTGTCACCCTCCGCCTCGACGAGCCCGAAAAGGCAACAATAATTTTAATATAGGGCAAACACTACCTCGAGCCCGACAGAAAGCACGTGCAACAGTAGTAAGAGCCTTTGGATAATCTTCCGCAGAGCCAGTAACCTCTGAGCTTATTCAGGAAGTCACTAATCAGAGCACCCCGGCGCGACAACCCTAGTCAGTTCCCTACCTTTCCAGATCCAACAACCTGGCAAGCAGAATTACTACCTTTACTCCGGAGCGACTCCCTCCTCTACCATCTTCATCACCCCTCGTCTCCAATATCATCAGAACACATTGGCAACGAGCCTCAATTACCAAATCCTTTCAATCCCTTTGAACCTTACGCATCACTGGCACAACTGTGCCTAGAGACATCAGCTCGAAGTCCAGCTGCTCTACCGACTTCAAGTTCAAGCTCTACTCAGTCGCCACCAGTTCCATCAGACCACGAGCACAGACTGGAACAATAAAACTCAACGACGTCGCTAAATACCGAACAAGCCTTTCGACCGCCCACTTTTCAGCGGCACCCTCCTGCAGCAAACATGCGAACGCATTCGCACGTCAATTGACATGCCTCATTTGTTAAACTTGCAACTACCTACATCGTAACATGCCCGGTGTGCAAGGCTTGCCGCCCTTCCACTAAGTCCCTGCGGGCGAAATGCAACCGATTTCTGTATCGTTCATCCCATTCCACACGGCTACAGTGGACTTCATTGTCGGCCTACCGGTCACTTCAGAGGGTCACGGTGCTATTATGACGGTCACAGAAAAGGCGTCAAGAGCGGTGAAGCTCATTCCAGGTAGGACAGACGTGGGGTCTTCCGTGCAAATCATCTTAGACCGAGACGGGCGTATCTTGTCAAGCTTTCGGAAAGCCCTTTTCAAAAGAACGGGAACCACATTTGCAATGTCCACGGCATATCAACCGCAGACTGACGGTCAAAGCGAGAAAACAAATCAAATTGTCGAAATTGCGCTACGTTTTATGTTGGCTAATCATGACGCTCCAATGATTGGCTGTGACGAGCTCCTGACGGACATTCAATTCGCTATCAAAACCGCATGCCTCTTCGCCACTGGTTTTTCACATCCCGAAATCTTGTACGGCATCTAACCTCGCGATAGTGTCAAATTTCATCAAGATATGATAACGGGCAATGATTCGGCAGAGCAATTCCTAAAGAACCGACAAGATAACCGCAACCAAGCGAAGGAAGCTGTCAAGGTCGCTCAAGAGAAAATAGCAATACATCACAATCAGAAGTACACGCCGATTCAAATCGAAGTAGGTGGCCTTATCAAGTTCAAGCTCACGCACAAGACGAATCATGGATACCGCATCCCACATTCTTCATCCTCGATATCATTCGAGATGGACCATTTAAAGTGCTTGAAAGGATCGGCAAAAATGCGTTCAAACTCGAACTGCCTAATCGCCTCAGCATTCACCCAGTCATCTCCGTCATTCACCTTAAGCCTGTCAATGAAGACGCGTTCAATCATCCACCAGTTGCCGCTGGTGAGGTGGTGGAGTTCCCAGAGGATAAACCTGCCACGCAGCTTGTCATGCAAAACGACACATCAGAGGACTCATGGGTACACAAGAAACAACTTCAAGAAGACATTCCTGAGATCGTAAATGCTTGGGAGGAGCGACACGGTGTACGCTGTACCACTCGCTCCACCCGGATAGGACCGACTTAGAGCTCCTTAGAGTTGCAGACAACCTTTCTGACGCCACCATGCGAGCGTCGCTCGGAATTTTTCGAGTCATCCAAATCAATAACCACGATATGCTACCATTTTTTTTACCGATCCACATACACAACATGATCACGCCGTGGGCAAATATTATCGAACAGAGACGGTTTGGGCATTCGCGTCACGGCCACCTTCGATAACCTTCGACAAGTCGCCAAAAAGCGCACCTCTTACCTTCTACCTGCAGCCATTCAACAACAACACCAACATCCACAATATCTACATTTGCACTCTGTTACAGCCCTATACCAGATCTTCAAATCACTCGCCTCACGTGTGCAAAATGCAGCCTAGGTGGCCTACCGATATCTCATCAAGAGGGCTTCTTTTATAGTCACCACTCTCGCTGTCGCCACCTCCTCTGAACTCAACATCTGGCGTCAAACCCACGCAGTCGCCCTTGAAGATTCAGGGCGGGCTAACGGAGCTGATTCTGTCGATATTCCAGCAAAGTTTTGGAACGCAAGACTCATGGCATGGGTGGGAAATTGGAGGCAGCTCCGCGTATGACTTTCGGGGCGAGCCTTCAAACCAGTTTTTACGCTCAAGGACTGGTGTCTTTTCTCGCTCGCCTGTGGACTACTGGATTTTTCGCGCCAGAATGCATTCAACCACATGTTTCAGTAATCCAAGTCTCCTGAAACACTGCCGCCTGGTCAATGGTATGCCTGCCTCACAAGCTGTCGATGGGGCCTTTGACCAGGAAGCTTCTGCGAAAGCCCGTGACATAATGACCTCTGTGTGGGGATTACCTTAGGAAGCTATTTTTGTGAACGTTCAAGATTCAATACCAAGGACATCCGCCGGTAACTCTGTATTCAACGTCGAGATTGCAGTCACCGTGATGAAGGCCGTTCTTAAGCGGCTCAAATATATGGCTGGCCGTGACATTGCTATCATGGCCCCATACAAGGCACAGGCCAAAATCTACGAGTTGTTAGTAGAGCATGCTATCCTACAAGCCAACTCCGCTTCCAGCCCCGAACTCGCCCACCGTTTGGAAAAATTTCTCATCACAACGGTAGACAACATGACGGGCAACGAAAAGCCTCACGCCATATTCGAAATAGGTACTACCGCTGTATTCGTGTTCAACGGCTGTCGGTTCACTGTAGCAGCTACCCACGCCTGTATCTCGATGGAGTCGTATGGCGATTTAATGAGGCTTTCTAACGGATATGAGAAACGTATCCTTCAAAGCCATCCCTACTCCAAAATTATGGGTCTGTTAAACACAAACAAAGCGATTATCGGAATAACAACCCAAGTTCGAAAGACTTACTACCAATACAAGCCTGTGCTGTAAGGTCTTGGTCTTGACACTTAGGCTAATGCTGAGGCACGTCTACCGCAACATCTAACCCACGCTGCCCTTGGCACCTCTAATAGGCATGAAAAGCAGACATTTCTCGTGGTTTATGTCGAAGACAAGGGCAAGTAAGGTCACTGATATCCTCCGACCATTTGGCCTAGCGTCTTAGTCACCCGCCACCTATGGATAGCCTTGGGAGCTGGCTCCTTTACATACAATCAATCCATGTACTTCAAATTTCGTGCCCTTTTCTTGATGCTATCCACAGCAACTGATGTGATTATCATTTGGCTCGTAAGTTCGTTGTTGAGATGTGGCTGAAGGTCGTCAGTGACCTTTGTATCCGCGGTATAACGCTTGGATCGGCCCGCGAAGTACTTCAGGCTTTACGTACACCTATCTATCTGATTTAATCCACTCAGATATATCTACATTTAGACAGATTTAGCGGAAGAATTGGCTCTGCATAATAAGCCTCCTTTAAATTATACTCATCCCCAATTCCATCTTTATTTATCACATCGCCCTATTCAGGCTCAGTCAGCTTGGTAGATTCGATATCTTCGTTGAGACTTTGAGCTACTGAAGCACATTGAGGCCTATCAAGATTCTTGCAACGGACTGTGTTCAGTTCAGGGAAGGCAGCGCTGGCGCTAAACCTTTTACTGCCCTGGCCAATCTCTATGATAGTGAACTGTTTTAGTATCTACGCAACTGTCGACAATTTTCTTCACGATGTCACGCATGCACTACCTGAACCTGCGCCGTCCTGATAAGACATGGGTAAACTCCCTAGGCTTACTAAAACAAAAGTAAAGCTACTAAAACCACTAGCACTTCTTGTTCAAGAGCGAAAAGCTACTACTTTGCTTGCCATTAATCCAGATCTGGATGCTTTTGAAGGATGCAGTAAGAAATGAATGTCTACTAAGCTAGACTGAGCCCTCTGAGACAAATCTACTTCTAGATCCTTTGACCTTTCCATTTGCTTTGCTTTTCTTCCTTTTCAAGCATACTTTTCTAATCGAGCATATTAGCATCTTCCGCCACCTCGAGTTTGTTTGCCGGAGTGCGTCGTAGAAAATGGATTAATGAGTGTGACATAGAGCTCAACATATGACCCAATGTTGCTAGGGCAATAAGATACTTGGCTATCGCTGTGTCAGTCTGCAACACTGGCTTTGGCACAGAAATTACCTGACTGAAACATGCTCAGATGCTCTTCTGAGTGAATTTGGGCCGTTTAAGTGAATCTGGCACTGTCGCTGTCGTCGGTTTCGCGATGATCGTCTGATGGAGCCATCATGCTTGCACAGGTTGGTATCGAATTGACCGAGGAAGACGTAATCTCGGTTTGGGAATGAGAAGTGAAAGTCCAGAAGGAAGAAGATATAGACGAAATTGGAGGGTTTGTTGATTGCCCCCCCTGGAAAAGAAAGCGCGACCCGCAACGCAACTGCAGCGGCAGGCACCGCCATGAAGAAGGCAAGGGATCCGCCTGTCCGGGCGACTTTCTGCCAAGCGTTGTCACTGATTTGAGAAGGCTGACCAAAGTGCTAGTAGTACCTTGTAGAGCACTAATGTTCGCGTCCTTCATAAAATCCCATATAGAATCACAGTTTGAATAGGTGAAAGGAAAAGGCAGCGCTGAGCTGCAGCAAAACGGTCCCAGCAAAACGGTCCCAGCAAAATGGTCCAAAAACGTGGGTTGAATCGCAATCCGACTTCAACATTGTGTAAATGTACACTATGTTTGGTTCTTCCCAAAGGCTACTACTGCTGCAGCACGTTCACTCCTCAAAGACTGCACATCATATCTTCACATCATCCAACCAACCCTTCAAATAGATCATCCCGTCTCTGCCTCAGCTCGTTGAGCTTGACCTCCAGCTTGGCAACCTCCTTCCTTGCCATCTCCCTATCCGCAGGTAGTCCACCAAACTCCCCGACCTGCAGCTCAAGCCCTTCCACCCGCTCCCTCAATTCGTCGAGTGCTTTCTGCTGTTCCAGCATTTCGCCAATCGCCTCTGCAGATCCAATGTTCCGGGAACCCGGTGTCATTGTACGATTCTGCGAGGACTGGAGCGATGAGAGCTTGTCCTCATATTCGCGAATCTTAATGCGGAGGTGTTTTGTTTGGCGTGTTTGCTCGGTGGTTTGGCGTGAGAGGGTGGAAGGATTGGAGAAGGCAGGATTCGAAGCGAGTTCGTTGAGCTGGGTACGGAGAAGTGAGTGCTGTTTCGAGAGGTATGCCTGCAGGGTCTGGATGTGGGTGAGCTGATTAGTGAGGTTTTGAGAAGTTGTGGTGTGCTCGATGAGGGCGTGAGCAACGGTTTCTGGCGCGGTGGTGGGCGTGTTGAGGGTCACGGCTGTAGAGGCAAGGGCATTTAGTGCCTGTTCGCCTTCTGGTGTAAGGCTGTTTTTGAGTTTTGAGAGTATGCGCTCGTCGTCTTCGTTTCGAACGACCTACCGTAGTGAGCGAAGTGCTCGATGCGGGCATATAGCTCTCATACCTCGTCCAACTCCTTCAAGGCTCCTCTTTCTACACGCTCTAGTATTGTTCTCTCCTCATCCGCCCTCTCGTTTGCCATTGACAGCTCCCGCAGCACTTTCAACGTCTCCTCATTGCGTTCAAAGGTCGGTACTGTCCGGCCGTTGTATTTGTAGGAGAGCCACGAGTCTATATGTGCCCAGTCCTGTGCCTGTGCGCGTTGCTGTCGAGCTTTTGAGGGCGAGAAGAGGTCTGACGGCGTGAGATTGTCCATTGTAGTTGCTTTATTTACGTGTGCTCTGACGTGTTTTCACAGATATTCAGCTTTTCTGTTACGAGCAAACTCTCCCACAATAAATTCGTGAACTCCGGTGCAGCTCACGTCTAAGCAATAGAGCAGTTCAGGCTAACGCTGTAGGCAAATGTGGACAATGTGGACAATGTGGATACGATGACCGTGGCATGCAGGATGATGTGGGTGGTTAGGGTTGGGTCTTATCGATAAGCTTAATTTTCGTTGGTGATAACTGCCGACTTCGGAGCTAGTGGCTTGGTGTATCAGAATTGCCATTGCCATCACTGTCGATTCATACGGCGAATACCTACCTACTCAGGGGTTCATTTTAAGTCTCTAATACATTCTTACCCATAATCACATTGTGTAACTCAACATGGTGCCAATGGTGCTAGAGAATGATGTTGAAGTAGGAGAGTCTCTTCCACCCGCGACCGAGCACGTGAGTCAAAGAATCAGAATCATGGGAAACTGTCATTAACAAAGCACATAGGCTGTAAGCGTATCATTGCCGACATGGCGAGCGAATGTAGGATACGAGGAGGGCGAAGAATGGGTCATCAGCAAGATGAAGACTGGTTACCCCAGGTACGTAGTGTGGAACATGTAGTATTGACGTGCGCTAATTGCATCAAAGGTTTTTCATACACAAAATAATACAGCGTTTTGCAGCCGCCATAGTAGAGAGACATGGACGAGAAGGTGAGGGAGCTATGCTCTTTCCGACACATGCCACTGCATCAAGGTGTCAAGAATTCTTCATCCGGAATGCACCGGACCTTGACCCGTCAAGTGTACGGATCCTCGACTTGGTACCTGCAGCAGAGAAAGCACGCTCTGAAGAGCTTGCAGTTATCTCACCTAGAGTGTCAGCCGTCTTGTTCCCGCAAAATCGCTTCAGTATCGCAAAGCAGTTTTGGCAGCACTCGGGAGACGGTGTGTCAAGTAGAAGAGCAGAGCACTGTGCCCATCTATTCGACAAGGGTGTTCTAGTGGATGGTTCAAGCCTGAACCAACCACCACGGGTGTGCAAAGGTCCCAGGCGGTATCAGAAGAAGACCTCAATTGACCTTGGTGGTCCAGATGCTGTAGATGGTGCTGGTGAAGTGCAAGATCCCACTCAGTTCGTAGAAGAGAGGTTTGGGCGAAACCTGGACCTTTCCATGACCAAAAATGCGAAGCTGGCGATTCGACGACGTATTGCAGGATCGTTGACTGCAGATGTTTCGCTGACAGAAGCACTCACCTTGGAGAAGGACACTGTCATGACTAGGCAGGTCGCTAATTTTTCGGAAGAGGATGTTTACCTCTATCCCACCGGCATGAGTTCAATTTTCAATGCGCATAGGAATATTTTGAGAGCGAAGGGTCCATTGAAGGCCATTGTGTTCGGGTATGTTGTCGTGATTGTGTATGTTGCACCTTATTGACAGGCACAGGTTCCCATACATCGATACTCTCAAAATCACAGAAAAGTTTGGGGCCGGATCTCAATTCTATGGCTTTGGTTCCTCAGAGGAGCTAGATGACTTGGAAAAACGACTTGAAGGTGGGGAAAGATTCATGGCACTCTTCACCGAGTTCCCAGGAAACCCGCTCTTGATGTCACCAGACCTTGAGCGGATACGCAAGCTCGCCGACAAGTACGATTTCTGCGTAGTAGTTGATGAGACGATTGGCAATTTCATCAATGTCAATGTTCTCCCGTATGCGGACGTTGTGGTGAGCAGTCTCACCAAGGTCTTTAGCGGAGACAGTAATGTTATGGGTGGCGGGTACGTACACACACCAAACAGTCAGAGCGAGGTCGTACACTGACGTCTAACAGACTTGTCTTGAGCCCAACATCAAAGAATTACGCTCTGCTCAAGCGCGTTTGGGAAGAAGATTATGAAGACAATCACTGGGCAGAAGACAGTATCTTTCTTGAGCGCAACAGTCGCGACTTTGTCTCTCGTATCGACCGCATCGGCACCAACGCTGAAGCAATCTGCAACGTCTTGAGTGCACATCCCCGCGGTACGTCTTCCCGTCTTCAAACCCACTCTTCGAAACCCGTCTAATGTCTTTCCCCATTAGTGAAACAGGTCAATTACCCCAAAACCAGCCCAACACGTCACAATTACGAAAAGTGCCGGAACCCGAATGGGGGTTATGGTGGTCTGCTCTCAGCTACTTTTTACACCAAGCAGGACGCCATAGCCTTCTTTGACAACTTGGATACAGTCAAGGGACCAAGTCTAGGCACCAATTTTACATTGAGCTCTCCATACGTCATCTTAGCTCACTATGGAGAGCTAGAGTGGGTACGTTTGATGACATCAATAGTCATGTGTTTATGCTGACATGTGTGGCAGTGTGCGAAATGGGGCGTGGAGGCGGATTTAATACGATTCAGTGTAGGATTGGAGGAGACGACAAAGTTGGTGGACACTTTCAAACAGGCACTAGATGCTATCCCGACGTAGAATTAATGGCTTGATATTGCTGAGGTCTGTGAAATAGATACCTGGGACTCTAGTTCACACAAAACTTGCCTGATCATTCGTGTGCGTTTCCATGGTGATTCTTCCAATTAGTCAGTATTGTGATAGCTGACAGCCATATCGACTTTCGACATGATTCATTGCCATTCAGTGCATTGTGCCGCCTCCCGCCTCTCGCTTCCGAATGTTGTCAGTAATCCTTCACTTAAACTCTATTCGTACGTCAGGCATCCCTTCGATGGCACAGAGCGAGTGGTTCAAGGCCTCCTCGGCTACTTGTAGCCGATATCAAAGGTCGACCAGGATCAGCCTGTGAATGTGCAAATTCTGATAGCTGGCTCGAACATGGAAATTATAGCCAAGGCTGGCTATCTATAGTAGAATTAATTGTGCGACCCCCAAGTCAGGCCGTGAGGCAAAAAAAAAAAAAGTTGGTGTGCTGAAACATATGGTTTAGAATGATGAAACTTGCACGACTGCAAGTGATCAGTTACGGTAGTTCGGGTATTGTGTTGCAACATCATATGTATGTAAGATCGGGTCCTTCCACGCTGACTGGGGCGTAAGTGACGGATACGTGTCCTCGCCGCCCTGCGTTGTTTCGCCCGGAAGCAAAAATGATTCCCAACTGGTGTGCACGCCGCATGACGACAATTTCCTGTGGCCATCGCAGCACAACTGCAGGAGTAGTGTGGGACGGTAGTGACTATGCGATAAGTCAGGGGATTCCTAGCACCATAATGGCCTCGCTCCCATCAGTCATTCGATTGTTGCCTGAGAAGTTCGTCTATGACTACCAGTTCGAGGGGCGCCATGCCGCTTTACAGGCCGTCCAACGCTCCGGTCAAGAGTTCATCATTATTGCGCTTGTCTACCTTTACGGGACTGCGCCGCACCCTTTAGAGCGGTGCTACGTCACGTCGCCGCTCAGGTGGAGGCGGCATGAACGCGGTGCCAGCTAATCAATCAAATAATGGCACAGCTCTTATCCCTTGTCGAGAGACCTTCCTCGAGAAGCGTGTCCAATGCTTTCTCGATCTGGGGAGAATGGCAAAACCTGTCACCAGCGGACTATGAATGGGGTGTAGCAGGGGTGCCGTGGAGTTGTATGTCCAACCCACTCTGGGACCAAGAACCGGCCAAATCTCACGGTAATATTGTGGGGGGGTTCCCCTCTGACTGTGTTATTGTTTTGCGTGGTAGTAAAGGGAGACTTGCCGGCCGGCATCTTTTGCGAGAAGCACACGTCGGTAGATTGCCATTTTTGGCGTCCTTGCGGCAGTTTGTCCAATTAGAGGCAGCTAAAATCAATCTTTCGCTTATGTCAGAGATTACATGTTGATACGCGGCACCGTCCCGTGGGCCGCTATCTGCGGCGTCGCTGTCAGTGCTTTAAATGAGCATCCCCTTCAGGAGAGGTGCCGAGTTGCAATTGGCGGTGTTGGTCCAAGGGAAGCGCGCCTTGGCAACCAGGCGCGAGAAATCATCCTCAAAGGGGTCAAAATATTTCCTCATCGCGCCATGTCCCCAGTGGGCCCTCCTAACAAGTCAGTATATTCTGAGAAGAGGGAGGTGTGGCATTGTCCATTTTGTGAGGGGTGGCATTTACCCCCCCCCCCCTCGCCCCCCTCCCCCTCTGCACATGCATACCTGTATCACATTCACACCTCAGCGTCTGACAGCCTCTGTCCTCTATGTCCGCCCACACAGGCCAGACAGCCACACATGCCATCCTGACGTTTCCATTTGGCTTCCAGAAGCTGTCGGTGCAAGCCGCGCCGTTAACGACAACACGGCAATGCTTCCGATAACACGGCCCGCTTCAACGCCAGCACCGAAGCAGCAGCACGTGCTCGGACAACACTGTAGCGAGCCAAAAATAGAACCAGACGACCAGCTGTGCACAGGCAGCAGAGCGTAGCACGCGATTTAGGAGTTGATTAACGGCGCGAGATCGCGTGGCGGTGTCAGTGTCCCCCGACTACGAGGCTTTGAGATGAAGCAGGGCCCGCGCCATTCCCAGTGCGGCTGCAGCTCACCCAACTCGCCCCATGCCCCCTTCGCTCGTGTGTTGCCGCCGCCCATCCTGGTCTAACGCAGAGATGCCTGATAGTCTGCTCCCAAAGACCATGCTGAAGGCGGTATGGCTTTTGCTCCCAACCGCGGCACCCCTAGCGCCACCAACGCTCTGTTTGGAGGAAACGCAGCTCAGGACCCCATCAGCATCCGCTATTGCGGCTTTGCCAGCGCCTTGATGGGCCGTGGCACCTGTTTCCGACCGACACTCTCGTATGCCCTTGGTGATGAGGCCATCTCACCGTGTCTCAAGAATGGCGGCGAAGATGTGCGTAGGCATGTGGCTCCCCCAGTATGTGTTGCAGTGGAGCCATCAATATGCCTGGTTTGCCTGTACCAAAAGAGAATCGCTCCCGTCTCTCGTGAAGCGAAGACACCAACGGCGCAGGCACCCCATCGCGGGTGCACGTCCTATGACTAGTCAACGGTCGAGGAGCTTGGCCGTTTGCTATGCCAGGATGCGCATCCTTTCGAGGCTGCAACCAGTCCCAAGCCGCAGACCCGGCAAAAGCCCTGTATGCTGTTGGATCACGAAGCTCAGATGCTCTCTGTTCCTAGAAATACAGGTATCCCCCATGTAGGGGCCAGGCCACCACCAAACATCAAGGCCACGAACTCGAATCTGCCTTGCGATGACCTTCCCATAAGGCTGGTATTAATCCCACCCAATCGACCGTATCCAGGAACACAAACGTACGTTTACCCCACTGGCACTTCCTTTAACAGATGTTGCCCTCCCACTATTGACCATGACCCCACGGTCTCCCAACAAACACCATCAAACCAAGACGACCACCATTTCACGAAGACTTAGGAACCGTACTGACCAGAATCTGTCCATCCAGCTACCAGAACTCCCACAATCTCGAGCCTTGCGTTCGTACCGTGCCGCATCACCCCGCCACAATCCTGCTGATTATCAAACACCGGAATCGCAACCACTTTCGCTAGCCTGGGACGCCCCGGATATTCTCAAAAGCATCCGCCGCAGTGCTACATCCATCCCACCGACTATTGAGGAAACACCATCCTCGAACCTTCTTCTTGCTCAAACGCTTGATTTCCCCACGTACGAGTCCCCTCGCGGGTTGCAGCCAGAGCTCGTATCTAGCGTAGGAGATCGCAGGCCTCGCAACTATCAACAGTCGACTCCCGCCCTTGGATTTCTGCCTTCTCCCTTGCCATCCGTATCTGGAAGCCACGACTTCGAACTACGTTTATCTGTAGAACCTGAACAATCCCACGACCCGTTCCTCGAATTGCAAGACATGAGGTATGGACGCTGTTCAACTTGTTGAAAAAATACATTGTCTCACTGAACCAGCACCCTAGGATTTATGATGCCCTCTTCGCAGTACGGAATGAACCACTACGGTTCTCCATCAACATCTTACTCACCAAGCTACCCACCACAGAACTCATACGCAGACCCAAGATCCTCAGCGTCAGGTCCTTACGGCTCGTCCTACGCTTCAAGTCCAGCATTGCCAAATGAAAACCAGCCAAGACGAGGGGATGAGCACGCTGTATTGCCGCCTTATCAGCAACAATCGCAACCGCTTTCTCGAAGTCCGTACCAACAGCAACAACCTTTAAGTTCAATGCGCCAGGGCTCTGCACCTCTGACCTCTAGTGCTCATAGCTACACATACCCAGCACCACACAACAGTATTCCAAGCCAGCCACTTAGCAGCAACCCTGGGGCCTACCCACCGTATGTTCAAATCATCAGTGCTAGCAGAATGAGCCCACTAATACAAGTTAGACAACCTCTGTACCCTCCAACCACTTACGGTGTAAGTGAATATCACCCGCTTCCGACAATGTATCCACCATCTTCAACGACACCTTCCGCATACCCTTCTTATGGGTCTTCGCATGACATTGCTCAGACAGCCACTGGTAGTGTCTCTGCGCTATCTTCCTCGCCAGGTGCTCAGAATAGCGCGGTAATGCCACGCATACTAAACTCTCGCCCGAAACCGCAGTGCTGGGAGCATGGCTGCAATGGACGACAGTTCTCTACATTCAGCAACCTATTAAGACATCAACGTGAAAAGTCTGGAACGGCTTCGAAAAGTTACTGCCCGAGATGCAACGCCGAGTTCACGCGCACCACTGCAAGGAACGGCCACATGGCACACGACAAATGTAAACCTCGAAGAGCATCAGAAGCGAGTCAATAAGGGGAGACAACAGCAAGACTACTTGTTTCCAGCCGCAACGACCTGTGCCAAAATAATGCGCATGGTAAAATCCTGTGCTTAAGGAATGGAAGAGAACAGAAGAGGTGGTTTAGGAGACTGGACTTCCATTGGTCCCCAGACTCGACGGTGATACACCGGAATGCTCACAACGCCACCGCGCTCGCAAGTGTCTTCTGAGGGGGCCATACCGCATTCACTACGCATTCGGGCAGACTGAGGGACAGGGCGCAAAAGGGCGCCGCCAGCTTCGTCTTAGCTTACTACGCGACACTCGCAAAGCCCTGATGGCTCTGGATTCGTTGCTAGAAGTTCGAATCGGCGTTCGATGCCAAAAAGGGTGCCCTAGGCCGGGGTTCTTTCAGCTACTCAGCTGTCCAGCTACGAATAATGTTTGATATATTTAACTCGTCTCACACCGATCATACAATTCATCAGTATAGAAAGTTTATCGCATGGCAAGGCGTTCTGGAGTCTAGACGATGACTGAAGCACAATAGAGGGGCATCTGACCGTGGCGCCTGTACCCCTCGGAACAATTTTAGAGGTCGACGCGCGTTGTTCGCGGAACGAGCATGGGGTATGGACCACAAGAGCAAGTGCAAGCGACCTTCACATCACACAATTTCCCAAAGGGAGGCCTTTGTTCTGAGAGTAGGATGTTTTCCGCAGCCTGAACGAGCACGGGAGGATTCTAGAGGGCGGAGAAGTGCGAATATCGAGTGGATCCTCTGAGGCGACTGTCTCGATCCTCATTCACGCAATAGAAGCAATCAATTGGTAACAGACAACCAAAAAACAAGTCATCCGTAGTCTCTTTCGTGATTCCAACTTGGCCATTGGCTCGTGATTATCTCCACCTCATGCGTCATGGAGGCTTCGGTGCCATTGGCATTTAGTCGTCAGGACTTACACATGAAATAGGCGCCCAAACTTGAGCAAGGCATATACCGAACCGAGCCGATAAGGCGACGGAAACCAAGCGAGTGCGACGAGCTCCCGTGGGACCCCCCAAGTGTGCAATTTCGAGCCACCTTCTTCATCAAAACGTTCCACACGGTGAGAAGACCATGCCGGGGGTCGCACGCGGGTCCGCCAAATCTCCACCTTATGCGCGCCAATCACCACTCGCTGTGCATTTTATGTGCCAAGGCCCTTGAACAAGGCTGTGGGCCATGGTTGCACGGTCCAGTGCACATTTGAGCAAAAGATCAGACTAGCGGGCCGTTGTCGCCACGACTTGGGGCGGGAAGCCTTGCAAAGAGAGCAAACACAACATGGGTAACAGCCCGTTTTCTGACTTGCGGGCCCCGAGCCGACCACTAACGCGCGACACAGACACTGACGGCGTCTGACGATTTCAGAGTCAGCACCGTGGCCCGGGCTACAAACGTGAACCATGCCTTCGGGATATTAGCAGCTGCGGCAACTGTGCTGCCTCCCCCATCCCCTTGTTCGTCGCCGGGCAGCGGAGCAATAGACTACGGTGCCTTCCTTGTCCGGATGACCACAGCCGTGGTGCGGCGACAAGGGACGCTTGTTGCTCGCAGTCTGAACCCGTTGTACATGGCGCACATATGTGGGGAGCTGCCAGGCGTGGATAGCCTGGCTTTGATCAGTCTTCCAATCTTCTAAGACTTACTTGTTGCGGCAAGCAATTCGACCCGATTCGCGCCAGTGGTAAACCGAAGCTTGAGCATGTATGCCGAGGCCGTCGTTGACGGCCTGAAGATGCGCCTAGGGAGTATTTCCCGAGCCAAATTCACCACATTCCGGATTATACGGATACCCCCTCCACAAGCCGATTGGCCCGTGGAGAAAAATCCGGCACGCACAATTAACAAAGTATGAGAGCGTGTGTTGGACGGGATAATGGTGATGTCTCACGCATAAAATGGACGTCACTCTTCACATTAACGGTGCTGAGGCCTTGCATGGTTCTCCCAAAATCCTGGATTCCTCACCAACAAAAACATGCCCAATCCCTTCCGACCGCCTGTTCGTCGAGCAATTGCCCCAACCGCGGCTGGTCGGGTCCACTGGCTGAATCCACTCCTGGACAACAGTGACGTGAAAGGGTCTGTTCCGCTGCTTCGCCACACGACAAAGTGCTGACACGACCGTGTTATGCCGACATGGGGATCGGGGCTTGCCGTATCGCAAGGGTTGGCCGCGGGGCGCGGCTACGCGGGAAGGATGGCAGTCACTTGATATATCCACACACTCCAGTGGTTGCATCAGGGGTGGGATGAGGTGGGGCTAGAGGTGGGAACACGTGATAGATTAGGAAAATGGAGAGTTGTGCGAGCGAATCGTTGCGCCATGGCTTGGAATATGGGGCATTAGGCTGTGGTACTCGGGACGCAATTCCACGTAGGGCTGCGTCTCGTACTGCTGAGGCTTGCTGGACCCCAACCGCTGGCGCTGAGTAACACCGACCACGAGGCGAGACACCGCAAACCTGGGCCTGTCACAGTACACTGCCCACGGCCAAAAAAAAAAATTGCAAACCCGCCTGAAAACTTTGAGGACCGAATGTTCGCCGGCCTTGGGCTTCGCTACCAGCGGCACAGCAACGGGTCTTTGACCCATGTCATGTGCAGGCACTTGCCTCGACTCGTCTGAATCGTACGTTGTCCTGGGTGGCCTGAACGGACCCCGCATGAGAAGCCATTCTAGAATTAATAAAAAAACATGATTCAAGACCATGAGCCCAAAACGGGCCAAGAGAGACCGGTACGTACACTTGCATCATGCGATGTAGGCAACTTCACAACAGTCTAACTCAAAACGACAAATGCTCGGCTTTGTTGCGATGTTGCAACTACCTGCGTCTTTTCTGAGGCCTTCCAGTATTGGGAAAGCGCTTGCGACGGTATCCAGCCAACAGTCGTGCAGCTGCTGGCTTCTAGAAGCCCTGCTGGGCATTTCGACCCCCAAGGGTGGGGGGCACATGTGCTGTGTAATCGATCTCTACGAAGGAGCGATAGGTGGCGTTCTGCGGAGTAGGAATGGCAGCGGAAGGAGCCACGAGCTGCACATGGCAGCACTCTAAATCCAACAAACTCAGGCGAAGACTCCTTGTTTCATCACCTCGAGCGATGACAGCCACCAAACTTTCGCCCTTGGTACCAACATACGCAAGGCTGACATGCAGGGTTTCACGACTCCAAAGCCATGGTTCGCAAGCAACACTTGCGTGTTAACGTCGCCGACTACTGCAAGAGCGTCTGCAGTGCTTCAACCCAGAATACCGGCTAATCTCATCGCCTGTCACAATCTTGCTTGCATAGCCGGTATGACGTCTTGCCGACCGACGGCAAACCCGCGCGTGGAGATAGATTAAATGCATCTGAAGCACATTCGTGTTGATTGGCCGGTTTGTCGATTCACACGGCGTCGAGAAATCGCCGCTTACAGGCCAAACCCTTGCAACACGGACTTGGTAGCGCGCAGTCCGCTTGTCAGCGCCCGTTCAGCCTCAACCGGTTTGCATTTCCAAATACTACCCCTGCATCGGTGTTTAGATGTTTCGCGAGTTGTTGCGCTGTGTAGTAAGCAAGCAGTGCTCGAAACGAAAGCATCACCAGAGCCATGCCGTATGTGGGAGGAGTTCTGACAGCGTCATTCGTGTCTGACCACCGCAAGGCCCGGCGTAATCTAATAAACGCCCATTGAGAACACATTTTTAGCGAGGCTGAATCTTGCCGTGAATAGCTCTCTGCGCGAGCAGTGATTCATCTTATCGCCCTCGGTGCCAGTCATAATTTCTGCGCTTCATCAAATCCAGGGGCCGTCGACGCCTCTAGGGACAAGTTGCAGAAATAGCGATCGATATATTGAAATCGTGAGCTTACGTTGTTAGGCTAGAATATAAGCATCGTGCCGTTGCAACCCCCGTGACGATCTAAGATGAGGAGCATGGGTTGCATCTGATGAGACAGTTTCCCCGTTGGAAGGTCGACGCTGCTGTGGGCAAAAGAAGCGAGAAGAAAGGCTGGGTGTATGCACAATGTTGTAGATGTCGGCCTGGCCGATTGGGCCCTTACGGAATGTGAGCCAGGAGGCGACGACTCCGGGACGGCAGAATTTCGTGATAGCGACAGAGGAGGCTTAGTCTGATTCTCCCCAGTGTGGCTGTACAATTGGATTTTCGTATTCAACCCAATTCCGGTATGGCGTGAGAGTCATTCACTGTCCCCCATTTCCGCCGCCTAATGCATACGACGGAGGTCCAGAAGAAACTTGATACACTTTTGGCAGGCGGTATTGTGACACTTGTCAGTTGCCTGGGCCTGAAGTCGAAGCGGTGAAGCGGTTGTTGTCTGGTGAAGATGGCAAGGTAAATTCTAGCGCAGGTTCATGTTTGATGTTTATACAGTTCTCCAAATTGGTGCTTCTTCACTATTTCGCAAAAGAATCACTCTTCATACAGTTGTGTTGTACGGGAGTAGCATTGGTTACCATCTCCCCTCAGTTCTGTGTCTTGGAGCTTCATCTGCTACATGATTGAGTACAATAAAGGCTCTTATCAAGATGAACGAACTCTTCTTGCAGCCAAACACCAAGCCGTCACAAATAGGTTCGTGGCTATTAACCTATTAGCTCACGAATGATGACGTTGCTCCGCAATGAGTCCGCTGTGGGACCGATTTACACTAATGAAAAAGGTAAAGAAACCAGCAACCCGTACTGCAATTCATCTAAGGGCGGCAGAAGGGCGTTCTCCTTGTGATAATCAAGATGTGAGCATCGATGGGTCATACCCCGCAAAAAGGTGACTCCACGCGGGCGAAGCACTGACCATCAGGGACTCTAACCTAACGACTTCAATACTTCGAGTTTGACCATCATTTCATCCCACCATCGTCTTCCTATCACTGCAGCAGAGCCCACATGAACTGGTACATTATGATGTCTACTCTAAATCACTGACCGCCACATTGGCAGCTTCACAGCTCTTTCCAGGGCTGTTTCCCGCTATCGCTTGACGAAGTCTCACCCATAGTTTGCACTCTCCACACGTCAAGATGCTTCCATTACTATCGCAATTATTCCGGACGCACTACTCACATACAAACTCAAGATCATTACGTAGACGACAGCGGTAGTGCACGACTTGGGAGCCTCCCCGACAACCCTATCTAAACCTATATCGAACGCTACAAGGCCTGCGAATACGTACCCTAGGTGTAGCACAACCACACCATGGCTTCTATCTTCACGTTTGACCCCGACCCGCCACGCGTCTCGTCACCGTGGGCAACACCTCCCACGGGCAATCCTGCGAGGTCGCCGACACCTCGTCTCGAAGCCAAGCCACTTCCTTCGACGCTTGATAATAATGCCGACCTGGCAGGAGCGACCCACAGTATCGAAGCGCCTGTAGGAGACTATACAAACATTACGAGACTGGAGGCGGAGCCACAAGAAGGCCCCACAGAGTACAAGCTCCACTTGCTTCTTCGGCGGCGGAGATCGTTCACACGCGTGAGCACGGGACATCATGTATCCGGATCTATGCGTCGACTGGACATTCCTGTGCCGGCTCTTGTGGGTCGGAGCGTGTCAGAATCAGGCCTCCTACTTAACACTCCACCGCCACTGGCATCTACACAGTCAAAACAGCATCGCCTCGAGCAATTAACCACTCAATTGCTATGGCGCCTGCAGCAATCGTGCCCTTATCACATTTCTGCATCCACCGCGCCCGTGCTCCCCCAGTTCCCTGATGATGCTCGGCTCTCAACTCCTGAAATGCCCCAAAGGCTGCTTCCGGGCTTGGAGGAGAGCAAAGGTGCGCTCTATGAAATTGGTGTTGCCGACGACGGCACAATCGTGGGATTGGCGGAAGATGAGATGGAGGAGAGCTTGAACAATCTTCGCGCCATGGCTGCATGTCTAGGATGTGGCGTTGAGGTTCTTCGTATGATGCCCGTCGGCGAATGTGAGTGGCTCGAAGATGCTGGCATGTCCCGGCAGAAGGTGCAGCTGTCGAGGTTATTGGTCGCCGAAGCTCTTGTTCGGCCAGATCAACACCTCATTGATCATACGAAGAGAACCCAGCAGCATGCCAGCAATATGCAGTTAACTACTGCTAATTGCGATTCGTTACCTACATCTTGCGTTGAGTCTAAGGCAGTGACTGAGCAGTTGCGAGTGTCTGTAACTGGCGCGACCATGTCTGGCAAATCAAGTCTGCTAGGGACTTTGTCTACAGCAACGCTAGACAACGGGCGGGGCAAAAGCCGTCTTAGCTTGCTCAAGCATAGACACGAGATTGCATCTGGCATGACCAGCTCTGTCACACAAGAGTTGATAGGCTATCGCGACGTCAATACGCATGAAGCTACTTTTGCGACTCAAGTCATCAGTTACGGCTCTGGAGACGTCTCTTCCTGGATCGACATACATGCGGCAGTTGAAACTGCGGTGAACGGCAGATTGGTTTTCCTCTCGGACTCTGCAGGACACCCCCGATTTAGGCGGACTACTGTTCGCGGGATTGTCGGCTGGTAAGTCAAGTCAATGCTTAGCAAGCGGCATTCCCATTGTCGGCCCAAGCATAAGGCCTCCTGCGGTTGTTTCACCCTGTGAATTCCCAGGAAGGCTTGCCGCTAGTGCCGTCTTGACAGTAAACGAGCTTTTGCTAAATTTATACTTCCAGGCAACCACATTGGACACTCTTGTGTGTCCCCGCAGACAATACGGACGACTCTTCGGGGAAAATTGGAGCTTCGCCCACCTCCCAAGACCTGCTCGGCCCTGCTGCTGCAGATCTTGACCTGTCTCAGGCCCACATTCAGCTCTGCCTCAACCTCGAGTTGCCTTTAGTGATTGTTATTACCAAGTATGACCTAGCCACCAAGGCCGGTCTACGTCAAACACTCTCCAGATTATTGTCAGCACTCAAAGAAGCTGGTCGAAGACCGTGTATCATATCCGACCCATCAACATCTGTTCTAGAGTCAGACCTGCACACGATTGCTGCGGAAGACCTACAAGAAGCTGATGGCGTGGTGCAGTTGCTCAAGGAATCGCCATTGAAAGCTGTACCAATCGTTCTCACTAGTGCAGTCAAAGGGACAGGCATCACTAAACTGCACGCGTTCCTACGACAACTTCCAGTTCCACCAGAAGTGGCATCTCCATTGACACCATCGTGTTCTCACTTGTTTTACATCGAAGATGTGTACAGCGTTCGAACAAAGACATCTACAGAGCGTTCTGCAATCATCGGAGGTTATCTTCGCCATGGAACTCTGGCAATTGGCGACGAAATGTTACTAGGTCCATACCCAATTGATGTGACTTCGGACGATAGTGACAGCGGCAGTGGACGACCAACGCGAAAGTCTTCCATGCCCGCCTCAAGATCCTTCCCTGGCGCGTTGACCATGAAACAAGATGTCTCATTACGCGATCGGCGTAGTGAGTGGCGACGCGTCCGCATAACTTCACTGCGCAATCTGCGTCTTCCTGTCCGGACACTGCACGAAGGTCAGGTTGGCACCATGGGCATCGTCCCCGTCGGCACCCTGATCTTGAGCCCATCAATCGACAGGATCAGAAAAGGCATGGTACTTGCAGCGCGGGAGCCCAAGGCCCACAGAGTCATCCATGTGCGCTTCGAGGGCGCGCAAGCGACTAGTGTACAAAGCCTGAGCGTCGGAAGCGCAGTCGTCGTGTACATTGCCAGTGTAAGGGCCTCGTCCAAGGTCATCTCTGTTGCCACACATCCTTCGCCCTCCCCGGCGGTGGCAAATAGCAAACATGCCGACTCCGAGGAGGATGCCTTCGGCTTCGGCTTTGACGACGAAGCAGATGACATACTCGAGCACCATCCTGGCCCCTCGACGTCGGCTACTGTGGTCACCTTCCAATTCATCGCCTCAAGAGAGTTTGTGGAGCTGGGGGCCAAGGTTCTAGTCATGCCTGGAGGAGGCCCAGGGCTCTTAGGAGGTAATGAGAGGGGCGCAAAAGGCCTCGCAGGTCTCGAAGGCTTCGTTGGCCGAGTCATTGAGGAGTAACTGTACATGTGGATCCTGTTAATTTGTTGAGTCACTTAAGGCTTCTGTTGTTTACGTGTCACGTCTTTTCCTTATAGCGTTGGAGTCTGGAGTTTGTTCCGTGGTGAACATAGCTATCAATTCATTGTTTTGGACATTTGTACTCTTAGTATGCTGCCAGACATGCAACAACCGCTGAAATGATGAGAATGATGTTTTTACGCCCCAACTATGCACATCGATGCTTCGATGCTTCAAATACTACAAATGCTATCCAGAGTATTGTCAAATCATGTTTAATTCTTCACCTCGATCCCCTTCACCAAATCCCCGCCCAACCGCCTGATTTCATGCACAATAGCTGCTCTATTAGCCTTGATATCGACACCATCCTTCTTCTTTATTGGCTTACTATTCCACCCAGGCTTGACCTTCCAGCTTCTCTGACCCGTAACAACTGGATTCCACAACCCAACAATCCTGTCCAGGGCCTCTGGGTCCCAGAACCAGAGCACAGCATCGCCATAGATATCTAGCAGCTCCTGGGCAAAGAGTTGCGGAAGTGGGATTGTAGATGCCGAGGGCTGAGCTGATTTTTGAAGATCAAGATTCTTGAACTGTATGCTACCTGACTTGCGATTTTTGGATGAGGATTTGAGGGTGTGCTTGTGATTGATGGTGATGACGACGTCGTATTCGGCGACATTTGTAACGAATAGCGATTCTGGATCAACAATGTCTTTGGCTTGAGCACCACTTCCATGGTTGATGCGATGCAAAAGTCGTTCTTCGTCCGCTCGGATAGCTTGCGTGGCAGCCTTCGCCAGTGCTGTCAAGCGCGCAGCAACAACCTTTTCTGGCTTCGCTTTGTCCGTCCATGTCGTGCCCTCCACGTCTAAGTTCGTGGCTGCGAAAAGCACAACGCGATTCATAGCCGGATCAATACGACGCCAAGCTTCGAATCGCGTTTGCACCTTGTCGAAATCCTCGGACTTCATTTTTTGCGAACTCGAGTTTTCGAGCTCTGCAGGGTTGGTGGAAAAATTCGATGAGAAGTCAACTATGAGTGGAACGTGCCGCCAGTCCCAACGACTGATCCATGACAGCGTTCGCAGGAAACCGGTAGTTGCTGTGGAGGGAATAGGCCAAGGATGTGGTTGGAGGAATGTGCGTATAACGAGCAGTTCGATAAGTTCGGGTGCGAAGTGTGGGGTTAGGAGATGTGATGCAAACCATCGTTTGGTCAACCGTATTGAGGGTGAGAGCGCCGGGAAGCGAGTGCACAGTGTTTGCAAAACCTGCGAGTGTAGTGGCGACTGAACAAACTCACGTTTGTATAAGGCGAGGGACGTAGCAGCAGATTCACGGGACGGTGCATCGAGAGTCTTATCCTTGAGCTGCCGCTCGAACAGTGTGACCTCTCTGTCGTGATATATGCGAACCCGAAAAGTGAAACCCGCTGAAGCTGTAACATCCAGAAATGCTTGGTTCTGCGCCGGTTGTGATGGGTTCTCAAGGCCGACACGATTAACATAGCCCGACTCAAGCTTTGACAGTAGTTCAGACAGCCTTAGTAGGAAAGCTACCTTGGTTCGCTGAATAGCGCAAAGATCGTCAGGCCAACGCCCAGAGCCTTCAAATTGCAGCACAACTGATGCAGGGGTGTGTCCAGCAGTAGGAGGCTCGATGGAGGCATATCGAAGTTGTGAATCCGCGCCTCGAATATGACGTAGCTGAAGTGGGAGGTCTTCGAGATCGCGAATGTCTTTTTCCATGGCTGCAAAAGCATTCATGATCGGTTGAAAAGGCGCAACGCTTGATGCTCCTTGGACCCGGCCAGCAGTTACAAGGTTGGCGAACGCATCGCTTGTAAAATGCACGTGCTCTCCAGTTTCCACTCCTAAATGTTGCTTGAGAACGTATAAGACAATCTGTTCAATAACAGAAATGGAGGTATCTTTATGGGACCAAACGATGCTCTCAAGAATGCTGCCATCTTTGAAGCGTCGAAGCTCAGCCTTCTCACCCCAGAACTTTCTAAAGGCAGCAGCCTCTGGTTTGTTCTCTGCAGATGGTCCATGGTCTATAGTTCGATTGGCGTTCGCTGGATTTGTTGCAAAGTTGACAAGTATGCTTTTTTGCTGCTTTTCCTGGGGCCGCCGCAAAGTAATCGACCAATTCTCCTGTTCTGGTAGCGTAAATGATATTGCCGTAACTCGATCAGTGAGGGCGCGGGTCAAAGTGCTATACATCTTCCGGCAAATGTTGGTAAGTTTCTCATCGATGGATTCGTCCGTTGACGAAAAGTCGAATGCTGATAGGGGTATTTCGAGCGTAGCATCATATCTATACTTCAGTAACTCTGTCTTAAGAATGAACGCCGAGTCAAATTGATCGAAAAGAGAATCACCGAGCATGTCAACAGTGGCCTTTGCCTCGACTCGAAGGCGTGCATAAGACCACTGCGTCATCCTAAATAGAATATTCTGGCCTCGCGGTCCATCGAACACGACGGGCACATTCTCAGTCTTCGGGATGATGATGTTAACAGCCTGGAAAATGAAAGGCTTCTTCGTCAGATCTCCTCGTGACAAGAATTGCAGCGTCGCTTTGAAGAGCTGATAGCTACTGTATCCTGAGGAGAGCGACTGTGTGCCGGTTGCTGCGTTTGGCTGTAAGAGAAGGGCCATGATAGCAGCCCATTCAAAATTACCAAAACCTCCTTTACGTAATTGGCTTCCAAATCCACGCTGCTTCAACCAAACGCGACCGAGAATGCAGGCATCCTTGAATGCGTCGGTCTTGGATGCAGTACCGTGGAGTAGCTTAAGGTATGCAGTGATATTGGCATCCGACTGCAGCGTACTGTTGTAGAACGGAGTAGGGAGAAGTTTCTTGACGGATGTATCCTCTTCGCTTCCTTTCGGGCGTACACAATTAGAGCTTGGAAGGAGTTTACTATGCGCAAAGGTGTTCTCTGGCAAAGCTACCAGAATCTTGATCTGACACTTGGAACTCGAAAAGTCTTCTGCATCACCACTGCCACTTGGTCGCACAATAATAATGGGCTGGAGCTGATTTCCGTTCAGACAGTCAAATGACAAGTCGAAATTGTGATGCTTTGAAGCCTTAATTCCAGCGGCTAGGCAGGCCAGGAAGTATGCGCGCTTGTAGAAGAATCGATGATTGAGGTAGTCCTTGTCCTGAAAGAGGGCAGTGGGCATGGTAACAACGAGATCAATGGACAGACCGTCTTCGGATCGTGTCGCAGTCTTGAGCGGGTAGCTACCGGTCGCATTCACGCTCGCGGGCCGCTCGTATTGCAGCTTGTACATTGCGTCCTTGGGAGGGCGAGGGTTGGGAAACGGGATCGATACACCAGCAGACCTGAGAGTCTTCTCAGCTTCGGGGATCTGAAGTTGATTAGCATAGGGTACCAATATCTAGGCCATGTGCGTACTGGTAGCGGGTCGCGACTTGGTATCTGCTCAATGATGCTTTTGAGTGTCCGCATGGCATTTTCGGCCGGTGCTTCCTTCTTCCCATACTTTGGCTTGACTTGTTCCAGCAGTTCGTCTACTTGAAGCTTGAAGAGGTTGGACTTGAATGTCTCGGCCGTGTAGACGCCATCTTGGAGGGTTGCGACAGATCTTTTGGGCTGCTTCTGTCCGTGGCTCGCTTTTGTGCCAGAGGTGGGCTGTTTGGTTTCTTGTGCGGATTTGTCGTTGTCAGAACCTTCCTCTTCCTCTTTTTCCTCTTCGTCCTCGTCGCTCAAATCTTCATCGCCATCCAAATCCTCTGCATCGTCCATGGAAGCGTCACTGCCATCGGCAGCAGCTTCTGCGTCGCTTTCGTTTAGTCCCACGCCATTGGCCTGATCAAAGTCGGCGAAGCTTCCTTCAGAATCGCTGTCTGAGTCGCTGTGTTCCAGCTTTCTTCGTTTCGTCGCAGGTGGCGCCATGGTTGATATTTCTTGCTTCGTTCGCACGAGAAGCTTCGGCTGGGTCGCGAACTTTTTGTCCAAAAAGTGGGGCCGTGCATTGAATCGTTATCGATAAGAGCATTGCTCGAATTCCATGACGGAGCGCGCAGTCAGTCCACCCCTCGTCAACCCCCCCATTCCCCTCTTCTCAGGCAGATCAGCTTGCCACACCCTCTGTCACGATATATGCTGTATATTTAAACTCAAATATAGAGCTTGTTTGAAGCTTCCTATCCACCTAGATATCCTATCTTTTATAATATAAAGCTTCATTCACCACCGTGCTTGTGTCACTCTTCACGCTGGTGCCCCTAACAAAGCTCATCCGCTGCACTCGCGGAGCTCGTAGAGTTGTCGAGTCTACGCCGTCTAGAAGCTTCACCATGGCCTGGCGTAGCTCTGGCTCGAGCAATGATACTTTGATCGGAAATCTCGCACGCAATGGTCTCATCAAATCGGAGCGCGTCAAGGAGGCCATGCTGAAAGTACTCTCCCTCACTGGCTCTTCATTCCAACTTCCACTGGGCAAAAGGCTTCCTGAGAATCTGTACACTGATGTAGACATGTCTAGGTCGATCGCGCCCACTATGCTCCGTCCTCCGCATACGACGACTCCCCCCAACCCATCGGCCATCGCGCCACCATCTCGGCGCCACACATGCACACCTCAGCCTGCGAGTCACTCCTGACATACTTACAACCCGGTTCGAAAGTTCTAGATATTGGATCTGGGTCTGGCTATCTGACAGCTGTACTGGCCAACCTCGTCAGCCCAAACGGCACCGTTGTAGGAATCGACCACATCCAACCACTAGTTGACTTGGCAAACACAAATATGGCGAAAGGTGATCAAGGAAGAAGAATGCTGGAGTCGGGCCAAGTGAAGTTTGTGTTGGGTGATGGGCGCAAAGGATGGGAAGAGGGTGCACCATACGATGCCATCCACGTTGGCGCGGCCGCAGCCGAGCATCATAAGGAATTGACCGAGCAGCTAAAGGCACCGGGGCGGCTGTTTGTTCCTGTGGCAGAAGGACATCTGCAACACATCTATGTGATTGATAAGAAAGCAGATGGGAGTGTCGAGCGCAAGAAGCTGTTTGGAGTACAATATGTCCCGCTGACAGATGCACCGAATTGATAGAAGGGCGCGAGAGTCTCAACACAACACACCAACAAGCAGAGGCGATGCAGACAGATACGCAAAGTAGTAATGTTGTGTCTTGACTGATGCTTAAAAATGGACCAGATGAATGACAACGAGAGCAGTATGCAGCATGTGAGGAGTGCCAAGCGGAGTGTAGAAAGAGAACGAATCGCGAAAGGCGATAAGCATCATAGGTGAGCGCCTTGTATGTACAGGAGAACTTGGGAACCTGAAGGGCGTCGTCGGGCAAACTAGCAATACACTGTTAGTCACACTTCAGACTGCTTTTCTGCAATCAAGCAATCATCACCAGGTCAACAGTACTGCGCCTCACCCTTATCACAACTTCCACGTGACGCTTAGCAAACAATGTCTTCATTGTATGTGCCAAAGGTCAGACTCGGCCGAAGTCACATGAACACTCCAAGCTCCTTTTGATAAGCGCGTCCGCCTGACTGCACTAGATCCTGCAGGTACCCGCTTCTATACTACGCTCAATCCTTTGCAGCAAATTTCGCTCACTACGAACAGCGCTATAGCACAGATTCAGACACGAGATTGGTTCGATATGCAGCACAGCCTTTATCTACCAACTTGTGAACAATACGAAGGAAGTCCTACGCGAGCTTCATGTCAAGATCCCAGCAATGGGCAGCACCTTGGTGGACTGCACGATCGTCTAGTATAAGTATGGGTGAATGAAACCTGTCTATGCTTCAAACAATAAGCATATTATCTCTTCCGTACTCCTCCTAGATCGATAGCATTTTCACGATTCATCCACTATGACTTCCACCACCCTCCAGACCAGCTTTGGTACTTTCACTGGCGACAAGAGTGATGGCGTCACCCAGTATCGAGGTATCAAGTATGCCAATTTGGAAAACCAGCTCTCCGTGCCCGAAATAGTCACACACTACGGCGACGAAACCATCGACGCCACGAAGTTTGGGTAAGAACTCCTCCCACCCTTCTCCCGCTCATACTCACCAAGTCCACAACAGACCAAGAGCTCCAGCAATGGATGGTTGTGCACTTGAGCAGGACATGCTCATTCAATGCTCCATTGGCGTCCCTAAACACCCTCCAAACATGTCCGGAACTGACTGTCTCAATCTGAACATCACTATACCGGATGAGAAAACGAGCGAGCCGCTCCCAGTGATGGTGTTCATTCACGGTGGAGGTTTCCTAATGGGCTCCAATTACTGGCCGCAGTACGATCCCTCGCGCCTGGTAAAGCTCTCCGCGAGTCTTGAGATGCCAGTCATCGTTGTGAATATCAACTATCGCCTCAGTGTGCTAGGAAACTTGACAAGCGAAGAGTTGAGAAGCGCAGGATATCCTGGAAACAACAGTCTGAGAGACCAGAAATGCGCATTTCAGTGGATTCAGGCAAACATCGCCGGCTTCGGTGGCGATGCTGGAAACGTCACTGCTTTTGGTGAAAGCGCTGGTGCAGGTACGGTTCATGAATATGTTTGGAAGCTTGTAGCATCGACTAATGATTGTCAAGTATCGGTGCTTTCCCAGCTTTTCTCCGAAGAATCATTGTTCAAGCGTGCAATATCCATGTCTGGCACTCCAATTATGCTCAAACCTCTCCCTCCTCCAGTCACTGAGATGGCATATGTCAGCATAATGAAGGAGCTGGCGCTAGAGAATGCGTCACTTGAGGAGCGTACACAGCGCTTGATTACCATCAGCCCGGATGAACTTGTTGCGAGTACACCAATGACGGTCCCGTTAGTGCCGTATCTTGATGGTGATTTGGTATCTGAGGCGACAAACTTCATCAATATATCTGGTATTGGCTCGAAAACAGGAGCATGGTGCGAGGAGCTCATGATTGGCGACTGCCAACATGATGGCAACGTCTTCCTGTTCTCGGCTCTTGCGGAGCGCAGAGCTGGCATCGCCACTGCTCTGGAGAGATCGTTCTCCAGCAATCTCTCGGCGGCCGCCACTGATGCTATCCTAGGGGCGTATAGTATCGATGCCTTGAAGTCAGATGACGAGGCGATGTTGTCAATCATCAGCCTCGCCACAGACATCGCCTATTATATTCCCGCTGTCTCCTATGCACGCAGCTTTCCTGGCAAGACATACTACTACAATTTTAACGAACCAAATCCATGGGACGGAGCATTCAAAGGATTCGCTACGCATATGCTAGATGCTGCGTACTTGTTCCAGAATTTCAAAGAACATCTTTCGCCTGAGTCCCAAGATGTGGGAAAGAGGTTGGCGAAGGACTTCATCAGCTTTGCTAATGGACGGCCACCATGGCAAGAATTGACAAAAGAGGTGGGGGAGACAAGATTGTATGGGTCGAGCAGTGGCGTTGGAGTAGGTTCCGTGGAGAAATTTGGATGGGGGAACGGAAGACGAGATACATTATTTAGGTTGAGCGAGGAGGGAGTCGTGGATCTGAACCAGTTGAGTATAGCGTGGGATCTCTTCATGGCTGGGAAATGAGAGCGCCATAATCATGCCACTCCATCCATCATACGTAAACTTTAGTATCTTCAATCATAGTTTCGCCTTGATCTGCCCCTCCTCTTTCTTCCAGTTCTCAATAGCTGTTTCCGCGACCCTGAAACCCTCTATAGCTGCGGGTAACCCGACATATGCACCGACCTGCAACAGAGCCTCCCGAATCTCGACTTCACTCAATCCATTCCTTAAAGCGCCTCTGACATGTACACCAAGCTCTGTACTCCTATTCAGAGCACATAGCATGCCAAGGTTCAGCAAGCTTCCTAAATGGCAATGCCATCGTTAGTCCAGGGCCTCGAATTAGAAATAAATTTAGAGCTAATGCATTATACGTACGCTGCTTCCGGTCTAAACCCGGTCGAGTCCATATCCAGCCCCATCCCACTTCGGTCACAAGCTCTTGGAGAGGCTTGGAGAAGGGAGTGGAGTGGCGAGCAAGGGACGCATCTACGTAAGAGTCGCCCGCAACGGAACGCCGGACGGCTATACCCTCATCAAACAGGGTCTGATGTGCCTCATTGACTTTCTTGTTGGCCATGATGCTTAATCAGAATTCATCAAATAGTAGTATATATGTTTGCAGTGATGGACGAAAGTGAAGTTTGCAAAGGAAAGCACATCCTCATTCCGATGGGTTCCGATGTTCCGGGCGCAACACACCTCGGCAACGGCTAGAAGGCCGTTCTATTTCAGCAACGCTCGACGTAGGGGTCTAGCATACAGGCATCAATCTACGGACTCTTTGATCTTTTTGTGTCAGACTAGTAAATCAAGGTGCACTAGCCGGTTTCTATCTCGATCGATTTGAGTATTCACCCCCGCATTCTTGATACAGCTTAGTGCGGGGAAAGGGTAGCTTTGGAGCAACTCCCGTCCTGATGTGGGGCCAGATTGTACCCCAGGTTCCAGGAAGAGGACAAGAACGTTCCCCGTGATGTTTTGCCGATGTCTCCCCTCGGTTCGGTGCTTGTAAACAGCCGTGCCTCGAATGTGAGTGGGGGTTCTGCTTGTATCCAACTTCCTTAAAGCTTCATTGTCATTTTCTCGAATTTATGCATTGGCATTGAGAGAGTATAACGTCATGTCTAAACCTGTAGCGATTGTCACAGGAGCAGGGTCGGGCATTGGGGAGGCAGTTGCGAAGCACTTATATGGTAAAGGATACAAGGTCGTCATTGCGGATCTGAATGCGACCACCGGTGACGCGGTTGCTAAAGCCTTAGGAGCAGACGCCATCTGTATCCAGACAGATGTTTCATCATACCATTCGCAAGCCCAGCTCTTCAAGAAGGCGTATGAATGGGGCGGCAACAGACTGGACTTCTTCCACGCCAATGCCGGCATTGACGATCGCCAGATGCTGAACGAACCTGAAGACAAGGAAGAGCTAGACGACGAAGGCCTCCTGAAGCCATTGAATACAAAGGTGTTCGATGTAAATCTTGAGGCTACGATTCAGGGGCTGTGGTTGTTCAAGTATTATGTGAGACGGAGCAAAGCGGCCGGTGGTGGGAAAGGGTATTTTGTTGCTACAAGCAGTGCAGCGGGTCTCTAGTAAGTGTACATCCATCTGATTTATGAGATCGGTGCGCTGATTTGTGGCGTAGCCATATGGTGCAATGTCCCCAATATACAGCTTCCAAATACGGCGTTGTCGGTCTCTGCCGCGCCGCCGGTCCAGTATTTGTAAAAGAAGGTATCACAGTAAATGCCATCTGTCCAGCCTTCATTCCAACCAATCTCTGTCCTCCAGAGGTGTTGAAGCTCTGGCCCAAGGAGCATATTACTCCGCTATCGACTGTCACTAAGGCTATTGATGCCTTTTTGGCTGACGATACCTTGTCCGGCAAGGTTGTCGAGTTGTCGCAGGAGAATATTTACTTCAGAGAACAGCATGATTGGGCAAATGAGAGTCAAAAGTGGATGGGAACTAGGAGCAATGAGATTTGGGATGTGGGCTATCAAGAGCCACCAAAGAGGGAAGGTTACTGAGATGATACTCTATCCTAATCACAGACTCCAATAAATGATTACTTGACATCTAACCAATCTCAATAGTCCAGTCCTGCTTTCTCTGCTTTGTCACACTCTTCCCTCATGATTGCAGCATGCCTCTCGCTCCTGGGTGCAATGTCACACTCAAATGGCTCGGGTATGCTGAAAAAGCCTGGCATCATCCTTGACGTCACCTCAACCTCCTTTCCGTCCTCTCCGATCTTTTTCTTGAGACTGAAACCCCAGAGCACGCGAGAAACATTAATGAAAAGTGAACGCTCAGCCACATGTACACCAGGACACGCACGTCGGCCGGCGCCGTAGGCGAAGTGATCACGTTCCATTGGGTCGGCGATGTTCATGTACTGTGCTGCGGAAGCAGGATGGTTCAAAAACCGCGAAGGGTCGAAAGTCTCGGGATTCGACTTGAAATTGGGGTCATGGTGAATTGCCCTAAACAAAAGTCAGCGTGGCTCAAAAATGCAGTGACAGTTGATACTCACCACCAATTCAAAACGGCTACTGTTCCTTTGGGGATGAAATAGCCTTCATACCAGTCATCCTCGCTCGTTGCATGCGCCATGCCGAACTTGTTTAGAGGTCTCCATCTCAAGATCTCTTTGATCACACTTCTGACATATGGTAGATTCTCCTCGTCTTCCCACGTTGGCAATCTGTCTCGTCCGACAACCCTGTCCAACTCCTCTTGCGCCTTTCTCTGCGCCTCAGGAAATAATACCATGCATAGTACAAAGTTGTTGAGCGTTGTACCAGTCGTCTCTGAGCCAGCCTCGATAAGACCGCCGCAGGTATATGCGGCTGCGAGATCGTCGATGCCATTTTTCGCGGGATCATTGAGATAAAAAGTCTTAGTGAAGCAGTTCCGTGCTGTCCCAGCGTCGGTCTCGCGCTTGAGCCGGTTCCAAAGGTCGAGGTAAACTTGGCTATCCTTTTCAAAGATATTCTGTCCATATGTCCGCCAATTGCCTAGCAGCCATTGTGGCAGAGAAGAGAGCGCTGGAAAGGTCTCAATCGCATATGCGCCGGGTGCCGTCATCTCTGTGAATCTTTCCAAAACACCGTATATGCGCTGAATCAATGGATCGTCCCAGCTTGGAATTCTATATCCATATGTGACCAGCATAATCACACTAGCTGAATACCGCCGCATCACACCCATAAATTCTTCGGGCGTATCCAGCAACTCTTTTAAGAGCACTTTGCTTTCGAAATCCTGAACTGGCTGGTACTTCACACTTGTCTTTAGATTCAATAAATCGTGGCTATGTTTCCGAATACTCCGCCAGCGAGGGCCGTAGGGCATGAAAAGTTGGCGTCGACCAGCAGATGCAACATCTTGGGCGAGCGGGGATGGCGCGCGAGATGAATATATACTGGATTTCTTGTCCATTAAGTCTCTCACAGCCTTTGGCGAAGACAGCCAAACATAGTCTGTGCCTCCGATCTTGGTGTAGAAGATATCACCATGTTGCTTGTGCCATGCAATGACCTTGCTGCGCTGTGTCTCGGTATCTGCAAAATCGAACAAGTTGCCTACAAAAGGAAGACCTTTTGGCCCCGGTGGAAGGTGACGACGGCGCGAGTCCTGTATGATATTTTAGTAGGTTGCATTGTGGGTTTATTCGCGAGAGTCAGCAGACGAGTCTAACTGTGTACATACTTTGAGAACATTGGGAACGACAAAGAAGTAAGCCGTAAGAAATATAAGTATCGGCGTCGAGATAATGAAACCAGTCCTTAGCAATAAAGATGTTGAACTTATACTTTGGAAGATATTGAAGATGGCCATATCGAAGTTGTTCACAATTCGTACGCCACTCGACGTGGAGGCTCACACTTATGCTTGAGATGAAATCTTCGACCAGCTTGAGCCAAACAGAGGTGCGAAATAGTTTTACCAAAATAATGCAATTTCCCCAAGTCTGATTGGGGATTTGTTGGCCCGGTCATCGCAACACGCTGGGGCATTCAAGCCCCATGTTTTCCCCGCATAGGATGAATGTGCCCCACACGCCGGTGCTCCACCCCAGTACGTACACGAACCTCATTTACGTTGGCAACGAAACAAGCAGAGAGCGCTTGTTTTTAAGAAAATAGTATGACTTATTGACAGTTTGAGTGTGAGTCTTTGTCACAGAAGTAATATTCAAAATATGCCGTTAGAGCGCGACTCCAAGGGTCGAACCTTTATTGTCCACCCAAGCGGACAACGAACGCACTACATTCTTGACAATTTTACCGATCCCTGGAAACCTCAAGAGACTATCTTAATACAGCATGGATTCGGTCGACATTCTGCTTTCTGGTATCATTGGATCCCTGTCTTGTCGCGGAAGTTTCAAGTAATTCGTAGAGATTTGCGTGGTCATGGGCATTCGAGTTTTCCAGGCGTAGAGGAGAGGCCGAAATACAACTACGCTATGGACAATATACTCGTTGAGATTGTCGAAATGCTCGATGAGCTTGGTATTGAAAAGGTGCATTTCTTAGGCGAATCAACAGGAGGGATACTGGGTGAAATACTGGCTGCGAAATATCCAGAAAGATTGCTTAGCCTGACGGTCTGCTCAACACCAACACACCTACCACCCGCAGCATTGCAGCTATTCGCCTTTGACAAGAAAGACTGGCCTACAGCGTGCAGAGAGCTTGGCGCGCGAGGCTGGGCTGAAGCACTTGCATCTATCCCGGGGACAATTCCTATCTCGGATTCTAACTACCTTCCATGGTATCTAGATCAAATCGCCATCAGCGATGGTGAAGGTTTGGCGCAGTATGCTGAGTTCCTATCGAAACTTGATGCGCGACCATTTCTAGACTTGATCAGGATTCCAACATTGATTTTGGCGCCGACTCAGAGTGCTGCGGTGAAAGCAGAGGATCAAAAGAGGTTGGCTGAATCTATCCAAGGGAGCAAATTGATGTTTGTTGATGGAGTTGGACATGAAATATACGTCACACAGGCTGCTACCTGTCAGGCAAGACTTCTGGACTTTTTAGATGCCGTAAAATCTTCTAGCGGGGCACTCTGAACGTGTTGATTTTAAGAATCTATGATCTGCGCTGTCGAAGTCCTGCTCGTCGAGGGGGCTTTGGCACGTCGCTTTGCAGAGCACTTGTTGTGCCGACTGCCGTTTCAGTTGCTTTCTTGATTCCAGCTTTTCTCTTTGGCTTAGGCTTTGTCTTTGTGGTAGCTGAGGGAGCACCTGGTTGTTGACCAGCAGCCAACATCTGCACGAATGCTGCCATCCTCTTCGGCCTGACCGTGTCGGACGCTGTTTGGAGCCTATGTAATGTCGCAAATCTATCGCTCTTGTTCAAGCTTTTCCAGAATGCATCAGCCGCAGGCTCCTCAGCCAGTGCGCTCTTCAGATCATCCGGGATTTCTATCGTGGCTGGCCCTGCATATGCACGGTCCCACCGTCCATCTGCTTTTGCAGCGTCTACTGCGGCCACACCAGCGGGATGCATCCGGCCTTGCTCTACAAGTCGTGCCACAGTGTTCACGTTTTTCTGAGACCAGATACTCTTCGCCCGTCGCGGTGTGTAGCGAACCGTCCACCAGTTCTCATCAATGGCGTTGGCACGGCCGTCGATCCAGCCGTAGCATAGTGCAATCTCAACCGCTTCTGCGCCTGATATTGATGGGATACCCGAGTTCTTCTTAGCCATTTTAAGGTATACGCCAGGAGCAGTGTTATGCTCGCGCTTGAGAAATGTTTCAAAGTCGGCCGAGGTAGGGAAGACTTGGGTAGGTAGATCGGACGGAGGTGGTTTGGGGGCCATGATCGTGACAGGGCGTTGACAGTTGCCTTGAACGGCGGAATCTATGCGCAAAGATCGGACAATTACGGTATGTAGCAGCTTTTGCATACAAGTGTCAAAGTTACAGCGCTTCGATATCGCTTGGGGTGAAGAGCGCGATCTGGAGACGAGGATGTGAGGGGAGAGGGTTCACCTGTTGCCCACGGCAGAACGCGCAATCGCGTTGGCACGTGACGCTGCTCAAAGTCAGGTGGAAAACCTCACCCTGGTTCAACATACCAACATCCGCTCAATGGATAACCTCTCAGAGCCAAAGAAGAGTAGAATTCGTAGCTATAAATGAGGACTACTACCTGATTACACCATAACTTGGAGACAGGTGATCGACCTCGTTTCCCTTCGTACGTTTACGGGCAAGACTTCAGAGCAGGATTCAGTTAGTTCCGTAACTTTTCCAGGACTTCGTTCTTTTCCAGACGAACGAATCGTCGTAGTGAGCTGGAAACGAAGATTTTCTTGTCAGGACGATCGGTCTGCTTGAGCTGCTAGACAGCTCCGAACGCCGAAGACGCTTTCCTTTCGGACTCGGAATTCGGATCCAATTGCTCTCCGAGTCTGATACAGTAAAGCGTTTCTTCAAAAGCTCATGCAACACTACAATCAGCTCAGAAATCGCACTACTAGCATGGTAAATGAGAGGCGCGCATAACCCCCCGCTTCTTGGCACTGGGACAAATGATCAACTTTGGACATGTTTCCCTCGACCACAAACTAACGGAATTACCCACATAATTACTCGAAATTATATGTAGTCGATGTGCTAACATTTTACATGGTTGCATTACATTGGTAGTATTATCGTGCTTCTAATGGCAGCAACTGCTCAGCGAGGGTTTACAATGGCGCATAGTAACCCTGTCAATCCACTCACGATACCCGACAGCCAGTTAGAGATTGAGCTAGAAACCAGTTCAAGATGGATAGAAGGAGCTGAGATTGAGTCTCTATTACCATCCGCCGATGGAGGGAAAGATGCTTGGTTATTCTTGGCAGCTGGTTTCGTGAGCGAAATCATGGTATGGGGTATGTATATCATTACTAGTCAAATTACCAGTCGAATGAATGCCCTTGGGAAGCTTACCTCGAACATAGGGTTTCCATGGTCCTATGGTATCTTCCAGGACTATTACAGTACCAGCCTACCGTTCGCAGGCTCTTCAGGCATCCCCGCCATTGGTACCTCTGCCATGGGCATACTTTACATTGCTGCGCCCGTCACTTTCGGAACGCTCATCAAATTTCCACATTGGAAGCGTCCAGCTATAGTACTTGGATTGCTTACCATGTGTATTTCTCTAGGACTTTCCTCGCTTTGCACCACAGTTCCACAATTGATTGCCACGCAAGGTATCCTCTACGGCATGGGCGGCGCTATTACATATAGTCCTGTAATCCAATTCATGGACGAGTGGTTTGTTAGAAGAAAAGGATTCGCATTTGGCGTTATGTGGGCTGGTACCGGTCTCGGCGGCGTCATAACCCCTCTTCTACTAGAATACCTTCTTCACAAATTCGGCTTCCGTACTGCCCTCCGGATTTGGACTGTCCTACTGTTTACTATCAGTCTACCTCTAATCTGGTTCCTCAAGCCTCGCCTTCCTGTACCAGCAACAAACCGTGCCCGGTTAGGCTTCACCTTCCTAAAAGACAAGTCGTTTTGGATTCTGCAACTCGGCAACGTACTTGAGGGTTTTGGTTTCTTTATCCCATCCATTTATCTCCCTACGTACGCAAACCAACTAGGCTTCAGTAGCACTGTCTCAGCTCTTACGATTGTATTGATTAATATTGCCGCCGTCTTTGGCTCTGTTGCCATGGGCAGCTTTATCGACAAGTGGCATGTCACTACCGGCATCCTTATCTCTACAGTCGGATCTGTGCTCTCCGTCTTCTTTATCTGGGGATTCAGTACCTCTCTCCCTCCGCTCCTGATTTTCTGTTTTTTGTACGGTCTCTCTGCGGGATCCTTCGCCACTACCTATCCAGGTATCCTAAGGGTCGTCCAAAGAAACACAGGTCAAATGGAGGGACCAATGATTTTTTCATTTCTAGCTATGGGCCGGGGCGTTGGGAATGTTATCGCCGGCCCTTTGAGCGAAGCTTTACTGAAGTTAGGACATGTTGGTGAGCATGGGTTGTATGGTACACAATACGGGGGCTTGGTACTGTTCACGGGCTTGAGTGCCGCTTTTGGTGGAGTGGGCATTTTGGGGAAAAGAGCTGGTTGGATGTAGAGCTCATTTCAACCATGCATCTTAACCAACACATCCTATGCGATGTCAAGCACAATCTTTCCCCTAACCCTTCCACCAACCATGTACTCCTTTACTTTCTCCCACGCCTTTTTATAGCTTTCCTCGTCCAAAATACCTCTGACAACATCCTGGACTTCAATCTTGACATCTCCTTTTTCAGCTAGTTGGGTGACTTGTTCCAATAACTCACTCTTCTCGTACAGAATCACATTCGCGTAACGCGGCCCAAACAGGTAGCCTCGAATATGTCGAATGACTTGCGAAGGATAGGTGAAATACGTTATGGGCCCGCCCAATGCAGTGCGAGAAGTTTTATCCCCGACAATGGTGATATAGGCCGCGTAGGGGTGTAGAAGCTCATGCTACTCTCAATGTCAGTATGAAGATTTGAGACAACGACGAATAATGCGATGTACCCAGTGATTGAACATCTCAGTGCCGCCAACGCAGTCGATGTATAGATCATACTTCTTCCCTTCCGGTCTAGCGTCTAGCAGTATTTTTGCAACATCTTGCTTACTGTAATCGATGATCTCATCCGCACCTAGGCTCTTCACGAAGTCGGCGTTCTTGCCAGAGCAGATACCAATGACATGGCAGTTGTACAGCTTCTTCGCGAGTTGTACACACCACCCACCTACGCCGCCACTGGCGCCAGAGACAATGACCCTACGCTGTGAGCTTGGACTCTGCGTTTCTGTGGGAAGCCAATCGAGACATGCGAATGCTGTAAGGGCTACGAGGGGAATGGCGGCGGCTTCATGGAAGTTTAGATTGGACGGCATTTTAGCAATTGGTTCGCCAGGCTGGATGGTGAGATATTGAGCGAAAGTGCCTTCGGCTGTCTGTTATCATATTAGTAGCCGTGCGACTCTGTGATCATCGACCATGTTTCTGATTACAGTTCCACGGATCAAATTCATCTCTTCACTCAAATGAATGGATGAATCCCCAGGGAAACTGGCTTACCGGTCGACTGCACAATCCGTAAACTGCGTCGCCAATTTCCCACTTTCCACTCTTCTTCAAGTCCTCACCAATGGCAATGACCTCACCAGAATAATCGTGCCCAATGCCCTTCTCTTTCTTGCCCGCTAGCCACCCGATAAGCGCACTACCCCATAATTGAATGTCCACAGGGTTGATCGCCGCAGCTTTGATCTTGACAAGCAGTTCCTGAGGTCCAGGTTTTGCGAGAGGAGCATAGTATAAGTGTGGCGCGGTGGAAGGTTGGGTGTAGGTTAGTGAAGTATTTGACTCTGGAAGATTGGAGGAAGCCATGATGATTTAATACGATTCGTATTCGTCGCGGTATAGGTAAACAGGTCAGAGAACAAGAAAATGCAAGAGCGGTCACTGTTAAACAGAATCTGCGAGGCTGCACACAGTGCATGCGAGTTGAAAACGAGGCTCAAATTTTGGGATTCTATGTTTTAGTGCTTGTTGACAGCGTGGTGGGACACCAATGACGTTGCATTTCAAATCATCTTGGCCATGTAGGCTTACCAATTGCGATATATGTGGGCTAAGCATAAAATAGCGCATAGTTTGAATACCTTCCTCGCTAAATGCGAGTCATGCTTCACGAATAGTGAATTCAAGTCTGTGTCATGATGTTTCACGTTTATTCTCAGCAGTGGGATATGCGAATTTTGAAGTCTATAATATGTGGGGATTGGAACTATGGGGAGTCTAAATGCTACAAACTCACAGCTTGACGGTACTACTCTCCCTAATCCGCTCGCCATACTTAATGAACAAGAATGGTATGGGAATCAAAGCAAGCGCAATAAAGCCAAGCAAAGAATTTCCCCATCCATAACCCAATTGTGCATACATGGTCTGACTACTTAGCGGAATAAAAGCTGCCGCTAGTGACCTCAGGACTGTGCTCGCCGCCATCGCACTCGCAGCATGCACGGTGAAAACGTCCACAAGGTATGTAGTCGCGGGCATGAAAGTCATTAATAATCCGAAGCCAATAATTCCAGTGGCTACCATGGGGACCATATAGTGCGTTTGGAACTGTACAGACCACCCGTACAAGAACAATCCAACTGGAATGAAGAATCCGCCAATAGTCATGATGTAGAGGCGATGCTCAGGCCTGAAGTCTCCTCGTTCTATGTGCTGGTGTACAATTTTATTACCGTAGTGGATATAGATAAATTGGCCAATCAAGGAACCGACACCGAGTCCGAGGAAGGATAGGCCAGTGATGCCGCCGTGCCAGCCATACTGATTCGTGAAGACAGCAGTAAATGTCGTGAATAGGATATATAGGTATGCATAGGTGATGGCAATGTAAAGCGAGATTGCGAAACAGATCGTCGAGCGGAAGAGCATCTTGGCAGGCCGAATGATGGAGAACTTGAAAAGGTCTGTGGGCGAAAGACCGCTATCGAGCTTGGATCGTAGCTTGGAATTTCCAGTTGCAGCCCGGAGACGGTTCGTTTTGCGTTGCAGAATGATGATGCCAGAAGTTTCGCTCATGAGTAGCAAGGACATGGCAAAGAATGCACCACCCTAGTAGGTTAGAATCACAGATAGCATTGAGACGTAGGGAGCATACCACTATCGCAACGAACCAAAAGTTCCACCTCCACCCCTTCGCCGCTGTGAGGAAACCACCAATTATCGGCCCTACACATGGTCCAATGGCTACCAAAGCATTAGTAGACATCGCTCGAGAAGTTCATATACATACTAGGGCCCATCATCCATACTGCCATGGCTGTGCCACGTTGCTCACGAGGTATCAAGTCTGCTATCGTACCCCCTCCTAGAACCATGGGCGCTCCTCCAAAGCAGCCCATGAAGAACCTGAAGACAATAAACATGCCCATGTTCGATGCCACAGCTGCGGCAATTGTGAAGATGATGAAGAGAAGGTTACAACTGTGGTAGAGCGGTAGTCTTCCATACATCTCCGACAACGGCGCAATGATCAGAGGCCCAAAGGCAAAACCTAGCACATATACCGAAACCATGAAGCCTTCGAGCATATCGCTTGTCGAGTGGAAGTCCCTCATGACTTCTGGTACGCCAGGTGCGAATTGCGAACTGGCAAGAGGCGTTAAGAAGGTGATTGCAGATATGAGTGAGACCATGCCCCATTTTTTCGTCGCTTTCCAATTCAAGGGATTTTCTGGGTCGTCGGGACCATCGAAGTCAACAATATCTGGATCGCTGGGGGGCTCATCTTCTGATTCATTTGAACTTGATATCGATTCTGGGCTGGTAGCCTTCTCAATGTCCTTTCCCATTGCTGCAGGCATATTACTTTTTGAAGCGCGCGATATTGACGGTTGTGCTGAAGTTTGGCGGGATATGTGATGTAACGAGCCGATATTGGTTGGAATATCAGCATCGTGGCCTTCGGCTGCTGCAAGGTCGATAATCTCGCTTCTCGTAGGATGGCGGTACAGTTTTGGTGCTGTCATGGTGATGAACCGCTAAGTGTAAGCCGCGCAAGGTCAACTCAAGCCACAGTCGATGCACGATACTCGATAACCACGTTGGGTATAGACTGATACCGTAGATTTGGGGCCCACGTTGTGAAGCGTTCGAAAAGGCAGGGTGGCAAACGCTGTGAGTCGTGATAGTGGTGGACGATAGCACAGACTCGTCGGTGGAGAATAGCGAGTGACAGCTAGAAGATGCATTCCAAAGAGGGCAACAACATGGCATTATTAATGAACCGAGGAGGTGAGCTAGAGTGCAGCTAGCTGGAGAAGGATCATAGGGTCACGGCCGTCCGCCTGCCGCATTTCCGCAGCCGTGTCCTTAAATCCGCAAACAGCTCGCTTAGGGCGCAAGGCGTAGGGCTTTGAATACACAGTTTGCCTATTTCGTAGAGGCATCATGTCAGAGAGGTCCCTTTGGAGAAACATAGGGCGGGACACATGGTAGACAGAGTGACGTGGAACTAAACGTCGGAACATGACGTGCACTTCTCAGAGAGACATCGAACAACGATTCGATGAAGCTTCCAGTCTCGAGCCTGGAGCCATAGGCTTCGGGCGAGATTTGCGGGGAGATGCGATGTGCAGAAAGATGGCGCACTCTTCCCCACCTCCATGGAGCTTGGTGTTGTACTGGACCCATTTGTTGCCTCGGCCAAACTCCATCGCGCACAAAGTCTTCAAAAAATTTGGGATACCCCTTACTCCCTGCTGAACCTACCTTGTCTGTGATACAGCTCTTGAGTCATCTCACAATCTCAAAGGACATATTTACATGACATCTTTTCTGCCTTTTCCACTGCAGCCAAATCTATGTTAGGTTAGCTTCTTCCTCAACCTCGGCCGAGCTCTTGAACCTGGATCCTTGCTTATGCGCTCACGCCGCACATCGGGATGTCGGGACACGACACGGTCCCGGACTTTAAATGTTGATAAGAATGCAGACAATGTACCATTGCAAACACAGTAATTCACATGGTTGTGTTGCGAGCATACGGATGGTCTAATCGCTCCCTTCACTCAACCCCAGATCACTACCAACAAATCGAGTAAGATTCATGATTGAGACCGATCCTAGTATGAAGCCACAAGAGATTGAAAAATTATATACTGGCTTGTTCTTGTGAGGGTATATCGCAAGCTAAGATGAAACGTAGCATGCGGCAACGGCACGAGTTTGACTGCTTCAAGATCCACCGTGCCTACACCTTGTATGACGACCCACAGGTCAGCCCTTGAAACTGATGAAGGTGGTTCTCGCAACGGCCCGCCCCGAAAAACCATCGAAGTCACAGTACGGTACTTGTGATTGTTCTGTTTTTTGTAGCGTGCGCTCGGGATATGGATCCTAGAGAGATTTTGCTTTCCTTTCAAGTCTCTGAGCCCATTTACTGGCCCGCACTTTTGTTCCTGGGAACTAAATAAAGAATATATTTATAAGCCATTTCTGATTGACTTCTACCTATGCAAGGATAGATCAACCCTTTGCAAGCCGATAGCCCTTCTGTAAAGTTAGATACTCTACACCCTTCACGTTTAGTCGAGTTCGTATCTTTGAGCAGCTACCCAAGGTTCTTATATCACTATATTCTACGCTATTCACTCTCCCGACTCACTAACACATACACTGCAAGACAGTAATGACTCTTGGCTTGCAGCGTTTGGTTATGAGGAAAGTAGGAGGGCTTCAAGTGCAGAAAGACGACGCCGGTGTTAGCGGCATATACATCTTGTTAATACCCTCTTTTTGTCTTGCTTCTCTATGCCAAACATGCAAACTCTCTGTAGAGAAAGGTTATTTCGATGAGACTGGAAATTTTGTGAGTCAGTTAGGTCATACCTAAAACTGGTGGCAGATGTCATACACTTGTGATGCCTTCTCGATCGGCAATTGTATTTGCGCATCTCTCTGCATTCTAAAATGGCAGTATCTGGAATTTGTTGAAACAAATGCCTCCTTTTGACGTCATGAGGAGGAAGTCGACATCAATGGATGTCTTAAACTTGTTCCAAACGTCTTGTGAGAGCCAGCAGTGATCGCCCCACTATTTTTGACAGTCATTATCGGTGATTGAGCGGAAAATGTTGATGCATGTCTCATAATGTTGAAAGCTGCCTGAAAACTTCGGAACAATCAGACTAGACGGACAATGAACAATGGCGTTGTTACCAACAAAGAAAAGTATACGAGGCTGGCTTCCAGCTCGAAATGTGCTGGCTTGTGCGAAACCATACCAATGACGGCATCGTCGTGTTCTAAATGTGCCAATTTTCTGTGGGGTTTATACCCTTTGATGTATGCAGGTCGAAACTCAGGGTCCACAAGGTTTCTTGATGTCAACTTCTGCATTGAGCATTGCATTTAGGTGTGCCTAAATGCATCATCTGAAACTTAGGTGACCCATCATGCTGGAACAGCAAATAATAAATGGCATCCTGGGTGACGCCAAATAACGCCGGGGAAACATCGCTCTGGCAGGTTTGGAAACCATAAGGACTGGTACGTGGAAAGCCTTGGCAGATTCGTTTGTGGGTGGATCTTGGGGCCGATAGTCTTAGCCAGCGTCTCATTCGAACAATCTTAGATCATTGTTCCTTGCTTATAGCTCGGTTGCGGTAATGGGTCTGAAATTCCATAATGTCCATAGAAGTCCACGTTGCTCCTTCTTCGCACTCTCATCGCATCCTCTAAGTCTTGGCTTACAAAGATCTCCATTCCACCGCTCTGTTCTGTGCCTTTCTTCTCGCTAGATAACTTGTATCCGACGCCGGCTGACGGATTGGGCGACATCACTGTAGACTTGTTTTTACGGAGAAGGGTAAGCCAGCTTTGCTCAGCGTAACGTTTGAACACGTCTTCTAGGTCGAAAAGATCTTGCATGGAGAGACTGTACATCTTGCCGGAGCGGTATTTCCAGAAGAATAGAACTGATAACTCGATCGTTTCGATAGCCTGGAGTGGGTAGATGATCTGGTCCATGGCCTTTAGGAGGTCGTCGGTCATGCGGACTTGATCTTTGAGCCGCCGCTCCTTGATGACATGTTTTGTCGTTGTGTAGTTCCATTCCACATAAAATCGGATATGCGTAACATGCTTTAACATTGGTAGCTGCAATATATGTGGCGAGAAATCGAAGTGGTCGTTGTTTGCTCGGTTGTTCCTCAATTCGGCGTGTAGTGTCAACTTGCTCCGACGAAAGTAGTTTTGCAATAGCTCTTCTCGTATTTGTTTGTTGATAAGCAGATACTCGGGACGTAGCCGGTCAATATTCGGTACAGACATTCCATATCCATAGATATCATGTCTCCAAGGTTCTCCGTTAACCATATCTGCTCCCCACAAACACGTGTGAAGCTCTGGGCGGTTGGCAGAGACCTCCGGCATTACAAAGTCGAAGATTTGATCGCGAACTTCTCTCGGAAGTGCTAGCAGATTGGAGCTGAAAGTACTTGGCGTCAGCTCCAGCAAGATCTCAAGCTCTCGGAAAAGTTGACTTTGGCGGTTGGTGTAGGCCTCGTCCAGGCTGCCATTGGACGCTATGGAGAGCTTCTTGCTTGCTCGCTGTATCAGCGCCATGATGAAGAGTTAGATTTATCGAAGTGGCGAGAAGCTGATCGGCACACAAATTCTATTGCGTTGACACAAGATTCAGCTGAGTGGACAGTGAAGCATATATGGCCGGCGGCCAAGAAGACAAGGCTAAAGAACAAGTACAGTGCAATTTGGCGCGACCACTGCTAGCAATAACGGCGCCGTTTCGTAGAAAAGGAGAATAATTGAGGATGCCATGCCGCGGGCTGCAGTAGCCGAGTCATGTATGAACGGTTTCGCAGCAAGGGTCGGGCGCATGGCCCGCACAGTCAAATCGGGCAAAGGTGGAGAAAGTCGTCACGTGCGTCAACGGCCAGAGCGGCTTCAGGCCGCGCCTCGAGTTTCAGCTTGGCGCTTCAAACGTCTTCACTTTCGGCTTCTTGATGCATTCCTATCGTCAAACACTTCTGGATCACGTTTGGCAAAGCACTCCAGCTGTCGCTTAATGTTGTGTTTCTGCTCAGCGGGCTAAAAGCCTCCCTATATTCGTGTTGCGGTGGGGATGAACAACGCGCAACCATCAATCTCACCAATTTTATACAAGCGATGGTGGTACGGAAAATTGAGGGCCCAGCCGAATTGTATTTCTCCACTATTTGCATTGTTCAATCAATGGCCAAGTGGGCCCACAAATCGCCATCTGAATCAATCGAGCGACCTTTCTAGATTTCCTTGCCCTGGGAATCGCAAAGTGCATGTGTGCATTCCAAAGACTGTAATACATCTGGGAAGACTTCTAATCAAAGCATTGGCAGTCGTTGATATCACCGCCTATCCGCCATCCGCTCACTAACGTTGGACATTTCCACCCCACGTCCATGTCAGAACACTGGAACAGCAGACTCCACATTCGCTCCATTGTATACCCGAACCAAGGCTCGCTCATCGAATCTTTCCGGCCCTGTAAAAATTCTTCCTGGTGTGCCCAACTCTTTTCATCGACGAAGGCTTGTCGGAGGTCGTGGTAGATGCTCCTATCAATACCACGAATACGCGCTGCGGAGACAATAAACTGACCTTTGTAACTGAGAAGGACGTTGCGACATTTACTTGAGTTATTGATGCGTGACTGAATACGAGAGAAGAGCTGGGTCTCGTCTCTCCAGAAGAACTTATCGCCGCACTTATCGCAGTTGCAGACGTTGCCGGACCAGCCAAGGCTGAGGTAACCTGTTCGATCTAGACTGAAATAATTATTGAGATGTGGATAAAACTCTCGGGAATTGTGGACATCGGCTTGTAAGAAGACTGTTTGCCTTGCGAGGCTGTCCCAGCGGCGGAGGATGTGATTGAGATAGGTTTCACCTTCTCGTCCAATGTTTGGAATAGCGATGACATTTCTCGCGCCCGTATGTTGCTCAGTTTGATTTTTGTCTACCTCTTCGCCCTTTGCATAGATTGTAAATTCAGCTTGTGAAAGCGTGGGAATGCTTCTCAGATTGGAGATAAGTTGAGCTACTTCATCGACGGGCTCTCTGTACATACTAATAACAACCTCTACTGGCACAGGTGATTTATAACTCCGATCAAGGATAGTATCAACTCGAGGGTACACGCGTTCTGTGAAGTTCAGAAGTAGATACGCTGTCCACAACACGACGATTGCCATGCTAACCAACACGGTACGAAGACTGAAGCCTTGAGACTCAGATTCTCTTGTTTGAAGCTGGCAAGCGTCCATTTCCTCGACAAAGTCAACAGCAATAATATTGTTTGACGATGGTGTGGAAGAGTCCACGAGGAGTTCGTAACTTCCTTCTGTCTCTCCTTGTCGCAGATGACGACTGCCAGCCGCATCTTGGACTCTGCTGCTTATGCACAAGATGGCGAATAGGAAGCACCAAAATTGGTACCAATTTATGTATGAACGGCGTATTGAGAGAGTCGAATAACATCCGGTGATGCCAGTGAGGGCCAAGAGCGACAACACGCCGCGTGCATGTTGCAGAGTATCAGCGGTGCCGCATAAGCAACCACCAGAGTACACGTCCGTTGGAAAGATAATTGAGCCTTCCATGAGCAATGCCGCTGCTGTGAACATGACGTTGACAATGAGAAGTGGAATGCTCGCTGAGTCGAACAGTATCCGCTCCTCCCAAGGCCAAGGAGAGATCAAACATGCTGTCGCACCCAGAATTCCGGCACCTAAAAACCATCTTCTTTCCATGTTGGAACCAGCCATGTCTCCTGGGTAGTATTTGATCGCGAGCTTTCTCAATGCGTTTGCAATTCCGGCGAACAGCATGGCTGGAATTGCTACTGCCAACTTCGGTGACAGTCGATACTCTGTGATTATGATCCCAGCGCCAGCTAGGACGAGTAAACTGATTCGGATGAGCTCTGCACGCGAGTGAGCTGTGTATCCAGCAACGAATAGGAGCAGCCCTTCGGCAAAGAAAGCTATTGTCTGAGATTGTCAGTAATAGCTTGTTAAAGCGTGGATCTGAAGGGGCTCACGGTCAACATCATAAGCACTGGAAAGTTTGTGCAATGTAGAATGGCCTGCATCAAGCACAGCATTGAGAATGCCGCAAAACATTGTGACACTGCTAGTAGCAGTCCCGGTATTGTTCGCTTCGCCCGTCCTTGTTCCATGGGATAAGGGGCCTTTCGCAACAATGGGTATAAGCACAAGGTATAAGCCATCGCTGTCACCATTGTTATGGCGTATATTTGCAACGGGTAGTGCACATTGTGTTCGACCAATAGATTCCTCGTGCTCAGTAAAGATACGGCCGCGCACCCCAACCAGACGAGTTGGCGATGCTCCTTGACTATGTGTTGTATGGTAGAGCGAAAGCCTTTGGGAGATCCCTCGTAAGATATTGCAAGCCTGGAGTGCGAGACCATGATAGTGGATACAAGTTCGATTGTTTTCGTTCGAGGGCGGAGAGCTGGGTGTGGGTGAAGGTGAAGTCACTGATGTGTTGCGTAGTAGCTTACAGAATTTTGCGCTTAAAACATTTCAAGCACAGTCTTGCAGACCCATCCAATTAAGAATGTCACAGGTGACGGAACATGGTGCATCCTACGACGCTGCTGCGCCGCGCGGATGGGCATGATTGCATTGAGGAGCCGAGTGGGCGGCGGTAGACTTAGGAACGAGGCAACAGGAAGCAGGAAGAAAAAGCCTCCTCTGTATAAAACAATACTTGGGCAAGCACATGAGAAAATCTAAACAGTCATGAGCACTTCAAGGAGAGGAATAGCTGAGACCAAATAGCACATGAACCAGCTCGGGCTTCTTTTGCTATAGCTAGGTAGTTGAAATAGACGATGTATACCAGTCCAAGCGTAGTCCACACCTGTTTTGGTAGTTCTAAATGATATCTCGTTTATGAGACAATGGCAATTGAGATACTCCGGTTAAGGGCAGACTGAGATCGACAGTACCAGAATTGGTACGCTAGGTACTAGGAACTGAAAGACTGAACCGCCCTAGCCGAAGAAAGAGGCAGACCTCAAGGCATGCTTGTTACAAGCGATGGGCTATGGAAGGATTACGCACACCCTTTCTTTTGATGCCGATCTTTCAGATGTGACAACGAACGAGCATCACATTGGTCATTAATGAGTTTTGCAGGCCTTATTTCCGGTTTTGTGGTACTTGGGGCGTAAATTATGGGCCCATATAAGTACAAGGGTTTTGTGGTTCTTACACGCTCCCCTGGCCATGGCAAATCCCTATAGTGAATGAGGACAAGATTGGTTCTGCTGGATTCACCAGCATGTTCTCAGCAGAAGACTTCCGAAAAGAAACCAGATGTTAGAAACCCCATTAAAATACACTCCACTGTCCAGTTCCGCAACAATAGCTTTCCATGTTTGCTAGGTGTAAATATTTGCAGTCGCTGGAACGGCTAAGCCATTAGCTCAGTCATGCATGCGGTGCATTGTGAGGAGGAAATAGTAGTTTGATGCTCTGTATGTTGCATCCCCAGGCTCCATAGAAAACATATCTCGATGAATAAAAGTAACCGGAATACAACTCTGATCTTCCACTCCCTGTGCACTATTAGTGCGCGAGTTCCATCCTTTCCTGTACTCAGGTCCTACACCAACCTCCTCGACCCGCACTCTTGGTAATACTACTCGCGACCTACACTCAAATAATTACATAATTTTTCATGGCTCTGAGCTCGGGTGTTTCCGTAGTAAGTAGGAGCTGTGCAAAACCATCGCATGCTGCGTGTACGCAGGAACATGCCTCTGCCGAAAGAAGAAGTCAGAAACGAGTTTAGTTTTATCTAGACTCTCTGCTCTTCGTTTATTTAAGAGCATGTTCCCATCTGCTTTGATACCAAGGACAGTGGGCGCTGGTAGTTCAGGGAAGTGATCGGCTAATGACTACGACGCGGAACGCGACTGGCCATCACTCATGGTCTTGAACAAGTCCTGTTCATGCTTATGCAATGTGAATCATCTGTTTGCATTATCTCCACTTCATTTCTCTATCCGCTTTGAATGGTCGGAAGCATACTAGAAATCGCCCTGCCAATTACCGAACCAACTTTTCAGGCGTCATCCTGCAATCCAGGCATTTCCTTACCGAACCAGAGTCGCAAAATAACTTCTTGTAAACTTTTATCGCGTGACCTTGCAAAAAAATTGCATTCCAAGCACTTCTAGATCTGCTTAAGCGAACTCCGCTCCAGGACATTGTTTGACTTTTAGGCCACCCCGGCGCGGACCTCCCAAAGCTCCAATTCCAAGGAAATAATTCTGCTGCCTAGCTATGGTATCAGTCTTTCTAATTGCTCAGTTACTGTGTGATAACGCGCGTCCATGTCTTCCTGTGCCGCCCTCTTAAAGTTGCATCGTCATTAGGCATTCTCAAGGCAGATTTCAAGTCACTTGGGATTGAACAGGATGTCATAAGGTTTGCATGGAAAATGCAACTACCATGGACATTCATGATGCCATGAATGACCGCGATTCTTTCATTGCAAAGAGGCATCTAGGCAACTATACATGCGGTTGACGTGCATCTTACCGAAATATCAGCGGTCCTTGAAGCTGTTTGAGAATAAAAACGTCTTATTTGAGCCACGCACAATGCGTGTATCTTCAAAAATAATCTATAACCGGAAGCGACAAGACGAAGAAATGTAAAGGGAGGAATAGATGATAATCTGCTTGATGATATATCTAAGGATCAAGTTCAGGACATTTAACGTCTTCACTACTTCCAGCTTCATCCCAAAGCCTCAGCAAGTATTCTCCAAGCGCCACGCTGTCGGTATACCCTTAGAACTCAACAAGTATGCCAGAATGAAACGCCAGAAATGCAGTCCAAAGGTACTTGTGTCTAGTATCCTTCGATGCCAATAGTGTACAAATCACACTCATTCCCATCTCACTGACTTAGCGACCGCGTGTTGTCAGCTAGGGTAGACAATACAAAGCTACACAAATGGTTGATATCGTTGGAACTATACTTCCAACCCACTGACCATGTAGAACAAAAGGTAAGCTTCTGCGGCCAGAACTTCGGATTCATGAACTAAGACAACCTTACTGTCATCGAACATGAACCAGTCACTCCCTTCTCTGGAGTAACTGACATAGTGGCCAGAGTCGATCTTGCCCTTGTGCACAATCACACTCGAGAGTTCATATATCAGGCTGTTCGCCGGACTGTTCATGTTGTGATTCGTGACTGGCGTACCAGACCTCGCAGCCTTGAGCTGAGCCTTGTGTTGTGTAGTGTACGGGTGGATGTCGAGTTTGACAGGGAAGCGGACTGGGGTTTCGATCTTGGACGACGTTGATTTGGTGTGCTCGAAGCGCTGTGAACTGTTAGCTCGGCGGTGGCAGAAAAAGTGAGAGAGCGGTCATACCTTCAAGTGAATTGAGAGTACTGGTGGTAATCTCTTAACACTCAACTGCTTTGTCGCATTCTGTGGGCTGTCGCATTTTCGACAAGTATACTCTGCCGACCCCAACTTTTCCTTCGCTGTAAACCTCTCGAGGCAGTCCCGTAGATCCAGTGCTGTCTCATCGCCACTATTGGGATTTAGCTTTCGCTTCTTACCAGGCTGATTGCGCACGTCCAGGCTGAGGTCCATGTAGGGGTCGAGTGCTGTCGTCACATTCCGGCAATTGTCGCACGTCACTGTACTCGACAGCTTCCCGCAGAATGTCTGGTGGACTACACACTTGCAGTCCTCCTCTGCATCTGCAGACCCGCCATTCGCCAGATGTAATGTGTTCAGTATGAACTGCATATACTCATGCGCATCCTGCTGCTGATAACCTGCCAGTGCCTCGCCTGCTAACCAACTTCCCATAAGCATCTGCACGGCGCCAAAGCCTTCTGTCTTCTCTGCCGAATGGAATTCGACGAACATCTCATCCAGCGCGCAGCTCACACACGACTCTTTTTCGCATTCGGTCTGTCTGTGACCCTCGGAAAGGTAGAAATTTCTTATGAAGGGGTTATGGACAAGAGTCTGCAGAATAACACTCATGAAGCAGGTTTGGCCCATATTGTAGAGCCCGCGAAGGCCGATAGCGCGACAAGGGAGGAAGGTGGAGTTCGAGACGACAAGTTTGTGATCGTCAGCCGTCGTTGCGTCCTCGTATTTGCGCTTTTTGCCTGTAGTTCGGTCACTCAGCGCATATCTCTCAAGAATTAGATTGCGGCTGTACTGACCCCTCTGTAGTCTCCAAATCTCCAACGCAGTATCGTAGATGAAGTCCTGGCAGTTCCCGCAGTATATATTCCCATCTCTCGATTCCACCGCTGCTACTTGTTAGCCTCTCGCCCTCAAGCACATATACCATATGAACCCACAGAAGCAGTGCGATTTTGTCTCGAAATGTAAATCGCGATCCGTCTCTGTCATTATATTTGGACACTGCAAACAGAGGAACAGTGGCCGCAGGCTCACAACATGCTGTGCATCCGCTGTTGCCCCATGGTGTGTCTGTGCTATTACGCTCGGTTTCTCGTGGATATTCTGGAGGATGAGGCGATAATGCTGGAGGGTCTGCTTGCGCGCATTGTCGAACATCTCGCCCATGTGCTCTGTCTTGACGTTAGCTGGGGATCACTAGCTAAAGTAGGGTACGTACCACAGCCATATGCGATATGTGCCATCTGGCTGCTAGGCACAATATTGCCTTTGGCATTCTTGACGATCTTTGGCGACGCCAGCGACGTCCCCTTGGGGGCAACAGCTATCGTGTCCATGATGCCTCGCCTCCGACTGTAGGCCTTCAACACAAATTAGTATGTAGCTCCTGTCTACATGACGCAAACAGCGCGGACAGCAGGCATTCGAAGTAGCCACCGGTAGCAGGCAAGCACTACAGTGTTGTGCTCAGGCTCCGCCGTTGCTCGTTGAGTTATTCCGGGGTTGTCAATTGGGGACCTGCATGAAACCAATGATGTTGTCGGACATTGCGCCACTAGCGGAGATCCCGCCCCACACGGACCAGATGCGCGACGAAAAAGTAGTCGGGTATTTGCAGCCGAGCCAGAACATTGATGGAACACGTGCTTGCCGTGATTATGGTTGTGAGCTCACAGCTGGGCTTGACCTAATAGTGCTGGAAGATCTTTCCAAACAATGCTGGAGTCCGCAGAAATGTACAAAAACATTATCTTACTAAAACAATATCCTATATTATTGGTTTATTCCCCAAAACCTTCACGAACGAATAAGACAACGTGCCAGAGTGGTTAATGGGTATGACTCGAACGAGCTCATCAACTAGATATCATATGGCTTCGGCCGCGCAGGTTCGAATCCTGCCGTTGTCGTCTTTTTGACATTTTTTTCATCTTTTTGTTTCTTTTTAAGTTCATATTTTTGATTGACCACATTCGTCTACACCGCCTTCAGCTATACAAAGGTGGTGCCTGCCCTGCCCTTCCTCCTAACGTTTTCATGTGTGCGAACATTAAAACTGCAAAGTTGGTTTGCACTCTGCGCGGCCTCTACCTCTACCTCTCAGTCTAGAGTAGAATATAGATAGTGATATAAATTCTCAAGCAGGAGCGAAATGAAGATCGGATTCATTCGAGGGTCTTCACACAAGCAAACAACATACAAGCTGTACTTCTCTAAAACGTTGCCGCGTGCAATTTTATATAGGGCAGGGCGTTTATCAAGTATAGAAAGGCTATGTTGAGGTGCTACAACTGCACAACGGCTGCTGTAGCAACCAATAACCACACGTACTCAAAAAAAAAAAAGACAACTCAATTTGGCCCGAGTAAGCCGAAACAGCGCGATATGATGGCGACAGGTCAAAATCTAGAACAGTGAATGGATTGTTGATGGTACAAGAAAATTATGCATTCATTTCTCCGCCATGCTGATTATGATATCTGGATCATCTCAGATTAAGCACGTCAGCTCAGCAGACTCTGCTCTTGATCCTTCTCATTCCTTCTTCAACATTTGCTTGGTGCAAATTTACAACTTCGCATTGGCCTCGCCCTTAAGCTCCTGTGCTTTGCCCTTGGCCTCACCAGCAAGCTCGCTGGCCTTGCCCTTTGCTTGTCCTGCAACCTCGTTCGCCTTGCCCTTGGCCTCACCCTGGGTCTCTGGTACGGCTTCCTTGATAGCTTCGGCGGCTTGCTCTAGTGAATTCATCAGTCAAGCCGTCCATCAAGTAAAAGTTTTGCGGACCATAAGTGTCAAACATATTGGTCATGTTCGATGCTGAGAGCAAAGACAGAGTATCAGAGGTGACAAGGAGGTTTAGGGAGTGTTGCGGAGGGTGTCACTTACCGCCCTTCTCGATGCCCTTTACGGCAGCACCTGAGATTGTTCTGTCGACAGCCTTGGCGGCATCCTTGATGGTCTCTACGGGGCTCTTTCGTGCAATTGGGGTGGTGCTGAACAGGCGGGCCTGGCGTGCGAGTTGTTGACGGAACATTGTGATTGTTTGTGTGTAGGTTGGTGTTGTGCAACGTTGAGGTGGGCTGATGTGATGGATGGAGGTCAATTGGATAGAAAAACTTGAAGATGATGCGGTATGAAAGACAGAAGAGAGCTTTAAAGGAAGCGGAGGCGCATGGCTTTCGGCACGGTGTGTGCATGGCAATGACGTAGCTATGATCAGCTATCCACCACCGACGGAACTAGTGGCTGTCATAGCTCCTTGCATCACCATCTCGATGTCGCGAACGATTTGTTCAGGGTTTGCGCATTATTGATGCTCTGCTTCTCTATGAAGAGAATTTTCACGGGAGTCGAAGCATGGAGCTCTATTGATCACTAGTATTAAACATTTAGTTATTCTAAACCGTCTATCCTCTTAAGAGATCTTAGTAGAGCGCCTTCTGCCACCATGCACACCTTGCATTTGCATTGCTGTCGCGCACTTCCCCGATCGTCGTTGCATTTAGCTTCAACACGCTAGCATCGGGCCCATACATGTTGAACTGCGTGATGCCACCCGCTTCAGGCTGTCCCTCTTCCGCAAAGCTCGTGATGAATTGCTGGAGTGCAATTGCTACGGTTCGGTTCATGACAGAGAGAGACAGAGCACCGCCATCATAGTAGGTGTAGGGTACATCCAGGCCATGGAACGCAGGTGGGACAGCGAACAAATACGAGTAAGTCTTGTTACCATACGCAGTCGAGAGGTAGTTGGTGTTGCACGTAAAGATGCTTTCCGAGATGATGAGGCTTGCGCGCGAGTACTGATCTTTATAGCCATACGAACCATCGAAGACCGGTGGGTACAGCGTCTGGGTAACGTAATCGAGGGATTTCTGTGGTGCATGAGGATATGCTGCTCTTAGCTGAGCAATGAGAGCCTCGTCAGATCGGACATTGGGTGGCGTAAAGTATGTCCCCTCGTTCGCATTATGGCCAACCATGATTCGGACATCCTTGTCAAAGCGTCCTTGAGCTAGGAGTTGTCCTGGCTGCTGAGGCGCAAAGTTTCCATCGACAACTGGGCCATAAGTGAAGGTTCCATATGCCGAATCGAACGTGATTTGTTGGAAATTGGCGCGCATAATGTCCTCAGACGGCAGAGCACGGAGCTCGGCAAGCGATGTGGTATTAGTGAGGTTGAGGAACTTCTGGTAGGTATCCTCCTGTTGAACATTGGACTGGATAGGCAGCCATCCGGGGCTCTGTGGCACAGCCTGCTGGAACGGTACCTTGCCTTTGAGCCCGCCATATGCAGTTATCTGATGCATAATGCTGCCGCCACCAGCACTCTGTCCGAAAACGGTCACGCGATCCTTGTCACCTCCAAACAGATGGATGTACTTTTGTACCCACTCCAACGCAAAGCGCTGGTCGTATAGGCCGAGATTGCTAGTGCCACCTTCAGCCTGGTACGATGGACCTGCTTGCCAGCCGAGGGCTCCGAGACGATAGTTCAACGAGACATAGATAACATCTCCATTGGAAGAGTTTCCAGAGGCTGCAATCAACCCTGCCGGGTTTTGGTTCTTGTTTCCGCCCGTATAGCCTCCGCCGTAGATCCAAACCAGGACGGGAGCACCGTAGCCTTTGCCAGCCTGGCTGAGAACATCTTCGGGCACGAACACATCCAGAAAGAGGCAGTCTTCAGACTCGCGAGGATCCCGTGGGGGAACAGGACTGCTAGAGTTCGCTCCTGGTACTACGAAAGTTTGATTTGGGGCTGGCAAACCCAGCAGGGTGCTAGTAAGAAACTGAGTGGCGGCTCGCCCCCAGGCAGGACCGGCTTGAGGGCATATTCTACAGGAGTCAGAACAAGCCAGACTATGCTGAGATCAGATTCAAGGCATACCTCGACACATTGCCATTGTTAATAGCTGATCTGTTTTCTGCCGGAGCTTCTGGAGGTGCGAATCGAAGGTCGCCAACTGGAGGGGCCGCGAAGCGTATGTTGCTGAAGTTGTAGAAGTTGCCAGTGCTCTACGATTGATTAATAATGCACTTAAAAGCCATCGAGGAAGGACCAACATTGAAGCCAGCAGCACGATATATCTCATATCCCAGGTCCACAGTTGACAGTGAAGTGTTTAGGCCGTAAGCCGCTCCCAGAAGGGTTGCTGCCCCAAGTAATCTCAGCATCTTTTCGCAATGCAGATGTTAAGCAAACGCAAGTTGAGCAAAGCGGCGGCTCCCCAGCTCTTTACTTGGGCCCACAAGTCTATGCGATTAAGGCGACAAAAAATTAAAACTAACGAACAAGGACTCCCATGACCTAAGAATGGGCCTGCTCCAATATATGCCGCCTGGGTATCGTCCTTGTCCAATGGCGCAAGTACCATAAGAGCCGCGCATTGGGCCGTACCAGCCCTAACGTAGTAAATCCATCGTAGTGACCGGTCAAAGGAGGTTACTCTCGTCTGCGCGTCAGTGTCTACCATGTGCCGTCCGGGTGCAGGGCTGCCATGTGTGCGTCATGAAGCCGGAAGCCTCGGCGACTAGAGAGCAGACAGCGATTTGTCCGCGTGGACCTGCGCGGGATGCGTTAAATACGTGGCTGGCTATGCAGGCCATAGGACGCCTGGAGCTGGAAGAGTACAAATTACGAGGCTTATGTGTGCGGAGCTGGTATTGACTTGAACAATGCGGTTGGTGTGTCCGGGGAAAGTGATTAGACGGGAAGGTCATCTCCGTGCGCCTGGAGCAGGTGATGATTGGCAAGGTTTCCCCACATGTATCTTTCGAAGCCATGGATGAACCGAGGCTCAGGCGGGGATACATCTGGGGTACAGCTGTCCACAGCTCAGCCATGATAACACTGTCTCATTTTTGGGAGGAAGAAATCTGCCTTTACTTAGTTCAATTGGACTCAATGGCTTTGTGATAACGTCACAACCAGCGCGTGGATTCCAGCATCGACACCCAACTCTTGCTACCCTTACACAGCACGCAACTCAATAAATAGAATGTTTACAAATAACAAAACAGGCTAGACCGCATTGCCTCCAAAAACATTTCCTGTCCAAGTCAATGACCAGTGGATGGCTTGATGGATGGGTTTAGCAAGCCCTCATCCCTTTGCTTTTTTAGCTTCCTTTACACGCAATTTCAGTCTCGGCCGTTCTCCGGACCACCTTCGACTTCTTCAAGACGTACGAAATTATGAAGATTTGTGCTTAGGTATCATTTAGTCCGGTTTTTTTCGGTCCAAGAGGAGGAAATGATGCACCGATTTCAGCCTTTCTGGGCCACTTTTCTGTTCCCTCAAAATTATGAGCAAGGGCGCCTTGAACCTTGTGAGCGCCCATCCAGCGTGTGGAATTGTTGCATACCATGTTCTATTTCGCTTTGGATTATCTTCATGATTATGATCATCAAATATATATGGCTTCTTCGCAGTCCCTGTGGCATGGCAATCAATTCAACACTCATTCGAAACATTTGTTGGTCCATTTCAGATTTCCATATTCGCAACAGCACTGTTTATCGAGAGTCCAAAAGTCATAGGCTCTATGCATCTCCTTGCTGTTTGTCTCTCGCTCATTTTCTAGTCCACTTGATCTTCAAATCCTGATGCGTCTTGTTCGGCGACTTCTATTCCAGCAGACCATCTTGCAATATGACTTGACGAGCGAGCCCACATATACACGTGGTTATCACGTCTTCCCTGATAGCATCTCTTGGGAGAATGATCTAGTGACTATAATCTTTTCCAAGCTGGGTTTTGGCATGCGCGTTCCGCGACCGTGGTTCTGATCTCTATCGCGTCTCTTAAACATTCACCTTCACCTCAAATCTTACCCAATCAACGATGGCGTGACGGGCCCTCATACCCACACGAAGGCCATCTCTTCTCTCTTCCCGAGCGTTTCACAGGCACCAGTGGGCAAACTAGCAATCGAGCTCTTCTTTAACCTAATCTGGCGTTGCGCTGCTTATACCTCCCAGCAACCTGTCGCAGCTGTGCGCAACATGTCCCCCGAAGATGTCCGCAACCACTGCGATCAACTGACTTATATTAAGAATGTTAAAGATCTGATTATTAGTACTTACTCCTTCATGCTGGTGCGCGATGCTCTGCTGCTAACGACCCGTCTAGGTGATGCTCGCGCCCTCTACAGCGTACAGGGCTACACTTCGCACAAAAGCACATTCGATGTGATCACTTCAACCTACGGCGGCGGCTATCAAGCTACTCTCATCGTATATCCTGATCTCACCACGGACACGCGCTTCATGACACTGTATGAAGGCCTGAGGTGCAGGGACCTGTGTGGAGCCGTGAAGATGCTTTGGGACGGGCTGCAGACTACTTTGGGGAGCATGAAAGGTACGCATGTGTCACAGCACTGGCGCGCATATAGGTTGACTGGAGACTGAAACAGCCTTACACGCGCAGCAAGTGGCAGTGCGCCCAGCTACAACGAGGAGCGGCACTACAACCCTGAGCCCTGAGATGACTACTACCTCGGCAGCAAGTGAGACACCATCACCATCGATCAAGACTCCCAGCTCGGCAGAGCAAAATGTTTAAGATGTTGCTCATAGCTAACAAGGAGACTGACCTCAGCGCTCCACGTGGTGAGGGGCAAGAAAGCTTGAACGGGAGCAGTATTTTCACTGCATATTACTTTCGGCGAGCTACGAAGAGGGACACATGCGCCCCATAACCTATTTCTTGCAATATTCTAGACTTAAAATCATATCTACTTGACACGGCCAATGGTTATATGCGAAGTGCAAATGCAAGTTCTTCGATAATTGAGCACGTAGTACTTGATTACAATATGTGCAGATATGTAAGATATGAGAGCGAATGCGGCATCAAGCCTCCACTGGCCAACAACATCCCATATTTGATCCACTACCAGTTTCCACCCCCATGATACCATCTAGCAAGTAAGCACAGATGGGCCAGGAATCTTGTACGGCGACCCATTGCCAGTGGGGTTGCCCTTGGAGTCATAAATGCTAACCAAGATACCCGCATCATTGGCGGAGTAGGCTCCTGGGAAGCTCACCGTGTTTCCGGTCTTCGAGCCAGACCCTGACACGTTGATTTGTGCACAGCCCATGTAAAACTGTGCGCCTCCCGATGAGCTAGCAGAGTGAAGCGCGATGATCTCCGCACGGAGGAGGTACTGGCCTGGTGCAACGCAAGATGGGAGAGTGAAGTCTACCCATCCGCCGTTCGAGATCATGCGGTCGACACCCCACTTTCCGGAGCCGTCAAGGCCATCTTCAGCAACCTTGAACCATTTCTGACCACCTGGTGAGGCAGAGGCCGCGTTGTCGACCTTGGCCCTGTAGTTGCTCAGTCAATGATGGTCTCATGTGTTTGTTCCAAAGAACATGATGATAGGAGTCAATACATACAAGTAAAAGATGGTAGGGCCTTTATGGCTCTTCGCAATAGGGTGATCTGGATCATTGGAAAACTGTGCACCACCGATGACATGGCCCCAGTTGACACCAACCCTGTCTCCAGCCTTGACGTCGATGACCTTTGACGATACTGGCGTTCTGTAGCCGCTGTTGCAGGCGATGTTTCCGTCGTTGACGTTCGTAATGGGGTTGTTGGAGTTGGGCACTCGGATACCGACTAGCTGTCCATTGTCGTTGCCGTTGACTCGGACGCGCTGAGCGATGGTGTGAGCCGAGGAGAGAGCCGGAAGGCAGGCGACGACTGCGGTGAAGAATCTCATTCTGATATGATAGTTCTGAACGATCGAGTCGAAAGACGTTCTGCTGAAGCGAATGAAGCAATGTCAAGCGGATGAGGCGTCATTAGTGGGCATAAGGCTCTTGCTTATATACTGCCCTTCCCTCTGAGATCCTATCAATCTTGAAGCCCAAGTGCGGGCGCAATGACGATCAATCATTCAATCCCATGACTAGTCTTGGTGTGCAATATGCCCATACCATATACCAGCCGCAGCGCAATGCTACGCAGGGCATTGGTATGCACCCCGGGGTTTTCTCATGCGCCACTGGGGCAGATATGTCGGCAGTCAGCCAGTTACACCAACCAGCATTGCAGCTAAGCGACGATATATCCAGGATGACCTGTCATTTATTAATGTTCGCTCGGCAAATAAATGTGTTGTTTCGAAGGATGTGTGTCGCAATCAATTCGTAGGATATCAGCCGCTTGGCGATGGTTTGTATGTACAACCGGGTAATATGTTTCGGCTTTGAAGGTCCGTGAACAAGACCTGATGACCGGTATCTGGAGGCGAGAGTATACAACCCATGCCTTATACTCCATAGCGTTACAAATGGCGTGGGTGAGATTGAGCTGTCGGATGGTGCCTCTCCATGACCACAAGAGAAGGTTCATTAACTGGATAGAGATTGGCGACAACATATTCTGAGGTCTGTCTGTTTGCCTTATATGTGACTTTCTCTTTGAAACGTGATGCCTACCGATATTAATGATACGCATAGCATCTCGATTTTGTTGTAAATTCACGAGTGGGCGGTCAGCCGCTCAGCACAGCCTGTCTTGCTCATCCTCATTTTACGGAATGTAGCTGACCATGTCTTGCTTCTCTTTGTGTTGATTTTGCACCGATTTCGCCTTACATACTTTTTCTACTGCCCATTTGCGTTAAGATATTCGTGGAGTGAAATTGTCAGGCTGAAGATTTTGGAGGCTTGATTGCCGCAAAGTCCGAAAGATCTAGGGCCATTATGAATCCGAGCCACTGCATCGTTTTGCTCCTCTAGCAACAGAAACAAGCTCAGGGGTGTTGACAGGAATGTGGTGTGCCACGTTGGAGCACGACAGTGCACGGCTGTTTTGCGTGGTAGTGCCTCGTGATTAGCTTTCAGACGTCAAATTTTGCTGGCTCTGTTACTCGAGTTCTACTAGAGAGTAGCGAGAGCAGGCTCGCGGGACCAAAAGCTACATATACATTGGAGTTTGAATCATTTTTTGCGACCACGAGAATGACCCGCAGCTGACACTGAGATCGGGGACATGACGTCACTCGTCACATTAGTCGATAATTTGTACCTTGGGTGACTGTCAAATGGTGTAAGCGAGCCAATGCTACATGGTGTCCATTGAGGAGCAACTCTGAGTCCCTGGCATTTTGCAACAGATATCTACGACTGCTGCAGGCGTAGACGAGGTACTCGTTCTTCCCATAGCCATCAAGATTTGGTGAACCACCAAGAACAAAGCTGCAGCCATGGACGCTCGCAAATGACGAGATAATCTTCGATGATGTCCTGGACAATGTCATAGACGGCTTGGAAGCCGGCACGATACGAGGCTTCGCAGAAACTACTTGCTTGTCTACAGCCTGTCAGTTATGAAGATTTGTGCATTAATTCAGGAAGTATACTAGAGGTGATTGGATGGCCTGTGATAGCTGCCCAGGAACAGGAATTGACAACGAACTAAAGCAACGGATGCGGAAGGTTGCATGGCCAGCCTTGAGGATCACTGGGTCCGGGACATCCGGCTGGTTTTCACCCCCACATTGAGCATCCCCACACGTTCGACCAACTGAGTTGGTCTTGGACAAAGGCAGCTGAAGGGTTGATTACATTTTCGAACAGTGTTGCGAAGCGGGGCGAATCTAGTGGAACATGTTCCTGGTGCCACGGATGGAGTCGTGAAAGGCAGATTGCTCCAAGGAATCCAAAGGCGACACTGGAATGGATACAAAGGCAATGTTGAATTTCGTAGGGCCTTTAGTAGCAGCGGTGCGACAAAAGCTAGAGTGGTGAAGCGTCGCTTGCTGCACAATGACGACCAGGGTGGTGGTGTTGAGCTCTAGGCGCTAAGCTTGTGAATGGGAGAAAGATGACATCACCCCAGGCATCTTGGGAAACGTTAGCAGGCCGCAAAGCCCGGCAACAAAAGCTATTGTTCGACTCGACATGTCTCGCTTTTGGGTTTCTTCTCGACGAGCAGCAAGCATCAAGCCTTGAGCGAATCAGTCCCTACAAGCACTGATCTACAGCGCCATCTCATTTCGGGTGCCCCCAACCAGCTACGCCTCAACCCTTTTCGAGGTCATCGCAGCTAGCGCGACTCCACCACGTCATCGCCAGCCACAACGCCGACTGGACTTGCGCAGGGTTGTTTGCAGAAGTTTGGAGCTTCATCTGCTGCTACCACGAGCTCCCTTTTCCCTTATACCCACAAGGCCCACCCCGCCGCAGCAGCACGAGCTCAGTACCGGGCAGGAAGCCTGACGGCCACAGCTACCATGGCGGCCCAGCGACCAGTGACGCCCTCTGCGTCCTACACCCCCGTGCCCAACATAGATGACCCCTCGCATCTCAGCCGGGGTTATGGCAATTCATCACACCTGGATGCCGGGTACAACGACTTCACAAACACTCCTGGTGATGCTCAGAATGAGCGTCTAGGCCGGTTCGAGGAAGACTTCGACGCGCGCACGCGCGGCTCCTCGGTCCTCGATGGAGATGTGCCTCAGCGGTCTGCGTCCCGAGCGTCCAGGACTTCAACCCTCAACCAAGGATCAACCCCAGCGCGCAGTGGTACACTCAAGAAGAAGCCTTCCGTAAAAAGGAGTGGAAGCCTCAAGCGCAGTGGGAGCAGGAGGAGCATGCACGCAGGCAGCATTCGCGGTGTGGCCATTGACGATCAAGAGCATGGCTACGATCGCGAGGACAGCGTCTTCTATACTCCTGTGCCAACCAAGGGCTCTCCCACTGAAATCTTGGCGGACCGCTTCCAGAGTATGTTAGCATATGACAGTGTGCGACTCGGACTGACCTCTGGCAGCTTGGCGAAAGTTCCTCAAGGACCTCATTACTTACTTTCGAGAGGTTGCTGCTTCGTATGAACACCGCGCAAAATCTCTCCTCAAGGTTTCCAACGTTATCAATAACACCAATGCGCCAGCTGCCCTGCTTTCCGAAGGTGGCCTGAACGATGCCAATCGCTTCCTCCGAGACTTCCATAAGCAAGCCATTGTCGAGGCAAACAAAGCGAGGGACATCGAGGCGGATGTGATCAATCAATTGAGTGGCCTCAGAGGGGATCTCGCGCAGAAAATCAAAGAAATCAAGTCCCTTTCTGGAGACTTCAAGAACAATGTCGAGAAAGAGAAGGAGGTTACGAGGAAGTGTGTCACAGCCCTTGAGGAAGCATTGGCCTTGGTTGATTCAGACCCCACGGCGGTTGCGGGCAAAGGAGACCCTTATGTGGTTCGCCTAGGGGTTGAGCGCCAGGTAGAGAGGCAGATTGACGAAGAAAACTATCTTCACAGGGTGAGTCAATCGATCAAACACAACAACGCCATCACTAACAGCTCAGGCCTATTTGAACCTTGAAAACTCCGGACGTGAACTGGAGTCGATTGTTGTTGGGGAGATCCAAAAGGCTTACAATGCACTTGCCAGTATCCTGAAGCGTGACGCGGATGAGATGTATAACACGGTCGAGAAGCTACGAAATGGTCCCATTACCATGCCCAGAGATCAGGAATGGAGCAGATTCGTTAAGAGTGACCCTCACTTCGTTAACCCAGACATGCCTTTACGTAGATTGGAAGACATTGAATATCCAGGCAAGCACCATCCAGCTACTACGGAGGTGAGGGCCGGTATGTTGGAGAGGAAGAGCAAATACTTGAAGAGCTACACACCTGGATGGTAAGTCGAAGCTGTTTCAGGAACACAGTTCAGCTAACCTGCAACAGGTATGTCCTCTCGCCGACTCATATTCACGAGTTCAAGTCGGCCGATCGCATCTACACTCAGCCACCTGTCATGTCCCTGTATTTGCCTGACCAGAAGCTGGGCTCACGTTCTCAGCCCGGAAGCTCATCCCACAAATTTGTTATCAAAGGCCGTCAGACCGGATCAATGCACCGTGGCCACACTTGGGTTTTCCGGGCCGAGACGTATGAGACTATGCTAGCTTGGTTCGACGATATCAAAACACTGACTGAGAAAACTGGTGAGGAGCGAAATGCTTTCGTTCGACGACATGCTAGTGTGAGAAGCACCAGCGCTGGCAGCGCTCGATCTGGCAGCTCCGATGGAGGCCTAGAGGAAGACGAGGCAGATGCGATCCCGTACTCGGCGAACCAGTCGGTGACGAACCAGTCCACAAGGGACGAGTCCCAGCAACGACCTTCTCGACCTTCTCCAGGTGGGCGCTTCCCATCCGATTTAATGGTCAACCGTAGCTTACAAGCACCTCTTTCGCCTTCTAGTGGCAGCTCAGAGGTCGGCAATGATCTAACGACTGCGGCCGGAGGCCTACAACAGAATGTGCACCCAATGTATTCCGCTGACGCGACTTCCTACCAACCGGTTGAACCTGTCCAGCCAGCCCAGTACGCCCAGCCAAATCAATATCAACAAGAACTTCCCGCCTCTTCATATGTAAATGCCTATCCACTTACTCAGAATCCGTACGATGGCCAGGCTACACGCGACTATGCATATACATCTCCCTCAAACGCCTACGATACTCAGGCTCCTCACACTCAATCTTCCTACTTCAATCCAGCTCCTATCGAGCGCCAAGACACTGACTACGGTAATTGGATGGCGCCTGCTGCGGGTGGAGTCGCAGCTGGAGCACTGGCCGGCGGACTCTATCATCAGAAACAAGTGGAGCAGCAAGAACGAGCTCAACAACAAGAATTGAATGAAAAGGCTCAGCTGCAGAACCAAGAACAGTCACAAGCTACTGAACCACCTCGAACGATGAGCTTCATGGATACTGCGCCAACAAATGTTCCCGATCGCCATCCTGACCACATTGCTCCTGATCAGATCGATGATGCTGGCCACATTGCCCAGCCTACTACTGCTGCTTCTACTATTCAGCCTAAGGCAGTCCCGGTGCCTATTGTTGCACCAGCGTACAACCAAACGGAGCCTACTGTTGACAACGGGCTTGATACACCTGCAACCACTGAGTCTTTTTTAGCCGAATCTGAGGCGGGTTCCGCCGTCCCATTCGGACAGACTGTGAACGGTGGTCCTGTAGGGTCCACCGAAGCTCAAGGCATGGCACATCCTGGTGTCGTGAGACAAAATACAGACATTAGTGTCAGTGAGCTGCATGTTCCAGGCGAGTATCCCAAGGTCAGGGTCGATGGCTCGAGGGTGCCAATGCCTTAGGAGCAGAGATGGCTGTCGACTCTCGCACACTGCCACAGGGTCTAGAGCACGACCAAGAAATGTACTGTATAAAGGGACGGAAGGAAATGTTTCATATAGTTGGATCTGGCAGGCTTGGAAAAGGGGATATACCTGGGTCACTTTTTGTTTGAATCTTCGCGCTGCGTGTATGTTAGTGGCGTTTGATTTTCTGTCGTTTCTTTACTCCCCCTCTGTGCGTTTGTGCTTGATCGTCAGCAGAACCGAACGCTGATCATGCGCGGCTAGTGCACCCTTTTACCAATGGCCCGGGTCACATGCAATCTTCATTACTTTTTTTTTGGCTAAATTATCAAGGATGTTTGTTGGCACGGCAAAAAACATCAAGTTCTGCGGCATGAATGAACATGCTTAGCGCCGCCCTCCTCTTTTGGGGGATGGGAATCCTGACGGCTCAATCGCGCGCTCTTGCGTAGTTGGTAAAGCCACTAATCATATCGTTACGGAGGAGCAAGTCCTCCCCTTTCTGTCTTCGTATCTAATAATCCTTTGATGCGTGCAAGTGGTACCTACTTTGAGCTTCTTCGGGCTTTGCGGTTGGTAGAATCGAGATTACCAAGTTGAGATACATGTTCCCAAGCAATAACTAGTGTGCATCCCTACGTAGCGAGACACTCTATGTGCTAAGATCAAACACTAGAAATCTTACAATCTATGAAGACGACGTGGTCAAAGACATTGTCTTGGAATGCTGAATGGAAAAGCCCATACTCTGGACGCTAGCTTGTGGGTGACAAAATTGCTGTTGGTCATAGGTAAGCATTGGCGATGCGAAGACAGAGAGTGTCGGTATAGATGGAGAAAGTAGAAGTAGAGCGGTTTTGAAAGGCATAACGGGGCTGTCCTATCTTCAAGGATTATTCGACTAGCCGACTGTCTACTGAGTAAGTTGACAGTGTTGTCAACTACTACTGACGCCGCCTCCGTTTAGCATACAGCATCCCCCGCCGCAACAAGAAGCAGCCTGCCATGGTTATCAAGCAAATAGCTGAAAATATCAGGAATATGCTCTTCTTGAACAACCACTGGTGGGTTTGTGTATCAGCGGACTTCCATTGGAAAACACCACTTTGCATGAAGGTCTGAGTGTGAACACAAAACGAGTCAGTAATTTCGAATATGGAAAATGGTAGGAATGACCTTACAGCGGTGAAAGTAGCTGGAAGAAAAATGAGCATGACAATATTGATATTGTTCATTGAAGAAGCTTCTTCGGTCGCCTTCTGGGACAGCTTCTCCATCCGCTCAGCAGACTTTCTTGATTCTATGGCGAAGAATTTGTTCATCTGGAGACTCTTAAACGCGGCTACGTCGTCCATCTGTCAAAGATCCGATGTTAGGATAATCGCCTATGAAGTCATAGGGAGAATGTGAGGAGGGCTAGGATGCAGGAACGTACATGCGCTTTAAGGTCTCGTACAATGGAGAGCAGATCCTCAATCTGTGCTTGGCAAACTTGCACTCTATTCTTCAAAGCACCCATTTTCTCAGTGAAGAATGCCAAGTCGGATTTATTTCCAGTAAAACGAGATGCAGCCTTGGAATGCAGTTCTGCATAATATCCTTCTAGTTCGCTAAGAACAGAGGAGTTCAGCTTAGCCATTAACAGTGCTTCGGTCAGCCGGTCCTTGAACTTATACAGCTTTTGGATATCGGTGATGTCGTATGTGTCTCTTGGATCGAGCTGGTCAAGCAAGATAGAAGAGTCAAGATGTGCATCATGTGCTCGAAATAACACCGGAAACCGATCCATATTGGTTCTTGCTGCATTATCAAATGGCGGAGTGTATCTTTCGTGCAAAGAAGTCGCTGTCGAGTTAGCGCCATGGCCGCGATCATGTGAGGCTGAAGTGCTCTCAGGCTCTGCGCGTCGAACCGTCACCTTAAATTGGCAAAGCGCAATCTCAATGTCCTCGATGAAACTCTGCCAACTTTCGTCACACCATTGGCAGATCATCAAGTGAGTAGACAGAGTGAGCTGGAAAGCCTGTGCATAATTCTGGGAAGGTCGGCACTGGGCGAGCATGGACCTTATCCGTTCGTCCAACGAAACATCTCCTTCCAGAGAAATCCACACTGTCTGGCCATTCAGAATATCAAAGGAATGATGGATTACCACTTGGTTGGTATTCCAAGAAAGCGGCTGGTATGGCGCCTTTTCAAGGAATCTTAGTCGATAGCATTGTTTCAGAAAGTACCCAGAGCGTCCAAGTTGAGAGATTGGTAAAATAGAATCTCGCTGGTCTGATGAATAGATGTATTCGCCGAAAAATCCGGTGAAGTGGCGATCTATACTTATCTCCGAGTGCTTGAATGTAGACAACAAGTCGAGTATGGCGGGCGGTACTTGATAGAAACTCATCAAGTATGTGAACATTTCGAGAGAACAGCAGAGCAATCGTTTAGCATGGTCTGCCCGGACAAATCTGCCAAATGATAAGTGTTAATTCCCAAAGGCTCGTTATTACACTTACAAGTACTGAACTGGTGATTCTCGCTGTGCTTCAATTAACCCTTGCTTCAGCTCACCGAGACTCGTCCAAATGACTGGCAAGGCACCTGCTAAGGATTAGCACATCTGCATTCGTTATTCTTGGTGTCGGATATAGAGGTTCATGTTACCTATACTCGCTCTTGAGATTTTAGTCGATGCTGCTGCTTTCGCAAACAGGCTCTGTTTCCCCTCCACTCCGACGCGAGGTATCTGGAAAAACCCATCCCAGGTAAAGGCCTTCTGTGTGACTTGAAGCAAATTGTTTGGATAGCACGGGTGCTCCTGGCAACTTTGCCAAAACTGGCTAGAAAAATCTGAGGCCATTGGGAGGAATGGTTATAGCTAGTGGGGGATTTCGAATAGAAAAGGTCTGTTGTTCAGATCCAGGTACGTGAATATTTAGGAATATAAAGCCGCCCTGGGGACAGAAGAGACGGAGTGACCATTGCCACACTGTTCCTCCTGCGCCTTTGCCACTTTGGTTCATGGCTGAGCAGCTTTGCAGGTGACCAATAGCCTGAGGCCAGTTGTTTGGGAGCCATGCAGCCATGTCTGCCTCGTGAAAGCCCGAAACAAGGCAATCAAAATGCATGACCTTTATTGACCGGTTGGCCACCCTTTTCCGACACACGGATTCGACTAAAAGTTTCCGAGTGCAGAGACAGAATTAGGCTATGATTATTGTTGTTATTTTGATACTATGCCAAATCACGTACATATGGCTCGAAAACTAGGTCAGACCACAAGTTTTTCTCTGTTCGTGCTGTTTGATTCCAGGCAAAAAGAAGTATTCAAGTGTTCAATCGAGCCATGCCCGCTCTGATACTGAAAATTCTAGATTATATTGATGGATTGGAGCCCAAGACCGCGTCCGGTACACCGTCGACGCTCTTCTTTTCCTACTCTCTTTTTATAACTAGCGCTCCTGATCCCTTACAAGGCCGAGTTGTGCCATATTTCCAATTGAGCCGATCACCGTTGCTATCGGAGCAAATTAATGCCATGAGTGGAGGAATATAGCCACCACTTTTGACACAATTTCAGAAATATAACATAACTCTGCCATTTAAGGGATACCACAGTCTAAGTATCCTAAAGGATTCCACTTTGCAACATATGTGCTGGATGGAGAATAATCTCTGTCGTAGGCTTCTCCTCTGTGACTAGAAGTTTATGAGCGGTTAGCAGCTGTGTACGCCCAAAATTTTGACTGCTGTGACATACTGTTTCTTGTTCATGTGCCTTCCCAGGTTTCCCTTGCGATATGCACCCGTGAACCCTTGCCCACAACACACGAAATTGGGACTCGATTTAAGTCCGTCCAGGCTACTTTTACCTATGTAACCGGATTCTCCCTCTGCGGTAATCCCGGTCGGCTCGTTTTTACTCCGCGCTTGTGTACTATTGAAAGTCCCAGGAGAAGCCAAACTGGTCGATAGCTGTGGGAAATCTTTCGAGTCTGCCATAAGGGATTGGCAAGTGGGTACTTCAACTCTCTTGCTCCATAAGCGATGTATATCCCTAGCACCAAGCCTTCCATTCTTCCTGCATACTAGCATGTGATTTTCGACCAAATCTAGTACTACTCCTGACCAGTCATCGTATGGCTTTAGCCGAGATTTGGCGTGTTCATACATCAATAACACTTCGTTCAATGGGACTGCTCCATTGTGAAATGCTGGTTCCCACTCGTCCCGTAGAGCTAGTTCTCCAGCTCTTCGATCACGAAAATCTTTTAAACCATCGCTTCCCGCTACAACCCAAACTATCATTTCTAGATAAACGCAGCCAAGAGACCAGATGTCATAAAGTCGCCCTTCATCTTTGTCAATGGGTGCTGAAGAATATTCCGGAGCGGCTAGAAAAGTTAGCTTCGGATGTCTATATGCAGAACATTACTTAAGTTACCATAGGCGTTTGTTCTAACTACTGAACTAGTGTGGCCATCACTGGCCCATGAATTCATCGAAGATGTGCCGAAGTTGGTGATTTTGAACGTCAGGTCGTAGGATGATTGCTCACTGTTTCCAAAAACCAAGATATTCTGGGGCTTTAGGTCCATGTGAATACCTACAATTGAATCTGTCTTTGTTTCAAACAAAACAGTGTTATGGATTTGACGTAATCCTTGGAGAAGACTCATCGCATTAGCCCAAAAACGCTGCAAGTCCAGAGCAGAGCATGGCGGGCCTGAGCTGTGTAGGTATGCCTCGAGTGATCCGCGATTTGCATATTCTAGAATCAGGTTGTAATTATTGCCCTGAATGTATGACCCAAAGCACTGAACTATGTGTTGTGATCGCATTCTGCTCATTGCGGCAAGGGTGTTAACTTCGGCGTCGAAGTGCTGTCGGGTGGCGTGAGTGAACGTCTTCAAAACAAATACTCGTTCCTGTATCTTAAAATCAGTCTGTATATGTTGAAAAAAGGGATAAGACTTGCCTGACGTGGCTCCTGCAAAGCACTGGCACTGTGCGAATGGTGAATTTCAACTTTGTAGCATTTCGCGATGCCACCCGTGTTGAGATTCCGTGCCCAAGCGAACGGAAGAATCTGAGGAGTGTCAAGTTTCCTCTTGTACATAATGTTTTGGCCAAGCTCAAGGGGACAGAAAGTCCATTGGTTTTTGTAGACACTCCTCAAAGCCAGCTGGAGATTGTCCCGTTCATCTGTCCCGTAAGGCCACTGCTCCGATATGGGCAAATGATCATCATTGATTCCTCTTCTACAGAACAATTGAAGGTACTGCGGCTGATCAATAAACATGAGGATCGAGAATACTCGTAGGGAGCGTTGGAAAATATGGTCCACCATGGAATCTGGAAGGGTGCAACATTGGAGTGCCCAACTTAGTCGCTCTGAGGTCCAGTAACGCTTCAACGCTTCGGATGGGACATAATTCCTTGCATGGCCTTTACCGTCCGTCCCAAATTTTGTCATAGTACTTAGAGCACGGCGAAAATGCTCCGTAGGCGACTCGGTAGAGATCATATCTGTGCTATCTCTTGCATACCTTGGGTTGAATGTGAAAATGCTTTGTATGCAAGCAAAGAGTGTGAAGAGGAGGCAGCAGACAAGGCTGAAAGGATATGGAAGTGAAGCAGCACACTTTGGTCCCGGCTTCCGGATGTCTTGACAAAGAATGCAGTTGCGTGACGCTGGTTGGGGACGGCTCAGCATAGGTTTGCCATGTGCTGAGGTGTGACTAGGCAGAATCCGCAGAAGCGAAGTGTCACACGAGACAGCGCCACAGTATAAACATGTCTGCAGCTGGGAAGGTAAATCTGCCGCAAAGGCGGCGAAGGCGTACAGCTTGCATAGAAGTTTGGGGCTGTGTCTGCCCTGTTCTGACGAATAAAGCTCACAGGAGGTAAACACACAGGGATGCACACACAAGCGACTGGCCAGATGGTCAGCCTTGGCATGTAGGCGGATTTCTGCACTCGTGAGCTGTCTACCCATCCATTCCACTCAAGTCCAGTAACCGGCCACTATTGTACCTTCTGAGGCGATTCAAAGCAAAAAATGCTGACACCGCATCTTGAAGCTTTCCAAGGCTTCTCCCAAGGCTTTTTTGTTCTCGCCTTGGGACCCACCTGCTTAGCTACTCAGCATACCATTACCTCGTCGACGAGTTTCGAACATGGCACCCTCCGCCTGTGGGAGCTTCTTTAGCAAAAATTCAATCTTCAACTCCTTGAAGTTCGGGTTGGGCTCTTGAGGGTCTTTCCACCTCCTCGTTCATTTGCTCAATCTGTACAAAGCGACCTTCATACTCCTTCAACATGGCTTTGGACCGACAGGACAAATTTACTAACAGCCTGGAAGATTCCAACATCTATCCAAAGAATTTACTCAATACTCACAATCCTATTGCCAATCTCTCTCGATATGCGAAAATGCTGAATGACCCGACGCACCGCCTTTTTGCTGCCCAGGATGCGCCGATTGAGTTCATTGAGATGCTTCCAGGCGATACGTGTAAGATGTTCCTAAAGTAGGGTACTTCATGCCCACGCTAACTGGTCTGGAGTTTTCGAAGCAGCGAGGATTGGAGATATCAAAACACACTTGGCACTTGATCGTCCAGACCCTAAATGTCGATTCGTGTATGTGTCTCTTTCTTCAGTCGTGGGGCATGGGCCCCGCTAACAAGTCGTTGATTAGGTTTCTCTACGCAAATCACGATCAAAGTCAGCTTGGGTGTTCAAAGGAGCAATTACAACATCTGCTTACCTATCACCAAGTAATGCCTGCTTTTCTTGACTTCATCTTCCCTTTTGGCGGAACTCCTTATTGTAACCTCAATCGCTTAAGTGGAATCCGACAACTCGACACAGTGCTTGATCAACATGACCTCCGAGAGGCTATCCCAAGACTTGGGAGGTCTGGTTCATGCATCAGTCACACCTTTCTATTGCACTCTCCTTCGGCAACTAACAAGCCGGTTGACGAGTGGTCGATTCGGCAAGCAGCGATCCATTACCAGTTCGATGTACAGACCGGACAGACTCTTTGGATTGTCACTCAAGGTGACGACAATCTTCTTGCTAGGTTACGGCGAATGGCTATCCAAGCTGAATCTCCACTTGCAAACTATTTCGCCGACCCTACCACCTCGTTTCGTCCGTCACTGAGCGTTCATGAACTGTTTTTCGAATGGTCCGTCGAGTCTTGGAGAGACTATATTGCACAGCTCGAAGGAGATCTAGAACAAGTGCGAAACAACATAATTGACGCTTCCATGAAGCCTTCAAAGCCGAACCCCGACCTTTCCGAGGATAATCCAGATGCCAATCAGACTCGTTACGGATCGTTGACAGGACGATACAACAGGCCACCCCTGGATCATTATCAGTACACGATACTTCTGAACGGCCTCGAGATGAAGATAATAGACACTCTTTGTATACTTGAACAGACCCACATTGTTCACGATGCACTTGCCATACACTTCCGCAAAATTATGGAGTATGAAGAGTTCCCGTCGCGTATGAAGGACATGGCATACTACGAGATCCTTCGGTTCTCAGAACGTGTTACCAACGCTCACGCAGAGCTCACGCTCCAACAGTGCCGCGCAGAGAGCCTGCTCCGCCGCGTGCAAAGCACTGTGTCCCTACTTTCTGCAATATTAGAACATGGGACCACTCTTCCTCACAACAACTACAATCGAATGCATGAATTTTCAGATCAGGAGAAGAAGGACTCGGTGTCGATGAGGGTGATAACAATGGTAACACTTATTTACCTACCAGTAACCATGCTGGCAATGTGGCTCTCGAAGCCTCTCAGCCTCGCAACATCAGATCAAATATGGAACCTAGCTTTCATAGTTTTCGCTTTCCTGATGGCTGCAATGGGTATTCTTTACTTCGGCACCCAGGTACGCAGAAATCGTTCGATTGGCGAGCGATGTTGTCGAAGCGCTGGGTTCAAGGAGAAGCAGGGCCACGGCGTCTAGTGGGGGAAAGGGGTTGTTGATATATACAAAAGAAGGGTGCAGTAAAATCAGACTTCATAATCCAATCATAAATTATACTTGTTCACATATCGCTCTCCTTTCCCCGGCAAAGCTTATCTATCGCTAACTGATCCGCTATTGGCCAAGATTTTGCGTCAGGGTGATGCTTGATGTCTTGGGCTTTGGCGAGGATGAGACGTAGTTGCGATGGAAATGGCATGTCATGATTTTGTTACCCAGGAAGATACTAGGGAAAGATGCGTCATTTTGAGGAGAAAGAAGGAGCGTAAGAAACCAGCCCGACCATGAATTTGCATAATGGCATCCAAGCAAGCAGAGCAACTACGAGATTTGGCTGGACTCTAGCGAGCATGCAGTATTTCTAGGATGAACAAAGAGCTTTCGTAATTTCGTTGTCTCCTCCTCTGCGATAAACGCAGCCTGTTGGCTACAACAGCATTTCTAACAGCGCTAGCGCATACATAGAAAGAAAGCTACCACATCAGACCATTAATCAGGAATAAAACACCTTGATACTAATATGCGTTTCGAGGTACTTTGGTAGGCCCCCATCTGCGCCTGTTGGGCCTGCGCCTGCACGGCGGCCAAGGCGTGGTCATGCTGTCTTTGAGGTAGGTCATTAAACCAGGGATGTTGCAGAGCCGCTGACGCTGAAACTCGCATCTCTGGTGGGAGTTGGAGCATGTTGCTGAGAAAGTTGAGACCAACGTGATCTACTTATGGGAGAATAAGATATAGATCTGTTCCTACATCCTTCCTACAGCCCTGGCATAATATTCAAGAGCTTGATCTGCCATACATTCAGCAGGGCCATTGCACTCTAATGAAACGTACTTTACTCGATAACTCTTGTTAGCGACACAACTGTCACTTCTCAACCTTTTGAGACTTATTCAACATGCACCCAGCAAAGTCATGTGCAAGTCCCATTCCCCCTTTCCTTACCGAATAAATAGATTATGAAATACTTCTCCACGCCCAGACCAAACACACATGCGAGTCCCACGAGCTTAATCCGCCCTCGGCAACAAGTGGCCAGCTGAAAACAAGCTCTAGAACCGTTTGCGCCACGACCCAACATGTCAGAGAGGAAAAAAAAAAGAACTAAATGCAAGCTTCGAATTATGGCACCTAATTCCAGCCTCAAATCTCGAAATTCGGCTACTGCGCATCTTCATTTCCACACAGGCGTGGTGCGCCATAACTAGCCACAAAAAAAACTTTGCAATCAACCCTACCGTATTCCCTTCCCCACCCTTCCCGCAAGAAGCAAAAGATGCATGTGATGATCATCTGTTTTGAAACGCGCAGGCCATTTGATCAAAGTCTAATGCTCAGATTGAAGAATGTAACTCTTGCCAAGAGAAAGTAGAGAGATGTGGGAGGGGAAGGGTTTTGCTGGGCGTTGTCCTTTGTGCAAGGTGGGCGTGCGAGCGTGCGTGAGTGGTAAGTAACTCAGGCGATTTGCGTGACTTTCGCAAAGGCAAGTCCAGATAGTGCAAGTTTCTAGTTTAGCACCGTTAACACACAAACATGGGCACGATAAGGACTATTTTACTACTCTCGGAACATACCGAAATACTTCGCGTTTGCATAGATGATTAGTGGGCAAATCTTTTTCTCTCGCCCGTTTCACGTCGTACCATGTGGTCTGCTGCTGTGCACCGCCTCGAATGCAACCCTCGTGCTACACTCGCGTTATGGCTGTGCAATGGACCCCCCAGGATATGCCGTGCAATCCCCCACAAGAACTAAAAAGGTCAGCTGTTTCAGGTACAAAGAGACACTATGCCGAGTCCCGGGGTGCGAATTTCGATCTTCAGCGGCAGAGGGTGGTGATTGGATGTTGATCAGCATTTCATGTCACGGCGCAGTGTGGTGATTGGTGCGCAAATCTCAGATCTCCAATTGATGAGGCGTGTTTGAGGTACATTGTGTGACACCAGTGGGCGATCGTGAGAGGGTCTTGTGAGTGACCTGACGGCTTCTGTTCAGCGAAGCGCTTTCTAGCAGTTTAGTATGTCAAGTTGGCGCATCGATTGGCTCGAAAGGTTTATGACTATGAGAGGCTATAATTTTGGTAGGCTAGGCTAGGCTGGGTGGTAGATAGTAGCTAGACAGGTTGGGCATGTGGTGACGGCTATGGGACAGAGCACATGTAGGGAATGGCAGGACAGAACTAATGCCCTAAGGTTAAGGTGGTAAGGAATGGCATGGACGCAGATTACCGTCCGAGATAACAAACAAATGAGTGACCGTGTTGCCCATGTTGCGCCAGGATGGAGATATGTAACATCCCATTTGATTGCCGGTATCTAATACCCCTAGACGCCAGATAGTGTGAATGAAAAAGTCGGAGTTATATAACACAGAAGGAAAAGGCTTCCACAACCCAAGCCTTCCTGTCCAACGGCATGTGGCCGTTGTGTACTGAATTGCAACGGGCTAAAACGCAAGATGCTTCTTTCTTACTCTCGTCGTCAAGCGTAATCGCACCCCTTAGTGCGAGACATGAGATGGGGGAGATTATGTGAGTGTGGTATCGGGGGTATTGAAGTATTCGTTGGAGAGACCTCCAGTCGTGAGAGGAGAAACGGCATGGCAAGGGGAGAGGATGAGTTGTTATGCCGATTGCCATTGTTAACGGGCTCATACGTTGGTGACCTGGGCCATGTTAGCATCATGATACATCACTCAGGTCCCTGTGATTGGCATACCTTCAATATCCGCCTCGAGTAGTCCTCATTGTCTGCAATGCTGCCGTTGCTCTGCCTCCTATCTACGAAGCTCGGGTCCAGACGCGAGTCGTTCATTGACGAGTTGCTGGTGTGTAGCTTGCCGCCATTAACGAAGGAACTGACGTTGGCGGCATTGCGACGATAGTCTTCCTCGGCCTGGCGTTGACGTCTGCGTCGCAGCAAGAACCAGATGCCAAATAGCAGGGCAGCAAGTCCTAGAATACCGACGACGACGCCCACCGCTATGGCAATTGTGTTGGGTTTGCTGTCTCCCTTAGGGGCCGCTGTTGGAGTGCTCGTCGCAGTAGACTTGGAGGCTGATGTTGGACCAGCACTCGATGGCTTTGTCGACGAGGCACTGGGATCGGGCACGTAGTTGTCGACCCTGTTTCTTGTTACGCCAGTGAGTGCGACCCATAGTACGCCGGGTCCACCGCCTATCAGTGGTCAGTTGGGTGTGGGATCAATATTGCGCAAGTCACGTACAGTCATAGTTCTTTTCTCCTCCACATGACGTGTCGCATGTGCTGTTGTCAATCTGCCACTCCTTTGCAGGAAGCTTGTCACCACAATAGCAGTTTGAGCCATCCGACATGCCAAAGACATTCTTGCCCTGTTCGATACAGACGAGCTGACAGTTGCCAGGACTTTGGAAGACATACGGGCCGTGGTCCTCGAGCGGAGTGCCTGTCTCGAAGCACCCAATGTTGACGATTTGACTCGCTGGTAGAGTGACAGTCGGAGTTGTGAGGGGGTTCTTGACGGTTGGGGTTGCCGACGAAGCAGTGTCAGCGGCCGCCAGTGCAAGTATCGAAGCCGCTGCGAGGGCGGACGCGAATCTGATGAGGACCATGACTGTGGAGCTGATGGGTTAGATGAGGATGGTCGTGAACGGTGATGGCAAACGCCCGCCTTGTGTGCCAGCGGATGTGGGCTGCGTGTGTCAGCGGCGTGTGCGTTGGCAGTCACTGCGAGTGAGTCGTACCTTCCGTCTATGTACGCAACGGTGCACACATGCAAGGCCCTCCTGGCCGTCTTCTTTGATGAGAGTCCGAAGTGAGGGTGTGAGTTCTGTATAGCGGCTCGTAGCGCGAGTATGGGCGTGGTGAGTAGGTATGGGGTCGGGAAGATGGCAGTCGATGTCGTGGAGTGGTAGATGACAGCCGCGTTGCAGTTCAGCAGTGGACTCGCTCAGCGATGCCCTCGTCTGCTGGATGTGAAACGAAGCGTGTTGGGTCACGGCTCTTGGGGCCCCGTGGAATGCAGTGTTTCGTGTTTCACCCCTTTCTCTCGGGGCGACGCAAAAGGAATGTATCGTCGGGGGGGCGTGGTGGTGGTCGATGAACAAAGAGCGGTCGAAAGGCACAGAGAGAGACGAACAATAACGAACGTGGATGTCGACAAGGACAGACTCGGGTGGGTTACGAAGCAGAAACGAGGAGGAGGCTCGGGCGTGGGAGTGGGTCGCGAGGTGAAGAGAGAATCAGGAGGACGCCCAGTTAGGCAAGAGCGAAATTAGCGCTACCCTGGTCAGACTGCCGCACGCCCGCGCCGCCAATTACCGCGACGTTGGCTTGTGGTTGGCAGCGCTGCGGTGGGTATATTGCTGTGTGCCTCTAATAATACGGGCCTGCATCTTGTCACTCTGGCCGTCGTGCTGCATCGCGGCCGGGACAGCACAGCAGCACACGCTCTGCTGCCAGCCTCGAGCGCGACGAGCAACAGCGACAGCGACAGACTGATCCAGCCGGCATGGCCGATACGCACAAGGGCCACGTAGGGGCGTTCCTGATGGACAGGCACAAGCACACTCCGGCCAGTCAGCTTGCCGTGCCTGGCGATGGTGACAGGCCTGTCCCCCGCCGTTGAGCGCCCAGCGCTGCCATTCGTTTCACCCAGCAGCCACAACCACGCGCAACCACACGCAGGGGGAATAGCCAACCGCGCGGCCACCCCAAAGCGCTCACGGCGTCGTTGCTGTACCTCGACGCCTCGTCGCCGCAACCGTGTCGATGTGCTTGTCGTGGCATAGCCTGCGGTCGAGATCTCCCAGTGCTCTCCCGCTGTTGCGTGGGATTGCCAGTCCTGTCACCGCGAGCTGAGATGGGCCTTGCGGCCTATGAGGGCTTGGTGACGACGTCTGCCGTGAGCTTACTGTGGGAACTCAATAAATTGAACATGTAAAGGCCTGCAAGCGTTCGGCCGGCCTTCGCAGCAAGTGAGACGGAATCCGAGTCTGCATGCATGGCCTAAACCGTTCGCTGCCCTCCACATGTTGGCACCGGCTCTGGATGCGGACATGTCCATTAACAGAACTGCCCTCTCTGCCCTTGCATCTCACTCGCATTGAGGCCAAGTTCCTTCAGAATTTAGACACATGTCCCAGATCCTTGGGCAACTCCAGGCTGTATCGGGATGCGAAACGCTCTTGTGCTCCTTCGTTCCCAAGATTCTTGGTCGCCCCAGATTCGGCCACCCAGCCAAGTCACGTGGTCATAGGTCACGTGCATCTTTGAAGCTCCAAATATGCCCAGCTCAACACCAAGCTGCAGCAGGAAGCTCATCGATGACCACCACCCCGCTTGATGCGCCACCCGCCCATTGCCTGCCGCCGAGCAGTGCAATCCCTCCAATCCCCCGCGCCGCAGCACATATGGATCTCTGACGAGCAACTCTCCGTCGCTGTCAATCGATTTTTTCGCACCACATGTCCCAATCAAACACGCCATGGCAGCCATGTCCCGGGCCCATTGGAAGCCAGGAGGAGGGCGACCAAGCGTCGAATGACTGTATCAGCCAGCTTTTATCCCCAGGACAACTTTCCGCCGCCCTTCAGCCTCGGTGCGCTGTTCGGCTTCCGCAAAGATTCCCAGCCTTCGTGGAGATATGAGCCGCCATCATTTCCGCAGAATGGCAAGCCATTGGACTTAGGTATATTTTTGCAAGCTTCAAGGCTTCTGATATATTTGAGATACTAATTCTTCGTAGCGCCCGACAAGTTAAGCCTGCAATCGCCTCTCCCTCCTGCATCACGCGTAGAGTCTGCGCCATCGCTCAATAGTCCTTTTCCAACTGCGGTTCCATATTCTTCGTCGCTGGACATTGCACAAACGGTTATTCAACATCCAGGGTGGGAGTCATTGACTGCAACGGGGGCCGAGATTCATGATGCTAAACAAGCCTCATCTGATGTGGCTGATTATGAGGCATGCTTCGAGACCTTCAAATCGCGGGTTGCACACGCAAGCGATTTATCAGTGATTGAGCGGAATCGGCTCTTGAGCGCTACCTATCAAGCGTGCTGCCCTTCCCACCCCGATGCCTGGATCTACAGCGTCATGGTTGTGAAGCATCTCATGGAGTGTAAATGGGACCCCGCGCCAGTGTTTCGCGGAGATTTTACTTTCGTGATTCCACCTACCTATACTACTGAGAATCAAGATCTCTTGGAATGTTTGGAACAAATATCGTCGTGGTATCCGCACAGCCTGCAACATTATCACCGGCTGTACCTAAAGCTAGCTAAAGCAGCATCGTGTGCGACGACGTCGGCAACCCCCATGCAGGATTCTCAGCTCCTTTTGTTGATACGACAATTGTGGCGGTCTGCCTGTTCGCAAAGCACAAAGACTGAGCATTCGGTAGCAGACCTGCTGCGAACAGTCGCCAGCAAACTCATGGACACTCACTGTAGTCGGCCACTGCAGTCTATCCTGGCGAACGCCACTGGAGCAGATCATCATATCATGCGTTTGATTGTGTCTGGTTCAGAAAAACGAGCATGGTTTCCAGCTGCCGAGAAAGTCCTTTCCTGTATACCACAGGAACGACTCGTCGCCTTCGTACCCTCGACCACCTCACGTTTCGTCAACATGATCGAGAATAAGACACGATTTTCTAAAAGCACTTATAAGCACCGTTTGAGTACATGGCTGAAGCTTATCCATCGCGTTGATACCTTATCCGTGCTGTCAGATTTGGCCATGGCGCAAATTGCGAAGCACGTTTTTGCTATCCAGGCGCCCACATACGTCGGGCCGGATTTGTTGCTTGATGCCTTACTAATTAAGCATACCTATCAACACACTTTGTGTGAAGCCTCAATCGAAAGGTTGTCTAGTCTCATCGCTTCTTCCGCCACCCGTACACTAGAACACGGATGTCCAGTGAGAGTGGAAGACTCGCTAGCGCTCCTCTTCTCACAAATAGAGCGAGAGTCATTGCCGTATCAAGTTCTGGCAGAACCCACCGTAGCTCTCGTTGTCCAACATGCGGACTTGGGCCTGATCCTGCGGTTTTTGACTGCAATGGAACGGCAAAGATTAACAATGCGCGATGCCTCGATCGTGGACAGACTTATCACCAACAAGGTGGCTGTGATACAGCAGCGGGCGCGCCCTTCAGGGGAAATAGAGCGTCAACACGATGCATTTGCCTTACGCACGTGTCAACGAATCTTCGAGGTTCTTAGCAAAATCATTGCTCCGTCTTCTGCGATTCCGCTTGTTGTAAAGCAACAGACGTTCATCACATTACAAGCCCAGCGCCAGTTCAAACAAATTTTGGATCGTGCTCGAGCAAACCACGCTCTGCCACTTACATATCGCAACTTGACCGCCAACGCACCACTTCAGCAGCAAGTTGATTTAATTCACCAACTCGCCCATCACTATTCGCTCGACACCACACGCTCCTACCTTGAGACTTGCCGTGCCGTCTACTACCTCTATAACTACCTTCGTGGACATTCCCTCCCCATTGGCCCGCTTTTCACCAAAGCTGTCGTTCGCGTTTCCATTACCCGCCCTTTGGTCGAAAATCGCTTCGTCAGTGCAAGACGCTTGATCTGGGTGTGCCAGCTCGTAGCCAAGGTGGAGGGCGAGGACGTGGCGAAGAGGATTGAGAATGACTTCTGGCACTGGAGAGGCGATTTGCTAAGATATGCCAAGAGTGTGTATGTGCGTGTGGGTGGAGATTCCAAGGGGAAAGCGCATATTGGGACTATGAAAAAGCTAGGTTTGATATGAATTTAGTGGACATGGCTTGTGTATCGAATGTTGTAGATAGAGGTCATTGGTGAGAGGACATGGAGACACTTCACTTGCCATAACATATGTATACTTATGCAATCACAACAACCGAAGTTTTTGTCCTCGACCGTAGTATTGATGAGGTGTGAGAGACTGAATGTGAACACCCGGTGTCTATAGATGCTAGTTCACGAGATAGAAGTGCGCCAACCAAGATTCGGTAAGTCCGGCGTGCCACTGCTTCCATGCTTAACGTCCATTTCATTACCATGTAAGCGAACAAACTACACTGTATTTGACAAAAGTGGAGTTTTGTAAAAGTACAAGGGGACATCCTTCTCTCGTCACCTGGGCAGCATCTGATTCTGCGACCCGCTTACATTATCCGCGCTTCCGCGTGAACCGACGTCATCCGACACAAGCCTCACAAAAGCTAGAAACTTGAACGGCCAGCAAAACGCAGGGGGGCTGGTATTGAATTATCAACCTTTCGCTGATCAGCAGCTATCGCAACTGACTCAAGAGGTGTTCCATGTTCTTGGTCGACTTCGCCGGGCTCGCATACCGACTGTCGCAGCATTTGCCTTGGAAGCAGACTCATATTGGACGAGAAACCCGACAGCAACAAGGTTATTGAATCATTGGCTGGTGTAAAAAGGCAAGATGGAACAAAGCGCTCCACCGCCTAGGCCCACCGTCGATCAACTGCGACATGTCGCAAACAACTATCCTATTATTGACAATCATGCGCACAACCTCATCCTTCCAACACACTCGGACACCATACCGTTCGAAACCATCACCACAGAAGCGCAAGGACGGGCGCTAAGAGACACATTCAAGTCCTTACCCCATTTGCGAGCAGCAAAACAGTTGCGCAAACTCTACGAATGCAGCGAAGATGCAGATTGGGAGGACATCTTGGAGCAGAGGGTCGAGTGGCTGCGGAGCGACCCGGAACGACTGCATCGCCGGTGCTTTGAAGGCGTTCACGCTTTGTTGATCGATGATGGACTCGCCGGTCCAGAGAAAGTGTATCCGTATGGCTATCATGATCGATACACAAAAGCTCCCAGCAAACGTATCGTGCGCATCGAGACTGTTGCTGAACGCTTGATGGAAAGCATTGTGCTGGATGCTAGTGAAGATGATTTGGGAAAGGCCAAGTTTCTGCCCGATACCTGGGTGGCTTTCACAGATGAGTTTGAACGCGAGATTCAGGAAGCCGTTCAGGATCGTGAAGTCGCTGGATTCAAGAGCGTCATTTGCTACAGGACGGGTCTTGATATCGAACCGGACTACGAACAAGCTGCAAGAGCCGTCGGTCACCCTTTCGAGCGTTATGTAAAGGCCTGTATTCGGAAACGAAACTACAGGATCGAAAAGAAAGCGTTGAACGACTATCTGGTTCTACGGACACTGGAAATCATCTCCGAACGACTGCCGCACTCAGATGCCTTGGCCAAACCGTTCCAACTTCATACTGGTCTCGGCGATAACGATATCAATCTTCTCGAATCAAACCCAGCATATCTGCAACCTCTCATAGAGAATTATCCGAGTGTTCCTTTTGTGCTGCTTCACTCAGCATATCCGTACACTCGCGAAGCAGGATACCTTGCAACAGTGTATCGCCATGTTTACCTTGATGTGGGCGAAGTGTTTCCCATGGTCAGTAGAGACGGCCAACGATCGATTCTGCATCAAGCAATGGAGTTGGTACCAGGTAGCAAGCTGCTCTATTCTAGTGACGGACATTGGTTCCCTGAGACATTTTGGTTGGCGAACCTACAGTTCCGTGAAGTGTGGCTCGAGGTGTGTGGTACAGACAATGGTATTTCGCACATGATTTACTAACAATCACAGCTGCTTGTCGAATACATTGAAAAGGGTGATCTTACTCCGCATCAAGCTATCGCTATGACAAAAGACATCCTCTTCAACAATTCCAACAACCTGTACGATCTGCGTTGCGAAGCGGCATTTGACGAGACGATCCAAGAAGTGCCTAAGCAAATCGCATACAATCCGAAGCCGACTGCGCAATCACCATACCGGTCGACGTCAGCTCCCCCACCATCCCAAGAGCCTGGTCTGGGCAGTCGAGCAGCAACTTTCGATACCGCTACCGCACGACCTGCGTCTCCTTATTCGCCTACCTTTCCTCCTCCACCTAAAGTCCCGAAGGTGTATGATATCCAGCTATTTGACAAGTTCGAAGAGCGTAACCCCGATGTCAAGTTCATCTACGTCCAATGGCTCGACTACATGTCTACCGTCCGTGCTCGGATTGTTCCCATGAAAGAGTTCTCTAGAATGGTTCGTGCAGGGGAGCGGATTGGGATTTCGCAAGGCAACACAGGAACTTTGCAAAACGACACACTTACACCTGTTGTCAACACCACCGGACAAATCTACGTAGAGCCAGATCTTCGCTCTCTGCGCCGAACCCACAACAAAGATCCCTTGCCGTCCGCAACCGTGCTCTCTTACTGGCGCTCCGAGTCTGGAAATGCGATCCGTGAGTGTCCGCGAAACAACCTCGAGACACTCATCAACACGCTCCAATACACTCACGCCACAACTCTCCTCGTTGGCTTTGAGATCGAAGTCACTTTCCTCTCCCGCAATGCCGACAACGCCTCACAGCCGTACTCTCCCCTGACTAAAACGCATGCCTGGGGTACTCTGACCCCTGAGCAGTGGCTCCAGCTTCCCTTTTTGTCGGAAATAGTGTTGGGATTGGAGGAGATGGGCATTGAAGTGCAGCAATTCCATGCCGAGAGTGGACAGGGACAGTATGAATTCGTCTTACCACCCAGCCCGCCGTTACTGGCGGTGGACACGTTGATCCAAGCAAGACAGGTCATCGCACAAATAGCATCACTCCACGGCCTTCGAGCTACGCTACATCCAAAGCCGTTCCAAGGCATCGGCACAGCGGCCCACGCGCACATTTCTCTGAACCCACCGGATCGCGACATGGCGTTCTTCGTTGGTGGCGTACTCGCCCATCTGCCAGCTCTCTGCGCCTTTACAATGCCGGAAGCTGTCAGCTATGGACGCGTTGTTGATGATCACTGGTAAGCATTTTTCTTAAGAACCGCTGGTGAGACAACAACTGACTTAATTTAGGACGGGAGGCACCTGGGTCGGCTGGGGAACGCAGAACCGCGAAACACCACTCCGCCGCGTCACTTCCGGGCGCTGGGAGATCCGCTGTCTGGACGGCTTAGCGAATATGTATTTCGCCCTGTCTGCTATCATCGCTGCGGGTCTGCTTGGTCTATCCTCTTCCGCAAACCAACCCCAACTCGAATTCCCCCAGCGTGATGTCCAAGTTAATCCCTCGACGCTGGACGAAGCGGGTCGCGCGCACTACGGAATCACACAGAAGATGCCAACGAGTATCGACGAAGCGCTTGCTGCTTTGGCAAATGATGGCGTGTTGAACGAAGCGTTGGCGCAGGGGCTGGTGCAAGACTATCTCGCGATGAAGGAGAGTGAAGGGAAGATGCTAGAGCGGATGGATGAGCGGGAGAGGAGGATTTTCCTGATTGAACGGTACTAACGCCATGGATTTTCTGATCAAGGTAGCGAGGGTACTACAGATATTAGTTGTTTTTGGCTCCTATTTTTTTTGGTTTAAGATTTGGGGTTTTATTGTTTCTGTTCCTCCGCTGGAATGATCTGATATCCTTTAACGACTTAATGAATTGAGATTTTGTTTTGAAACAAGCAGTGCAGATTATGTTCAATCCTTCAATATGGTTATTCTTCCCATATTTGTACTTTGTTGGTTTGATATCAGCTCATACCAGCACCGTGGGTTATGTTTGTCGACGCATGCTTCTACTGATGATGATTTCAATATTGATACACGCGAGGACTAAGAAAGATTGAACATCAACACATATAACGTGCTGAAATAATTCAACATCAATTGTCAAAATTAATGTCTCGCTCATACCATTCTTCTTCCTCATCTTCACCATGTCACATCGATCTCTGTCCATCTAACAAGCTTACTATTCCCCTGTTCTCCCCCCACCACTTTGCACACCACTCGCACACAACCCCAGTCCTCAGCAACCAACCAACCAACCAACACAATTCCCTCATTTAATTCTGCACATTCTGTTCATCGCAGTGATATTAAATATACTCCTCACCCCACCCACTGCCGTGTTTCTATCCAAGTATACTACTCTATCACACGGGTGTCTACGCTATGTTCACATTTAATCAGTGCAAAGAAGGATATTTCATATATGTTAATCATGTTGCGAGGTATATTGTTGTGATATTTATGGAAGCACAGGTTCACGGGAAGAGTGGAATTAGAGGCGTGCATATATGCCTGATGAAATGTAAATTTTGCAGAAAAGCAGGGAGTGGAGACTGATATCGTGGACGGGGGTTTGAATTTGCTTCCGCTGACATACATAGATATATATCAGAATATACATTCAAGTAATTGGGGCTTCGATGTGCCTCTGTTTCACATGCTTTTTGACTGGTACAGCATAAAACAAAAATCAAATAAGAATTAAACAATTGTATTCCCAGAGATCCAAGAAAAATTAAAGAAAGTTCACATGTCGCATTTCAATTGTGCAGCAGATTTTTTTTATCAAAATGTACAGCAAGAATTACAGCTCGTTCTAGTATTCCGGTTTCTCAAAACCCTGTCCTCACTGCATCAAGCGATGCTTCTCTTCAACGGGAATATCCAGTCCGCGCAAGCTATGCAAGAAAAGTCAAGTTCCACACCCATAACCATATTGCTGAATTGTTTACAGCAAGATCATAGCCATGCCGGAGGCAACAGCACCAACGACATACATGCCGAGGCCGAAGACTCCAGTGCTGAACTGGGGAACGGAGAGACCTGCAGCAGCGCCCTGGGAGCCGGCTGCGGCGCCGTTTGAGCCAGTGGCCTTGGGGGCAGAGCTAACGACACCAGTGCCGTCAGCGCCAGCCTCCTTGAGTAGTGCCGAGCAGCCAGAAGCGGAAGGGGTGGCGACTGCTGCCTTTGTGGTAGCCTTGCCCTTGAAGCCGCAGCCGCCCTTGACAGCGTCGGCATAGGCGTTGACAGCGAAGGAAAGCTGCTCCTTGTTGGAGCACATGCCGTACGCGCCATAGGGGCCCGAAGTAGCGTTCTTGTTGATGCCCTGGCAGTACTCGCCATTCTTCTCGCCGCAGATGAAGCCAAACATGTCACCGTAGTCCTTCTCGCCAACCTTGTCTGCGACAACGCAGCTCAATGTCTCGAGCATGCAGCTGCAGAGCTGAGCATTGGCAGTGGGAGGAAGAGGGTCAGACTCGGCTTCCCATTTGCCCGCTGTGACCTTGGGGCATGAGGCAGCGGCAGTGTTGCTGGGGTTGTAAGCATCCATCTTGACGCCGCTGGGAGTGGCCTTGGCGATCTCTTTGGACAGGTTGTCAAAGTCCTTGTTGGTGGAGACCTTGCCGTTGTTGATGGTGGCGAGACCTGTGAAAGTTAGCAGTGCAACCAAAGTATGCGACTGGATTCAGGACTCACCGAACTTGTTTTCCTCCTCAAAGTACATGTACACAATACCACCAGACCACACGCCAGTCATCTGCTTGCCGTAGAGAGCACCAACTTCAGTGAACAGACGGGGGCGGGGTGTGTTGCAACCATATTCGGCGAAGAAGACGGGCACGTTGTACTTTTCAAAGTTCTTTGTCTGAACATCGAAACCAGACTCGGTGAAGGACGAATCACCGCACCACGAGTAGATGTTGTAACCCCAGAAGTCGATAGCATCCTCGGTGTTGCCGCAGTCGAAGTAGTTGGCCATGTTCTCACGGATATCAGCATCGTCGTTGGTAGCATACCCGACACCGATTGGGCGATAGTTCTTGCTCTTGATGTAGGCCTTGGTGTCACGAACCGCCGCCTTGACGAAAGCGCTGGCGACTGTGTTGTTTGGCTGATTGGATACTTCGTTACCGGCAAAGAAACCGAGGGTGTTGGTGTACTTCATCAACTCATCGACGACGCTGGTGTAGCGCTCGTAGAGCTCTACGGTCCATCCTGGGTCGTCACGGTTGATCGAGTTTCCAGGCTCAGACAAGTCTGCAATGACATAGATACCGGCGTCAGCCAAAGCATCCATGCACTCCTTGTGGTCCTTGGCAGGGTCAATGGCGTAGACACGGATTGTGTTGGTCTGGAGCTTCTTGAGGAACTCGATGTCGCGCTTGCATGATGTGGCATCGGCAAGAGGATCGGTGATCTTGAGGCTGTCGGTGTCGGTTTGCGATGTGTTGGAGTTGATTTCCTCTGCTACATGTGAGCGTCTCTCTCCCAGTGTGGAGTAGTGTGTGAGGCAGCGTACGTTGGTATGCAACACCCTTCATGAAACTGGGATGGCGTTAGCATGGCTACGGTGTGGTTTGTTTGGGCAGTGCTTACAATTGTGTGCCATTGGTCTTGTAGAAGAACTTCTGGCCCTGGACGTTGTTAGTTTCCGCGATGGCGTCTGCAGTGCCACCTCATACCTTGATGACGATCGGGTCGACGGCGGCCTGCACGCCGGCTAGCAATGCAGTGGCAGCAATAAGACCGCGCATAGTGATGGAAAAGCTACAAGAAATTGTCCAAGATGTGTCGAAGGTGTTGGCAAGAGCTTGGTGTCGAGGCGCCGAGAAATGAGGTGAAAGAGCGTGTAGAAGGTGTTTTGGAAAGCGGGCGGCACGGGCAAAGAGTGTGGCGCAACAGCAAACGGTGCTGTATGCGATAATGAGTATTAAAAAAGGATGTAGCGACGGACTGGTCAAACAGAGAAATCACTTGAGAAACAGCTCTGAGGCAGCCAGAGTGAAAGAGTGCGAGGTCCACAAGCTTCGCCCAAGAAGGATCGGCGAGAGTGGTGAGCGTTCCCCTGACTAGCCCTGTTTCGCATTCCTGGCCCGAGCGTCCATGTGACAGCCCTCTGATTGCTGGAACATCACGTCTCAGGTTGAAAAGAACTTGGTGATGTGCGATCCTACTGCTCAATGGGCGCTCGATTGAGGGCCCAGTGTGTCCATCGCTGAGGAGACCTGAAGAATCAGACGCAATGCCATCCCAGATCAGACTTCACGGTGCACAAATTCAGGCAAACCGACGCGTACGCCCAATTTCGCTCTGCTCCACCCCACCGAGAGCCGCCCGCCCCACTGCGGATCGTGTTGCTAATTTTGACCAGAGCATGTCATTGCTTGTAAAGTGCACAAAAAGTCACGTTTTACGATGCCGGGTGGTGCCGGTGCCGTGTTGGATGTGCGAAGAATGATTGAACATCTCATGGATTGTGAGACGGGGGTAGCTGGGCTGGCGAGCAAGCGCGCAACGCCCCAGCGTGTTACACACAGCCTCGTGGTGTGGTCTTTTGCGGAGAGACCGGTACCTGAGGTCGCGTGAGAGTTGTCTGCAGCTGAGACGTACCTGTGGCGAAGTCGCGCATTGCGTTGAGGCGTCCAATCGAACAGCGGGTGCCGAGATCATCCGCATGGGCTGTTCCAGCTGCTGCTCGCCTTGCCCGTGTCTGGGTCGGTTCCAGACGAGGATTGGATATCGCCGTCATGGAAAGCAGATCCTTCGCGCCAGATGTTGGCTTCCTCGAGGCGGAAATGGCCAGGAGGGAGCGCAATTCGCTGAGATTTCCACCAAGGGAGAGTGCGGAGGTTTTATTCAGAGCCCACACAGGGTGGAGCTCTGGACAGGCTTCTGCTGGTTCCTGCATACTCGGGCGTGTGTATTCGAGCTCCCATCCACACTGACAGGCTCTAGCCAGACTAGGTGGGACGCATGCATGAAGCGTGCATGCCAACGCAATGATGAGCTCAACTGCAATAACCGGCTTATGATCCAATTTTGTCGCGCTGTAACAGGCTCATTCGCCTTGAGCTCAACGTGCAGAAACAGGACGGACTAAATTAGCAGGCCGACCAGGCCCCATGTCCGAAGTCATGGCCAATTTCGTCACTCTGCGATAGCGTTCGCAGCAGCAGCAATCTATCCGCCTGCAGGGCTCAGGAGTCAAAGATTTGTTGCTGACCAAGTACTTTTTTAATTGAACGGCGTACTCGGATCCAGGACAGCCAGGAGCCGTGGAGCGGAAGTGAGCGGGCACAGAGCAGCCGGTGTGTGTCCGGCGCCAGCCTCAACAGTTCACTGGCGGCCATCAGCCCCCTTAGCATTGCGACACGCAGCAACGGCTGACTAGGATTCAGCGGGAGGGCGCCACGTCGCGATTGGATACGCGATAAGAAAACCCTATCGCTATCGGCGTCAAAGCAACCGGGCAAAGCTGGCAGAGCCAATCCTGATGCCGGTCCGGTAGTTTCGCTTTGATCAACGCCCGTCTTTCCACCGTTGTTGGTCCTGTTGGTGTGCGTGTGCGTGTGCCTGCTGGTGTGTGCTGCATTGTCGGATGTGACGACTGCCAGCAATGGCGAGAGTATGGGGAAGGCACAGCGACAGAGTGGCCTCGCTCGATGGAGCGGCCGTGAGGATCCCCAAAGCCAACGGCAAATATTGACGACATGCATGTCCATTTGGGGAGGGCGACATTATCGATATGCAGCAGATCGGGGATGCCAGCCGGGTGGGATTGGCGAACTTGATTTTGGTCGCCCCAGCATTCCTGTCTCACGGCCAGCGCCCATGGCAACGCGAGCACACGGCGGGCACACAAAGAGCGCAGGTTGGGAGGGGCCTTGTGTGCTCGACGAGGAGGACAACGCCGCGCATTTGTACTGCGTAATTGTGTGCTCCTGCTCTGTGGCTCTGGGGGGGTTCACAGTGGCAACATCCACAGCCCTTGGTGAAGAGCTGGCGAAGGATACCCATGCACCGCGCCTCTGACGGCGTTAGGCTAGCTTGGCGTGGAGCCTTTCATTTTCAGGGGAAACTCGTAAAAAGCTCTTTGCCTGCCCATCCGCATTCCACACCGTCGCTCACTCCACCCCCAACACCCTCCTCCTCTCCCTCCTCGCCTTGTCCCCTGCCTCTCGTTTTCTTTGCGTGAGGCTTTGTTTTTGTGCGTGTGTGTTTGCGGACCATCGCCCGCCCACAGTTCCGAAGGGGAGCCGCATCCCGCCCACCTAATACACAAAGTTGGCACCAGCAGCAGCAAGCGCCGACTCGCCGCGCGTCTCTCCTGGCAACCACCGCAACCACCGCAACCACCACCACCACCTGCAGCTGCATCCAGCGCTATCCACTCGTTAGCACCATAAACACCCTTCCAAAGACACTCGCTCGACAAATAGGCACGAGCTCTCCCAGCTTGTGCAACCTCGACACCGGGACAAACACCTGGCGTCTGTTTCACCTCCACCGCCAATTGCCTCCCTCGCTCCCCACCCAACCGCGACAACAACACTCGTTCACACCCATCTCCGCTCGCATACCTGCGCAGCCCGTATCTTCCGATCCACTCCCGCAGCTGGAGCCAATTAATCAATTCTGCCGCTCCTAATGCCCATTGTTTGAGGTACGCTGCTCCGACTGCTCGTGTTTCAGCTCTTGCCAGGCGCCCCGGATAAACACAGCTCACTAACAAAAGTGTCTCACAGGTTCTACATTGCAACTTAATCACTCCCCAAGATGTCGGGACATCCACAGGGAGGTCATTACGACGACGGCTACGGCCACGACCAGCGTCAGCCTCAGGGCCAGGGTCAAGGTCAGGACTCGTACTATCACGACGATCAGTACAGCCAGTACCACGACGATGCCCGCGGCCAGCAGGGTCAATACCAGCAGTCAGGCGACGCCTACTACGACGAATCGTGCGTCTCAACTTCCTGTATTGTTTCCATGCATTAAACCGCTAACATTGCCGCAGAGCCTATTATGACGGCCAGCAGGGCGGCCAGTATCAGCAAAACGGCAATGGATACTATGACGACCGAGGTCAGCAAGGCTACCAAGACGAGTATTACAACGATCAGTACTATGACCAAGGAGGCGCCCAAGACGGCTATGGCCAAAATGGCTATGGGTAGGTTTCAATTTGAACACGTCTTTGATTGCCACCCACTGACAATATCCGCAGCCAACAGCCCCGCCGTCGTGGCCATGATTCTGAGGAAGACTCGGAGACCTTCAGCGACTTCACAATGCGTTCCGACATGGCTCGTGCCACCGACATGGACTACTACGGACGCGGCGACGAGAGGTACAACAGCTACAACGAGGGCGGTAACCGCGGATACCGACCACCATCGTCCCAGGTCTCATATGGCGGCAATCGCTCATCGGGTGCATCCACGCCCATCTATGGCATGGATTACTCAAACGCCCTCCCGGCTGGCCAGCGTTCGCGTGAGCCGTACCCAGCTTGGACTGCTGAGGCTCAAATACCTTGCACCAAGGAGGAGATTGAGGACATTTTCCTCGATCTCACGGCCAAGTTTGGCTTTCAGCGTGATAGCATGAGGAACATGTATGACCACTTTATGACGCTCCTCGATTCGCGAGCCTCTCGCATGTCGCCTAATCAGGCTCTTTTGTCACTGCACGCAGACTATATTGGCGGAGAGAATGCCAACTACCGACGATGGTATTTTGCGGCACATCTTGATTTGGACGATGCTGTCGGCTTCGCCAATATGAACCTCGGAAAGGCAAACCGTAGGACGCGCAAGGCCCGCAAGGCGGCGAAGAAGAAGGCTTCCGAGAACCCAGGCAACGAGCAGGAGACACTCGATGCTTATGAAGGCGACAACAGCCTTGAGGCAGCCGAGTATCGCTGGAAGACCCGCATGAACAGGATGTCACAGCACGACCGAGTGCGCCAAATCGCCTTGTACCTTTTGTGCTGGGGTGAGGCCAACCAGGTCCGCTTCATGCCCGAGCTGCTCTGCTTCATCTTCAAGTGCGCAGACGACTACCTAAACTCGCCCGCTGGTCAGGCTCAGACCGAGCCCATTGAGGAGTTCACCTACCTGAACAATATCATCACACCGCTCTACCAGTACTGCCGTGATCAAGGTTACGAGATCCAAGACGGCAAATACGTCCGCAGAGAGCGTGACCATGCCGCAATTATCGGTTATGATGATATCAATCAGCTTTTCTGGTACCCAGAAGGCCTTGAGCGTATTGTCTTCGAGGACAAGTCTCGAATTGTTGATCTTCCGCCAGCTGAGCGTTATGCGAAACTCAAAGATGTGCTCTGGAAGAAGGTGTTCTTCAAGACCTACTACGAGCGACGTTCGTGGTTTCACATGCTTGTTAACTTCAACCGTATCTGGGTTATTCACGTAACGTCCTTCTGGTTTTACACGGCATTCAACTCACAGCCTGTTTACACCAAGAATTATCAACAGCAACTCGACCAGCGACCAGAGAAGGCCGCTACCTTGTCTGCCGTGGCGCTTGGTGGCACGATTGCTTCTCTCATTCAGATCTTCGCAACTCTTGCTGAGTGGGCTTATGTTCCTCGCAAATGGGCTGGTGCGCAGCATTTGACCAAGCGCCTGTTCTTCCTCCTCGCCGTCTTTGCGGTCAATGTCGGTCCTAGCGTCTACATTTTCGGTCTTGACAAGCGCGTGGGTACCATTTCCAACATCTTGGGAGGTGTACAGTTCGCTATTGCTCTCGTCACATTCGTCTTCTTCTCGATCATGCCTCTTGGCGGTCTCTTTGGAAGCTATCTCACTCGCAACTCCCGCAAGTACGTCGCCAGTCAAACATTCACCGCCAGCTACCCCCGACTCAAGGGTAATGACATGTGGATGTCTTACGGCTTGTGGGTCTTGGTCTTCGCTGCTAAGCTTGCTGAGTCTTACTTCTTCTTGACGCTCTCCATCAAGGATCCCATTCGTATCCTGTCACACATGAGGAAGCCTGAGTGCTTGGGTGATGCCATCTTCGGATCCATTCTCTGCAAGTACCAGCCTAGGATCCTGCTTGGTCTGATGTACTTCATGGACCTGGTCCTGTTCTTCTTGGACTCGTATCTATGGTACATTATTGCCAACATGCTGTTCTCAGTCTCGCGATCCTTCTACCTCGGTGTCTCGATCTGGACTCCCTGGAGGAACATCTTCTCTCGTCTGCCGAAGCGTATCTACTCCAAGATTCTCGCCACCACTGACATGGAAATCAAGTACAAGCCCAAAGTCCTCATCTCTCAAATCTGGAACGCTGTTGTCATTTCCATGTACCGCGAGCATCTTCTCGCCATCGACCACGTCCAGAAGCTACTCTACCACCAGGTTCCTTCCGAGCAGGAAGGTAAGAGGACTCTTCGCGCGCCTACCTTCTTCGTCTCCCAGGAAGATCACTCTTTCAAGACTGAGTTCTTCCCTGCTCAGAGTGAGGCCGAGCGTCGTATTTCCTTCTTCGCACAATCATTGTCAACTCCAATCCCTGAGCCTCTGCCAGTTGACAACATGCCTACTTTCACGGTCCTGATTCCCCACTACGGCGAGAAGATTCTGCTTTCGCTTCGTGAGATTATTCGTGAGGACGAGCCATACTCTCGCGTCACTCTACTCGAGTATCTCAAGCAGCTTCATCCTCACGAGTGGGATTGCTTCGTTAAGGACACCAAGATCTTGGCCGATGAGACCTCGCAGTTCAATGGCGATGACGAGAAGAACGAAAAGGATACTGCCAAGAGCAAGATCGATGATCTGCCCTTCTACTGCATCGGTTTCAAGTCTGCGGCTCCTGAGTACACTCTTCGAACCCGTATCTGGGCCTCTCTTCGTTCTCAGACTCTGTATCGCACCATTTCTGGCTTCATGAACTACAGCCGTGCCATCAAGCTCCTGTACCGTGTTGAGAACCCTGAGGTTGTTCAGATGTTCGGCGGCAACTCCGATAAGCTAGAGCGTGAGCTCGAGCGTATGGCTAGGCGCAAGTACAAGATCTGTGTATCTATGCAGCGTTATGCGAAGTTTTCCAAGGAGGAGCGTGAGAACACTGAGTTCCTGCTCCGTGCTTATCCCGACCTGCAAATCGCTTACCTAGACGAGGAGCCGCCGATCGCCGAGGGCGAAGAGCCACGCATCTATTCGGCCTTGATCGATGGTCACTCTGAGATCATGGACAATGGCATGCGCCGACCCAAGTTCCGTATTCAGCTGTCCGGCAATCCTATCCTCGGTGACGGCAAGTCTGACAACCAGAATCACTCCATCATCTTCTATCGTGGCGAATACATCCAGCTCATCGATGCCAATCAGGACAATTATCTCGAGGAATGTCTCAAGATTCGAAGTGTTTTGGCCGAGTTCGAAGAAATGACCACCGACAACGTCTCCCCATACACACCTGGCATTCCCAACCCCAACTTCAATCCTGTCGCCATTCTCGGAGCTCGCGAGTACATTTTCTCTGAGAACATCGGTATTCTGGGTGACATCGCTGCCGGAAAGGAACAGACATTCGGAACCATGTTTGCTCGTACTCTTGCTCAAATTGGTGGCAAACTCCATTACGGTCATCCTGATTTCCTCAATGGTATCTTCATGACTACTCGTGGTGGTGTTTCCAAGGCTCAGAAGGGTCTGCATCTCAACGAGGATATTTACGCTGGTATGAACGCTCTCCTCCGTGGTGGCCGCATAAAGCACTGCGAGTACTACCAGTGCGGTAAAGGTCGTGATCTTGGTTTCGGCTCTGTTCTCAACTTCACCACCAAGATTGGTACCGGTATGGGCGAGCAGATGTTGTCCCGCGAGTACTACTACATGGGTACGCAACTGCCTCTTGACCGATTCCTGTCCTTCTACTACGCTCATCCTGGCTTCCACATCAACAACGTGTTCATCATGTTGTCGGTTCAGTGCTTCATGTTCGTCCTTCTGCATCTCGGTGCCCTCCATCACGAGACTATTCTCTGCCACTTCAACAAGGATATCCCGATCACTGATCCAATGTGGCCGAACGGTTGTGCCAACTTGGTTCCCGTTTTCGACTGGGTCGCGCGTTGCATTGTCTCTATCTTCATCGTCTTCTTCATCTCTTTCGTTCCTCTCGTGGTTCAAGAGTTGACGGAACGTGGTTTCTGGCGCGCCGCTACTCGTCTGGCCAAGCACTTCTCCTCTGGATCGCCCTTCTTCGAGGTTTTTGTCACTCAGATCTACGCCAACTCTCTCCAGACGAATTTGTCTTTCGGTGGTGCTCGATACATTGGTACTGGTCGTGGTTTCGCTACTGCACGTATTCCATTCGGCATCTTGTACTCTCGTTTCGCTGGTCCTTCAATCTATCTCGGCGCCCGTGCTTTGATGATGCTCTTGTTCGCCACTATCACCGTCTGGGGACCGTGGTTGATTTACTTCTGGGCGTCCCTGTTGTCTCTCTGCCTGGCACCATTCCTCTTCAACCCACATCAATTCTCATGGGATGACTTTTTCATCGACTACAGGGAGTACCTCCGCTGGCTGTCTCGCGGAAACACACGGTCTCACAGCGCCTCGTGGATTGGTTACTGCCGTCTGTCACGAACGCGTATTACAGGTTTCAAGCGCAAGGTTCTTGGAGACCCTTCATCTAAGCTTTCAGGCGATGTTCCCCGTGCTGCTTTCACCAACATCTTCATGAGCGAAATCATGGGGCCCTTGGTCTTGGTTGCCATCACTCTCATCCCCTTCCTCTTTATCAATGCTCAGACAGGTGTCAATGACGAGCGCAATATCGAGAAGGAGGACGCAAATATCGGAAACCCCAAGGCCTCTGGTGCATTGGTTCGTGTCGGCATTATTGCTTTCGGACCCATCGCTGTCAACGCTGGTGTCTTGGGTGGCTTCTTCGCTTTGGCCTGCTGCGCGGGACCTCTACTTAGCATGTGCTGCAAGAAGTTCGGTGCTGTCTTGGCTGCCATTGCTCACGCAATCGCCGTCATCATGCTCCTCGTCTTCTTCGTGGTTATGATGTTCCTCGAGGGCTTCAGCTTCCCCAGGGCCTTATCTGGCATGATTGCGGTTGTTGCCATCCAGCGATTCTTCTTCAAGCTCATCATTTCGCTTGCCCTTACTCGAGAATTCAAGGCCGATACCGCCAACATTGCGTGGTGGACCGGTAAATGGTATACCATGGGCTGGCATACCATTTCCCAGCCAGGCCGTGAATTTCTCTGCAAGATCACTGAGCTCGGCATGTTCGCTGCCGACTTCATCCTGGGCCATGTCCTCCTTTTCTTCATGCTCCCGATCTTGTTGATCCCCTATGCCGACAAGTTCCACTCCGTCATGCTCTTCTGGCTGCGACCTAGGTATGTTTAGTCCCGTCTCTAATGCGTAACATAACTAATACATTGCAGCCGTCAAATACGCCCTCCAATCTACTCTCTGAAGCAGACCAAGCTTCGCAAACGTAGAGTGATCCGTTACGCCATTCTCTACTTTTTCCTTCTCGTCGTCTTCCTCGCCCTGATTGTTGGCCCCATCGTTGCTGGATCGAAGCTCAAGCTCAACCTTCCAGACTTACCAATGGAGATTCTTCAGCCGACTGGATTCAACAACAATGACACCAAGGCAACACCCACAGGTACCTGCATCCGGGGTACTTGCCCGAAGTGGGACAGCGGCGAAGACACCAGTTCCGCCGAGCCAACTGAGGAATCAAATCGTCGTTTCCGACGCTACATGGCGTACTAAAAGCATATTTGATGGTTCGTGGTCGTTGTTCTGATTGCATTGTACAACAAAGACGGAGGCATGCAGCGTGGTGACTCAGTTTGGTCCCATAATGATTGTAATATTCGGCATCAGAGTCTCGTTCGTTTTCTCGGCGTTGGGCGATGGGATCAAGAGATCTCTTCGACCTGTTTTCTCTCTTTTGGAACTCCTCTGTCCGCCTAAAAGCGCGGACATGACTGCACATATACTACGATGGGTTTTGTTTTTGGTTTATCATGGATTGGCGAATATGTTAGAGAGTGGCTGCATTACAAATAAATATATGAGGTCTTAATGCCAATCATCTTCTTTTGAATTTAGACAATTTTCTTCTATTCGACGTAAATGTGAGCGTCCTCTTGCTACTCTGAGACTACTATTCATGTCTGCTCCACTCACGGAAGTGGCAGTAGTTGCGAAATGACAAATTGCACGTGAGGAGGTGAAATTAGGAGGTCTGCGGGTTGATTGCTGATGTTCTCGTTGCACCTCCGCGCTTCGCCGCAACCCCCGAGCGACGCTCACGCCCAAAAAGTTGTCCGCCTCCACCACTCTTTCACAATTCCAGTCGGACACAATACAATGGATCTTCACGAAGTGCAGAACGCGACTGCGCGCTTCTTCACCGACGCCAATGCGCATTTTAATCGCATCCCTGGTTCCGCCATTGCCGTCCGCTACATTCGATCGAGTTACCAGAATGACCCTGTCAGAAGCGCCGTGGAGCTGTTCTTGTTCCTGTTTGCGGTTAGGTACTTGCTTGCGCCAAAGTATAGCACGCAGAAGAAGATTCAGTTGAGTGACGCGGTATGTTTCGCAGCGGCAGACGACAGGGAGGATTGAGCGCTGACGGTGGAATAGGAGATTGATGAACTGGTGGACGACTGGACGCCAGAACCGCTTGTCGCAGCGCCTACGCCCTTTGAAGAATTAGATAATGAGAAGAGGCCTGTCATTGTGGGGTATGAGATACTCGTTTTCATTATTCCCCCTCTCAAGCTGCTGTAATGGGGCAGAGTGTATCTAACAATCCTGCAGCCCGACAGGACCCAAATCCAAGCTATCCAATGGCCGCACAGTAATGAACCTCGCCTCCTACAACTTCTACAACTTCCTCTCCTCGGACGTCCTCAAGGAAAAGGCCATCCAAACCCTCCGCACCTATGGCGTCGGTCCCTGCGGTCCTCCCGGCTTCTATGGGACGCAAGACGTTCACATGAAAACCGAAGCCGACGTTGCCACTCACTTGGGCGTTCCCGCCTGCATCATCTACGCGCAGAGCTTCTCCACGATTTCGAGTGTGATTCCGAGTTTCAGCAAGAGGGGAGACATTATTGTTGCGGATAAGGCGGTCAATTTCGCAGTCAGGAAGGGCATGCAGATTAGTCGGAGCACGGTGCGCTGGTATGAACACAATGATATGGCGGATTTGGAGAGGGTGCTGCAGAAGGTTATCAAGGAGCAGGGAAAGAAACCGCTCACCAGGCGATTCATCATCACGGAGGGCTTATTTGAGAATATTGGAGATGTCGTAGATTTGCCGAAGCTGGTACGTCTTTACAGAGGAGAGGAACGGTAGACGTGAAGGACTCTGAGCTAATGATATTACAGGTCGAGCTCAAGCTCAAGTACAAATTCCGCCTCATCCTCGATGAAACATGGTCTTACGGCGTCCTCGGTCGCACCGGCGGCGGCGTGACTGAAGCGCAAAACGTCTCTGGAACAGAAGTCGATATGATCATTGGTTCGCTATCGGGTCCATTGTGCGCCGCAGGAGGTTTCTGTGCTGGCAATGGAGAAGTCGTCGAGCATCAGCGTATTTCTTCGGCCTCGTACACATACTCTGCTGCGTTACCGGCGCTGCTGAGCACAACGGCTAGTGAAACAATTAGCTTACTGCAGGAACAACCAGAGATACTGACGGGCATGAGGGAGAATGTCAAGGCGATGAGGGCCATGTTGGATCCGAGGAGTGATTGGATTAGGGTGAGCAGTGCAGTGGATAACCCGATGATGCTTTTGGTTATCAAGCCAGAAGTTATTGAGGCGAAGAAACTCAGTATCGATGATCAGAATCAGGTTTTCCGAGACGTTGTCGACGAGGTATGTACTCCATTTCCCATCGTCTTTGTGGCAACGTACACTTTGTGTCCCGAACAAGGCTAATTCGAGAACAGTGCCTCGCAAACGGCGTCCTGATTACACGTCTAAAGGCCTTTCCAATCGGGTTGGGACTCAATCCGAGGGACGCGGGTTGGCAACCTACGCCGGCTCTGAAAGTTTGCGTGACGAGTGGTTTGACCAAGAAGGAGACGGAGAAGGCGGGTACGGTCATCAGACATGCTATTACGAAGATTATGGGAAGACGGAAGTGAACATGGCAATCGAGCGTTGGAGGCATTACGCTGGACTGAGGGCATTGCATGGGTGACGGCGTTCTTCAATTGACGGGTGATTCGCAGCACATTTCCCTTCCTTCGAGTTTGCGCTTGTTGGAGGACTTCTTCTTCTCCTTGTTGGATGTACTTGTTGCTATATAATAGATACTTTCTGTAATGCATAATCTTCACGTCACGGGCAGTCAGCATCTGCGACACCAATATGCAGGCAGAGACAGACGGAAAGCCGCAAGCACCTTTTATCCAGTGCCTGGATCTCCCAAGACAGGTTACAAACAAACCCATCGAGTGCGGCAAGACATGCTTGCCCATGCAAGCCAACTGCCGGGCGGGAGCATCTTGGCAAATCACACTGCTGAAGCCAGGCATTACTAAACGCGAAGTGTGGCTGGCGGCGAGCGGTGCAAGCGCAGCAGCGCAGGATGACGTTCTCGCCAAACTTGAATTGCAGACTAACGTCACCAGCCTCCGTAGCTTGCGCGCCCACTCTCCCATATCGGCCAAAAGAAGAGCACACACACCAAGCTTTCTTCCGCTTACCGCTGGAAAAACCTTTGTTCTTTTCTTCTTCCGCTACTACCAAATTCCTCGTTCCTGCTTTGCACACCGACACACCTGAAGTTTCCTCGACCCGTCCCCGGAAACCATGTCACAACGAAGAAATGGCGCGCCTGAAGGGCCAAAGGACACTGCTCCCCCGGCCAAGGACCAGAGTGCGTTGCAGAATCAAAAAGCTATACAGATTTGAAAGAAACAAGCAACTAACATGGCCGCAGCGCAAGACAAGCAAGCCCGTCTCCTATCCCAGGAAGCAGGCCACTTCTCCCTCTTCCGCGCCCTGCATGCCGCAGACTTCATCACCGAGCTGAATGGTACACAATCTTTCCCCGCTCCCCCTCCCTGCTCAGCGCTTCAGCGTCGCAGTCGCCATGAGAACACCATAGCTAACCCGCCATATAGGCTTTTGCGGCGTCATGTCCGTCTTCTCGTCGCTCCGCTATTGCATCCAAGATGACCCGCACAACTATACAAATCTCTACTGGGCACTCGGCTTCATTCCTCTAGGCCTGTTTTTCGACTTCATGGATGGAAAGGTTGCGAGGTGGAGGAAGAAGGCTAGTTTGATGGGGCAGGAGTTGGACTCGCTCGCGGATCTTGTAAGTCTTTCTTCCCCCTGCTATGCTTTCATAACTCTCGTGGTCATTCTATGGGCGCATTTTCGTAAAGAATGGGGGGCAAAGAAGAACGAATTCTTGAGGATGAGAGTTGAGACTGATATTTACATCTAGGTTTCCTTTGGCGTTTCCCCAGCCGCTGCTGCTTTCTCCCTCGGTATCCGCACGCCACTCGACCACATCCTCCTCTCCTTCTTCGTCCTATGCGGCCTAACACGACTCGCCCGCTTCAACGTAACCGTCGCCATGCTCCCCAAAGACGCCACGGGCAAGAGCCAATACTTTGAAGGCACCCCGATCCCCATGTCGCTCCTGCTCGTCCAGGTCATGGCATACTGGGTCTACAAGGGCTGGACGCTCGAGCAGATACCGCTGGGCTTGTGGCTCCAAGGCACGGTCTTTGAGTTCCACCCCGTCGTTGCTATGTTTGTCCTGCATGGTTGTTTGATGGTCAGCAAGACAATCCATATTCCCAAGCCGTAGATTACTGCTTGTTATCGAGACTCTTTTTTTTTTACCCCGAGAAAAAAAATGCAGGCGAAGGGACTAGCAATATGTAGGAAAGGAATGCAATGGTAGAGACTGGTGAGCGCTATATGCTCGCTTGTGCGAAAGAGATATTCGTCTTGGGATTGGTATTGCTGTTAAATATTATAACGATGCTATAACCGATTACCGGGCGTACTAAATATGATGATACCCTATTATCAGCCAACACGCATCCCCCATGGTGATTCTAGATGTGCGTGCAAGTGGAGTTCATGTTGCGAGGACAAGAATGAGTAGCCAAGATCGACTGGGACTGACATTCTCGAAGCACCTCAATCACCATGAAGAATCAAAAAAGGAAGTGATGAAATGCTATTTAATTATTTGAGACGCCTATACCGGGGCCTACTCAATTGTTACATGTACAAGAAGTTGGACATTGGTACCTCCCATACCGTTACAGCACTACCCCCCTCTTTCTGAACAATAAGTTCTGGTGGGAATTATGAGCTGTCAGCGAGGCTACCACGACATGGTTAGCCGGGCCACAAGTGGTGCTGACAACTAAATTGTGCGTCAGCTGTCCAAAGGGAGAAGTGTGCTGGTAGGTGATGCATCCGCGCAAATAAAATGTCCAAGTATGGCGACAGGCCAACATGTTTGTTCGACTGTCCAGACAAATTCGAAAGTCGATGGGTATCTATACACGACGCCTGCGTTGCTACATGGGCAATAACGGACGCTTTGAGCCAAAGGTGGACGATGAAACAGTCCGGACAGGAATGCGGAGAGGTGCCCGGATCATGTACGGACAGGTTAGGGACAGGGAAACTCGTGAGTGGGCTCATCACCGTGTAATGATCAGCGAGAACCCATCAAGCCAGTTGGCACAGGATCCTGATATGCCGCCGATAGTGTAGCCGCGAGGTGGAATGAGTGTGTGCCTAGAAACGTTAACTCTGACCCATAGTACTAGTATCATGAACCGCGCAACTTACCCGCTGCCACCACTGGCGTTTCCAAACCACTCACTTCTCCTTCCCAAGTTGGTCAATATTTGAATGCCATCAATCCATAGCCCTGCACGCAGAGCAAAGCCCAATATAAGCTCCCCTTTTCGTGTGTCCAACGGAAAGTCCGAAGTACTGCCTCCTCGCTTGCCAAAGAGCTGGCTAGTTGAATCTTCGTATATGAACTCGAGGCCGTCTATAGCAAAACCGTGATACACTTTAACACTTAGCAGCAGTTTCGTCTGGATGTACGCGTTCTCAAGAATAATCTCTTCCGGCTGAGAGCCCTCCATCTGTGAGTAGCCCAACTTGCTGCCGCGATAGCCCCATCGACCATCGGGAAGTTTGACGCGAGCCAGTTTTTGGTTCGCGAGATGGCTGAAGTCTTCAACAACGTGACTGCCTCCACCTGCTGAAAAAACCTCGACTTTCAATCGTGCCTTCTGCTTCTCCTTGGGCATGAGTGCACGAAGGGTGGCCTCATCTAGTGTAATTTGTCTTGGATACTGATTATCCGTTTCGGCAAACTCCTTCCAATAGTGGCAAACATCATCTCCCTCTGGGTACAGTTCGATCCAGGCGATACCTGACTTCGATGTTGCAATCACACCGCCTTGGCCGCTGTCGACCGTCCAGACTTGCACACTACCATCTTCACTTACACCACTCGGATGGTCGATGGGGATCCGGAAGCACGGATGGAATCGGAAACGTAGTACATCGAGCTTGTGCCATCTGCACTCATCATTTGGTAGGATCAACCGTTGGCCGGGGGATTTGGTACGAGTCGAATACGATTCTCGGCAGGTAAAGGTGCGATTGAACGTAACGTAGTCGCGTAGCATGATACCAGATTCTTGGTGAGGGCAGCCAAATAGATGGCCAGTCTCATGAAGATGAGCGCCAATTCCAATGTTCGCGGTCTCCCAATTGCTTCCGGACTCATTGCAATCGTTTGCAACAAAAGCCGTATCAGTACGTGTGCAGTCCTGGAACGCCTGGAAAACCTCTTCAATGCTCGATGGGTAGCTATGAAGTGCGTGAGATCCGAATATGCCTATCTGCAGGTCGCCCGTACCACCACCTAGAGCTGCATGCCCTCGTATCGTCTTCTCCTTCGCGTCCCATTGCGAGTCAATGAACAGGCAAGATACGTAGTGTTTTTGACCTGGCCTAATCTGAAAATAGTCTCTGCAGGCTTCTAGAGCAAAATCGAACAGCTCGCCCTTCTTTGTCCCTGGTCCATACTGCTGGGCACGTTGTAGGTCCCGAATTTCTGCAACGGTTCGTTTCGAACGGATGACATGGATCTTCGCCTGTGTCCGATATTGGTTGGAATCCCAATCCTGGTAGCTAAGTGTTCCTGGTTCCCAAGCGTCCTCGAACCGGAAGCAGCGTCTACCGAAACCATATCGCTTCATCTGCTCGCCTGTAAAAGCCTGCCAAAGGTAGGCAGCCATTCGAAACTTCCTTATTGCGAGATCTAACCCATTGCCTTCTCGCTGCATACGTTCCGGCGGTGCATCGTACGTACCTGGGGAATCGCTCCCAAGGATGATGGCAAGCTGGAGAGGTGGAGAGTGTGAGAGAGGCAGGTAGTTGATATTGATGAAGGAGGCGTGAGCTGGTATAGAGGTGTTGCCTGAGGACACCTTGGGCGAAGCAAAGTCCAGCCGAACGCGATTCCAACCGGGTTCTAGATGCACCAAAGCTTTGAAATATGAATCGTTGACGGGCCAGCAAGTAGATGGGAAGCGGCCTTGATGGTGGTTAACCGTAATCGTGCCGTCCAGCGGTTTATGAGTTGATTCGCCAACTTGACCGAATATCAGCAGAAGTGGCTGATGTACCTGCCCAAAGTCAGTGAGTTATACATTTCGGGCTAGGGAGACGAACCCATGAGTTATCCGATATCGAGATGACGCGTGGGGCGAGTAGCGAAGACCGATTGACCGATCCGTTTGATCCGTTGGATGTTGGTGAAGATAAACCCTGAAGGTCTGTATCAGCTGGCTGTTGTCTGTAAAGAATCAGACCCACTCACATTCATACTGTAGCGCTTGACAGGGTCGGCAGTCGGGCGTTGGGGCCGCGAAGGAAGAGGCGTTGGGCCATTGGTGTGGTCTTTGGTTTGTGTCGTAACTTCTCCGCTTGTGGATGTGCCGGGAGTTGTCGATGGCGTCGACTCAGCGACTTGCGACGAGTTCAGAGTGGATGCCGACACACGATGTGACAGGCCGTGGCCATTCTGTCCATTTACTCGACCATCTGCAACCAAGTGGTCATTGTTGCCGATTGTTTTGGAGCTTCGACTAGCTTTTCTGTGTAGTTTGTTGAGAAAGGACGGCATGGCGGTATCGTGCTGCTACGGCGCTGGTATACAAGGCAATCTACAGACCCATGGGCGATTCTGGACGACGACTGGTGGCGATATGGAGCTTATAGAAACTGTGCAAAGGACGCGTAATGCAGCGTGGGAGACAATGGGTACGGGAACAGGTGTGCGTGCAGGATGCGGCAATGCGACAATGGCAATATCTATGCGGGCTATGCTGGCAGAAGCAAACGAGTGGAACCAGACGATACTGGGCGTGAAAAAGGTGAGTGCGTGAGCAAAAAGTGTTGGAGAGCAAAGTGGATTGGATCTGCCTTGGATGGCGCGAATGGATGGCGCCGATAGACCTTGCATGCGCGATATGGGCTAGGGCAGGCAAGCGTCTCCGATACTGGCTGCTCTGTGTGTCGCAATGTCCTCTGACGCAGTTGGACTTGCCAGAATTGTGCGTGACTCGCAGAGCCCAAAAGCAACATGGACAAAACGGTGGGTCGCACTGATGATGCGCATGCGTCTGGCATCGTTTTGCGACTTCCGCGTTCAAACAATGACGTTGGTTGCCAAGACCCGAATCCGCCGGCTTTGCCGTTGCGCGCTGGCCCTACGAAGCAAGCAGACACAAGGGCACGATGGCCACGGATACATGCCTGGAGCAGTTCGACTGTCGATAAGAAAGGAACAGACTGCACGATTAGAATAGCTTGTTGGGCAGCAGACGGGCAGAGGCAAGCCTGCACCATCAGGCTCCGCAATCCACCCTCTGGACGTCTCGTCTCTCTCTCTTGAAACGGCATTGCACGTCTCTCATGAATCTCGCAATTCCCGGCTGCGGCTCCAACGCAGCGATAAGGCACGATGGTGGCGTTCTGAGGTGGGAAACAATACGTGGGCGTGTTAGTCAGCGGCGTAAATTACACTGGCCAGAACCCACCGCCCCCTGCCGCTCGCCAGACTCACGCTGCAATTTGCGTGTTGCTGTGCAAGGCTCCAGCGCCGGACGGGAGCCCGCCACGGTCCACTACTAATTGTATCCTGCACTTAGCAGCGCCTTGACTTCCTCGCACGCAGCCCTGACACGCATTGGGCCTGTGCTGCGAAGATTCTGGGCTAATCCGCTTCGAACCTCTCCTCACATTCCTTGCCGACCGTCACCTCAGCTCCCGGCGAATGCTGTTTCGCCATCTGCAACCGCCGCAAGACGTCTGCCGGGCCATATCAACCTCTCCTCGCCGCTGCGAGCCATTCTCCGTGACAACCCCACAATGGCTGAACAAGATGAAGTGGCCAGCAAAGTCCTGCGACGAGCCCAGGTCTCCAAGGTCCATCTCCCTCGTCTCCCGTGGCCCCTCGGCTCGCCCATGCTGACATTGCTCGCTGTAGATGACTCGGACGCTGCAAAACCGCCTGGCTTTGGCCAATGTCAAGATCAAGAATGGCTGGGAGAGCCTCAGTCTGGATGCCATTGAACCCGTCGTCGATGTGGAGCTTAAGCGCAAGCGCCCCGGCTCCAGCAACGAGACCATGTCGGATGCATCGAGCGTCTCCGAGCGCTTCTATCAACCCAGCGTTCTCGACTCGTCCCCACTCGCTGCCCCCATATTCTCAGATGATCTTCGACGCTCAGGGAGCCGCTCTAGCAACCACAGCCAGGGCAAGCGGCCTCGATACGACCGCACTGTATATCCCGCATCAAGCAACCACACCCGGAACAAGGTGAGGTCATCAACGACTGCCGCTGCCTCGTGGAAGAACAATTTCCAACTACCCGAGTCTTCGCCTGTATATCATCGTAGACATGCCCGGTTTGGACGGGCTCATGTCCCTAGCTTGTCCTTTGTATCCGAGACCTCGACTGTGCCCGACCCGCACTCGCCCCTGCTATCAGAAGACGATGATGAAGACCTTCCAATTACCTCGTTCCAGATCAACAAGTCTCACTTCCGATCGTCGCCACCAAGAGCTCCCCGCACACCGCCCCCGGATGTTGCTCGCTCAGCTCGTCTTCGCCAGAGTGGTTTCACTGCTGCTGGCGCAGCCCGTGAGGGCAAGACTGGCGAGGAGGATGCAAACCTGCTCATGTACCTAGCCACCTCACCAACACCTGCCCGACAAGGCTCGTCCAAAGCTCAGATGCTCGCTCCTTCCACCCCACCATCAAAATCAACACCGTTACCCTCATCCATGATGGGGACACCTGGAGGTGGGGCACCATTTCCAGGCTTTGGACTTGCCACACCATCCACCAACCTCAACTTTGCTGAATTTCTGAACATGTCGCCGAGCCCTGCGCAAATCGGTGCATCATGGAATCGCACTCCAATTGCAGGAAAGACACCAGCTGCTACACGCGAAGCTAGACGTCGTCTCAACTTCGACAACCTCGTCCCTCCCGGAGAGAGTCCACGCATAGGCAACCGCATCGTCAAGGTTGAGGGCCTGGGCATGGATTTGGGAGGCGAGCTGGTGTCGTGACAGCATATGCGCCAACCATGCGAAAACTACATTACTAGCCGCCCAAACAAAAAGAGGAACGATTGACGACTACACAATGACTTTCAACATATCCTCTAATGGCAAGCCACACAGATTGGTGGGTATCCGCCTTCGAACACTTACAGTTTCTTCTCTATATTTTTTGATCGAAAAAGCGTGGCGTTTTGCATGGGTTTTGTTGGATCGTCTATTACCACAGCCTTATGAGAGGCTTGTCCTTATTGCTACCCCTTTGTTCGAAATTCCATTACAGCATGGGTGGCTCTGGATTTGATTCATTCAGAGTCCATCACTCAGCTACCCCTCGGCGGGAAGTCCGAGCTAGCAACACAGCAAGCGCTCTGTACTACCCGCCTTCCAGCATACCCTCGCCCGAGCATCTCCTTTTAGCGACTGTACTATATGTCTCCCAGTTTCATTTGTTTGCTATCAGCACAGCGCAGCACGTTTCATTACACATCACACTGCGGAGGACATTGATCGGGTTGCAGCTGGACTAGGTAGCGAAGTACACACCTGCACGGGGTGTGCATCTCACGGCACGAGATTAGATAGGCGAATAATCATACGCATTAAATAGTAATTGTTGCATATTCCTGTTTCTGCCCGTTCGCTAATGTGACAGCAGTATTGCGTTAGTGGGAGGCATCGCCGAGGGCGAATCGATAGTGCGCCTCAACTGACCATTACGATCATCAATGCGTCTTCGGCATTTCAATGCCATGACACCTGGGCTGCACTGCATCTGCGTCTGCGTCTGCGTCTGCGAACTTGATCTTCCAAAGCAAGGCACAAAGTCCAAGTTATCCGCTTTTGGGATATCTAACATGAACACTTCCGTCAATGTTCCAGACCGTCATTGCTGCGATGCATCCACATTCCTCATGCTACAGCCGCAGCGCAACACTCTTGCCACCTCGCATCCCTCATCAACACTATACCACCTCGCTACCCAACGAGCTGCTCTGCGGACAAGGGCCATAAGGCTACATCGTACGAACATACGAACGTCCACACTACACTTACAGCCAGCCACTTACCCCTCCTCGCCTCTGCATATCACCTCATCCAATAGACCATCTTATTCCCCTCCCCGAGCGACGCGCCCAAGGAGCTGCCCGACGCGTTTCGCGCCAGCTTCGCGTCGGCTTTGAGACATATCATTGGACAAGCGTTCACAGGGGTGGCTTGCAGCTAAAGTATTAATCAAACCTCAATCGAGACTGAGGCGTCTGTTTCGATACCGATGACCTAACGTGCACTTGGCGTAAGCAAATCTAAATGATCGCCGCATGTGGGTCGGAGGGAGGCTGGATTAGTGTCGGTGGCTGGTGAATCATGGACCATGACCAGCATACCTGTCGGCGGGACAATAGATATTGGTACATCCGTGCATGTCCACGTTTGTTGGCAACAGCGACAAAGGGTTGGTGTGGCCCCTTGTCCGCACGCACACCGTTTTTTTTTTTGCATCAATGAAGTAAACTTTTCTCTCTTTATTCCATTCTCCATTGCTCAATGTTGGCATCACATTCATCCAGAGAGAAAGAGAGAGAGAGAGAGAGAGTGAAAGAACTGCGCTGCCACGCACTTCACGGACTTAACTTCCCGGGTGGAGAGGATCCATGGACAAAAGAGCCGAAATGGCCGTATCACATCCAATGCAGTCAGTCCACGCAAGCGATCACTTCTCACCTAAGGGGGGGGGGGAGGGGGTGGTTAACCGTAAAGGAAAAAATAAAAAAATCCTGCTTTTCTGTCGTTTCCCTATCTGACGGTCCAGAAATTGCCCATTTGCCCCATTTGCCCATTTTCTTGATTTGCCGCAATGTGCAAGGGGGTTTTCCCTTTCCCTTTTATTTTCTTTCCTCCCGCGCAAGGCGCTTGATAAGGGAGATTACCCTGATAGCCACAAAAGCCTTGGTATTTTTTTTTGTTTAGTTTTGGTATGGTTGCCATGGTCCCCCATTTAGCCCACGTGTTTTTGCGGACGGGCGCCGGGCCGTGTTTGGGGCCAAAAAAGTATGAGAGATGCATGCAGATGCAGGTGTGTCGTGTCATTGTTCGGTGCCCTCGTGAAACTTTAATGACGCTGTGACTTGTAGGGCTACTTTTTGAGACTCGGACAAATTGTCTTCTGGCACAATTGGAGTTTGTTACTGACATAGCTTTGAACTATACGGTAGATGCTTGTTACATATCGCGGTGAAAGTGGAGATGAGGTTTGCCGTTGTAGTATGACTATTTTAGATTTCAAGAGGTAACCCTCTTCAATTTCAACAATATTCTGAGCGTACTATGTTCACCCCGCAGAATGCTATATTGCAACCATTCATATCTCGCTCACAAACATATTGTCGTCTGTCCCAGACAATCCATTCCATGCTGCGGTATCTCGTGAACCATACCTGAACGCCGCCGCTGTTGAAGAAAACAGTAAATATGTCCCATAGGCCGTTCTCCCATGGCCTTCATTTACACATATGTAGCCCCGACCAATAAAAGATGTACATGAACAATCATAAAATAAAGCTCGCGAGTCGAGTAGAAAGCAATTCGTTGGCGTGAGGTGACGATACCAGCTCAGCCAGCATATTGATTAGAGTTGACTTGGCTCGCCATGACCATCATCCAGACCAGGAAAACGCTTCCTACAATCCAGAATGCAAAAACTGCTTGCCAACATTGACCTGTTCATAGATTAGTTCTATTCCGAGAAGCTCGATTTTATTGCAACTTACAGATGTTCCTCTGCTGCAGAAATGCCAGTGTATTCATGGTTGGCCCATTACTCGAATCGTTGAAGACGTATGTATTGCACTGATTGTTGATGTTTGGTCCAGCGAATAGTTGTATCGCTGTTCCGATTATGCCGGCGATGAAGAGAACAAGTAGAATGAAGGATAAGAGCATCATAGTGCCAGGCAGGAGCTTCCGTTGTGCGATGAAGGCGATTTCGATAATGATGAAGATTATGGCAAGCGCACCGACTGTGACACCGTAAGGCATGATCCTGTGTCGTTCGTTAGTTGAGTTGCTTTGAGATCGGGCTATGTATCAGTGGACCTACCATGGTGTACCGAGTCCCATCTGGTCTTGTATCTGCATGAATTGTGCGTTTACTCCTAATATCGTTCCTGCTGTTGCCAGCATAACAATGGTCCATACATTCAACTGTAAGTCTGGCCAATAGTACTTCTCTCGCACTACTACTGCTGAGCCTACTACTGTCCCTGAATGTCCTGCGCGCGCCATTGTGTCTTTTGGTCAAGGTGCTTCTGCCTGAGTTATGCGCGGAAGATGTGATTTGTTTGCGCGCGTGGTTTACAGGCGTGGCAAGCAGTCCTGATGTTGCGATCTTGCTTTTTTCGTAGTAATTCGCCGTTCTTGAGTGTTCTGCGTATTTCGACTGCTCTGCGGTCCTGATGTAGAGCTTTCTATCCCTGAGCAGTGTGCCGGTTACCCGTCGGAGAAGCCTCTAGACTTGGCGTTGTCGCAATCGCCCTCCTTTCTCTGAAGAGTTCTGTTTATTATTCCTCTTTAACGAGTAGTACTTGGTGTCGCAGGGCTGTGATTTGAGCCCTTGCGCGTCGTCGTACAATCGGCGAGAAGGCAGGCGCAAGCGAATGACGTGTGTAGCCTCGAGAAACGGGAATCACAGGCGTTGCGGGGCAGATGCGGAGGTCTCGGAGGTGATGCGATTCAGACGTGGTGTGTGGATTGTAGGCGCAATGATAAAAGTGTGGATTCAAGTTTCGAATTGAAAGAATGCGATGCGAAGAAGATGCAATTTGTGAGATGCAAAGTTCCTGATGTTAGTCTCTGCTTCCGAGGCGGCTGCAATCACGATGGCTGGGCGGAGGCTGGAAGCAACCTGAGTTGCCGCGGCACCAACAACAATACTACCAGGAACCGGAGTTAATATTATTAAAAGGTGATTCAACTTATTCCTGATGTGTAACGGTACTATTGCCGCGTATACGTACTAGTGTTTATAAATGTCGAGCATCTGGAGTCCTAATGTCGGTGATTTGAGATTACGTGTATTCGAAGCTACGCGGCAGGGGTCTGTGATGGTATAGACTATGTCTATTGAGCGCTGACTGATCTGAGTATAGGGTAAATGAAAGTTGATAACTGATGGCTAATCTATATTCGGGATGCTGTTGAGACTTCCCCAAACTGATCAAGGTTGGCGAAAAGACACAAACTTTCAGCAATAAGAGCGAATGCGTGTTGGCGGACAATCGTTGAAGTTATATGATTGAATTGAATTGGACTAGAAACAATAACTGTTGCACCTCAATTGTCTTCGACATGACGCCATATGTTGGACATTTTGCAGAGAAACCCGTCGCAACTCCAAAACGCCGTCGAATGATCATGGTATCGGTAGGTATTCGTGAGGTCCAGATCGACACCGCAATGAATAGAGAACCATCCGTCCAAACATCGACCAGATGAGTCAATGGCCGACTGTGAGAAGATGCGCTCAATAGCCGCCTCGTCCACGTCCGCCACCACCACCGCGTCCACCTCTTGAGAAACCACCTCCGCCACCACCGCGGCTAAAGCCACCTCCACCAAAGCCTCCTCGTGAGCCTCCACGTCCTGGGGGTCCGCCTCGTCCTCGTGGTGCTCCTCGGCCACGACCGCCAAAGCCGCGGGATCCTCCCCTGGGTGCTCCGCGACCTCCTGCACCAGCAGGCTTCTTGACCCTAGCAGCACCTCCGACTGGCTTGGGTTTTGGTAAGAACCTATCCGCATTAGTATAAAGTCGTAGTGACCGCTGCAAGTGTACCATACCTATCAAGTGGCAGTAGCTTATCGCCTCCGATGTAGAACTTGTCACCGGCCTTGAATGACTTTGCTTGTATGCCTTCTTGTGGCTTGATCGTGAAGTAGACCTGGTTCAGCGGTCCGAGGATCTCATCGACTTTGCCAACCGGGGTCTGCAGCTGTGTCAGCTCGCATGATCTTTCTCCAAGCTCTGTAGATATGTACCTTGTTCTCCAGGTAGACTGGCGCGTTGAAGTAGGGGATCTTGGTATTTATCGACTCGCAGAACATCTCGTTCTCGACATCGTGTACGAATTTACCCATTTCTGCAGAACAGTTAGCAACCTCTTGGCGAGCGAGGACATGTACACTTACCGAAGACTTGATCTGGGGGCCCAAAGGAAGCTCCAAAGCCACCACCACGTCCTGTCGAAGTTTAGCATGATGTACAGAAGAGCTCCAGGAACGAGCTGCGCACCTCCACGGGGAGTAAATCCGCCTCTTCCACCAAAGCCGCCGCCGCGACCGCCTCGAGGTGTACCGCGGAATGCCATGTCGTAGGGTGATGTTGAGTATGCAATCGGTGCGCGAAGTTCGGGCTGGTACAGTAGCTTCGCGAAAAGTTCGAACTGAAAATCGAGGTTGGGCCCTGCAACCAATCGGCGCCACGTTTCGCCGATGCTCCTTGCGCCGCAGAACCCCACCAAATGCACTGCCAAGCCGAAAGTGGGCTGTCGCGCGTGTGCAAGCACTTGAAATTGGGAGTCAATATAGTCCTCCAATAACCTCAGCTGTAATCGCACAGGCTGGTTTCGAGTCACTCCGGCTTTCAGTCACACACTACAGCGATTGGACCATTCCGCTTTGCAAACCACCTCCCTTGGCGCAGGGATTGACTCAGACTTGCTCTTAAATTGACACTTTCCGCTTCCAGCTCGACAAGCAACATACAAAATGGCGGAAGCGGTCAAAGATGCCGTTAATACGGCTGTAGAAGGTGTGAAAAACCTCGCTGTATCTGCGGAAAAGAAGGCAGACCAGAAAGCCCCAAAGCCCAAGAAAGAGAAGAAGCCCAAGGGCGATGGTGGAGATGGCCGACCATTGATGCTCGACCCTCCCCCAGCGTACATCGACCACCGCATTCAGATCTTGTAGGTCACATCCATATTATTTGATTGCCGGCCCGCTAACGGCTATTCAGCGAGAAGCTCAAAGCAAAGTACGACGAAGAAGTAGCCCAAAAGCCCCGCGGTACGCTCCTTTCCACGACTACAGCCCTTGGCCCAACTGACATGTCACTCTCTACACAGAAAGCATCACCATTACCCTCGAGGATGGCAAGATTATAGAAGGACAGTCATGGGTCACCAGTCCCGCAGAAATCGCGCGAAACATCAGCAAGAGCTTGTTCGAGCGCACAGTCATCGCACGTCTAAACAAAGGCACCGCAGAGGAAACACTCTGGGACCTTGAAAGGCCGCTTGAGAGCAGCTGCAAGCTGGAACTCCTACCATTCGACCACCCTGAAGGCAAGAAGGTCTTCTGGCACTCGAGTGCACATATACTTGGAGAAGCATCGGAGCGTAGATATGGCTGCGACCTTTGCATTGGTCCTCCAATTGAAGATGGTTTCTACTATGAAGTCAGTAGACCTTCTCAATGTTAGCCATCGTCGCTAATTGTGTTGCAGATGGCTCTCCCAGACAACGCTGCGGTGGAGCAGGCGGATCACAAGCCGCTCGAAACCATTGTCAACAGCATTGTCAAGGAAAAGCAGCCTTTCCAACGTCTGACTCTCTCAAAGGACGATTTGTAAGAACAATTCTATTCTCTTTAAGTGTCTTGCTGACCCTGAGCCATAGGCTTGAGATGTTCAAGTCGAACAAGTACAAGCAGCATATCATCAAGGATAAGATCGCGAATGGAACCTTCACCACCGTCTATCGTAACGGACCTCTGATTGATCTGTGCCGAGGACCACATGTACCACACACTGGAAGGATAAAGCAATTCAAAGTCATGAAGAACTCAGCATCGTACTTCCTAGGTGATGCCAACAACGACAGCTTACAGCGCATTTACGGTGTTTCGTTCCCAGACAAGGATGCGATGCAGGCACATCTCAAGTTCCTTGAAGAGGCCGCAAAGCGTGATCACCGAAAGATTGGAAAGGAACAGGAACTCTTCTTCTTCCACGAGTTCAGCCCTGGCTCATGCTTCTTCCTCCCTCACGGCCAGATCATTTACAATACACTGCAAAATTTCCTACGAGAAGAATACTGGAATCGTGGTTACCAGGAAGTGGGGTCACCAAACATGTACAACTCGGCGCTGTGGAAGATTTCGGGTCACTGGCAGCATTATGCAGATGACATGTTTACCTTCGATGTCGAGAAAGAAAAGTGGGCTTTGAAGCCAATGAACTGTCCTGGCCACTGTCTGATCTTCAAACACCGCGAGCGAAGCTACCGAGAATTGCCAATTCGCATGGCTGATTTCGGTATCTTACACAGAAACGAAGCAAGCGGTGCCCTTACAGGCCTCACTCGAGTACGCCGGTTCCAGCAAGATGATACTCATATTTTCTGCACACAAGACCAGATCACTGAAGAAATCTCCGGGCTTTTCGATTTCCTCAGAGCAGTATATGGAAAGTTCGGCTTCACTTTTAAATTGAAGTTGAGCACCCGTCCAGAGGGCTTCCTGGGTGAAATCGATACCTGGAACAAAGCGGAAGCGAAATTGACTGAAGCCCTTGATCAGTTCACAGCCGCGGGTGGTGGCGCTTGGGAGCTGAATCCCGGCGACGGTGCCTTCTATGGGCCTAAGATTGATATCACGATATCTGACGCTCTGAAACGGGAGTTCCAATGTGCCACAATCCAACTCGACTTCCAACTTCCCAACCAGTTCGAGCTTGAGTACATGACTTCAGAGGTCGCAACGGCAAAACCAAAAGAGGAGAAGACGAAAGAGGAGCAACCCAAGGAAGGAACCCATCTCGAACAGAAGAAGGAGAAGCTTGAGGGCGACGTCACTATACCTAAGAAGATTCCGCCACCTCCGCCAGGCTATGCTCGCCCTGTTATGATTCATCGTGCCATCTACGGTTCCTTTGAGCGATTCATCGCGTAAGTCATAAATTTCTATCGCTTTGCAATGCCTGGCTAACCTGACTTAAGTATCCTCACTGAACACTTCGCTGGTCGCTGGCCTTTCTGGCTGTCTCCTCGTCAGGTCATGGTTATCCCGGTCATGCCCTCCGCAAACGACTACGTTAAGGAGGTTCAAGCTGAGCTGCGAAAGCATCACCTTCACGCCGATATCGACATCAGTGGTAATACTATGCAGAAGAAGATCCGCACTGCTCAGTTGTCTTTGTACAATTTCATCATGGTTGTTGGTGCGGAAGAGCAAAAGGCGAGGGCAGTCAACTGGAGGAACCGCGATGACCAAGAAACACAGCAGCGTGGCGAGATTGTGCCGCTTGATGAGGCAGTTAAGAAGCTGGTACAGTTGAGGGATGACCGGAGATTTGAGAATAAGGTCTAGGTTAGAGGATGAGCGACGAGGCTGCATGTATACATGTAGGGGCATGCGATATGATTCAATGAGGCAGAATGAGGCTACGATGAATAGACTCTTGCACCAGCGACTTATGTGCTGCAAAACTTAAAGCTGCACATATGAACTGGAAAATTACCATATCAACATGCTCGTGGCCTAGCGCTCAAAAAATGCGAGTTCCTTCATAAGTCGATCATGGCAATGCCCACCCCACATGCCCCACATCCATCCAGACCAGACATTGTACTTGAAAGCAGAAGCAGACGCTACAGGTTCAACTCTGTTGGAGCACAATTTCCGTTAAATAGCCTTCACACAACGATCAAATCAAGAAATCAATATGGCACCCAGTAATGCCAATCATCCACCTGGACCCTATGTAGTGGGTGAACACATCATCCCTCCTCCACGCCCCAACTCTCCAGCCACCGCCGAGTACCGTCTCAACCATCTCATGCTGCGTATCAAAGACCCCCAGAAGAGTCTAGGCTTCTATTGTGACTGTTTGGGACTTCACGTAGTTTTCATCTTCAATGCCGGCCCATGGACTATTTACTATCTAGGACCCCGCGATGCGGGTATGTAGTGCGCATAACACATGACTGACATTGCATGGTGACGAGTTCGCAGGCATGGCGACCCTGGGTACATCGAAAGGTCTCCTTGAACTCTACCACATCCCTTCAGACGCTTCAACTGCATATGTTTCTGGCAACGACTATTCAGCTCCCGGCGTGGGGTTCGGACATGTTGGATTCACCGTGCCAGATGTTGCGGAGGCGCTTGATCGTGTGCGCAGCTTCGGCTATGAGATCATCAAGCCGCTGGATGAGGCGAGAGAAGAGCAGATGGGCTTGTCGGATGAGGTTGTAAAAGGGAAGTTTGGAGGTGTGAATGAAGGGTACAAGCATATTTTCAGGCAATTGGCTTTTGTACAGGATCCTGATGTAAGTGACAATCGACTAAAGATGTGAGAATGTATTGCTAACCAGCACTAATGTTCCAATAGGGATATTGGGTCGAGTTGGTGCCGCAAGTGGTCAAACCCCCTGGTTGAGTTGAGGTCGAGCTACTCAGGATGCTGGAAATTTAAAGGCAAGAGTGGATCTAAAAGAGACTTGTGTATTCGAGTAGATAAAATCTCTCCCTCTGTTCAATTAGATCGCACTGAGGCATAGTAGGTATATTCGCTGAAACGCTTCGAAAGTACCCAACATAATGGTGAAATATGCATATAAAATTCAGAACCCTTGAACATTCTTACGGGTACGCACTCTCTTGGCGCTTTTCTCCCTGCTTCCCGTTACCAAGCTTTCCCCTGACTGCGTCCAGGGAAATCCTTCTTTTCTCCTTCTTCTCCCCGTCCTCCTCACTCTCGCTTTCTCTCTGTTTCTTCCTCTCCACCTCTTTGATCGCCTCTTCCGTCAGTTCCTGCCTGTTCATGCGCTCTAGCACATCCTTCTTTCTGGTGCGCTTGTCGCCGAGCCAGATGAGTAGCCCAGCTGTGGCGTTGCAAGTGATGGAGCAGATCAGGATGACGGTCGTGATGGCGAATGGCCTATTCTTATAGTAAATGCCCCATGTGCAGGCACCAAGAGAAATTTGCAGGAGAGAATGGCAATCGAGCAAAACAACGATGGCCACGAGGAAGCGGAGGGGAAATGCATAATGGGTTTCTGTCTCATGCGGTTTGTAAAACGAATGGGACTTGCAGAATTTCTCTTGATGATGCTCAAGCTTCTGCTGCTGCTTCGGCGTCAGGACGGTAAATTCCCATTGCTTCTCAGGGTCTTCAGGGTCCACAGTTCGTGGACCAGATATTGGCGCGTTGCCTGAGGGAAGGTCATTATGATCGTGTAGCTCCGGTAACATCTCTTTCTTCCGACGAGACCAAGTGAAGTGGTGGTAATGGGCAATGTAGATCATGTGGTATGTATCAACGGCTCGGAAGGGCGCTAGGCCATCACCGACAATGGCAAAGAGCGCAACAAGGACGCTGTCAATGATGTGGACAACGTAAATCTGCTTTCCACCAACGTTGATCCAACCAATCAAAAACAGCACCCATGCGAGGCCGAACAGAGTGATGAGGGTGGCGTAAAGCGTGACGAGGAAGCCCAAAGCTATGATGGAGTTAGTGTGCGAATAATAAATCGAAAAAGGCAGTACTCACGTCTTCTGACATACTGTCCAAATCCTCTCATTGTGCGCTTGAACTTTGATCGTTTTGAGTGGAGCATGTGCCGTACATGGTCGTTCACTTCCTTCTTGTCCTCCTTTGTCCATCCCTCAAGAGAGGCACCGTGTGGAAGGACAGCATACCGAGATTCGCTCAGGTGTGAGTCAATAGTGCCCACTGTGGCCATGGTGGCTTCACTCTCAGTTCGCCGTAATCTTGGAGCGGCTTGCGCCCCTGCCTCTGCCGCGTAGATCGGCCCCAAGACTCGGTTGATATCTTCCAGACTCTCGGTCTCGCTGGGTCGGCGGCGTAATTGGTAAGTGGGTCGGCGATTGAGGAAGGGGAGGTTTGGAATGAAGAGGGAGTTTTGCATATTCGTCAAAGATGTGAGGGTTGCAACCTCGGGGTCTACTCGTGTTAGCCTAAGAGCCAGCAGCTTGTCATGGACGTTGCGTACCAATTGTATCCAAGACGTCTACCATGTCCGAAGTGTAGTCCATAGATGCGTCTTCTGGATGCATGGACGTGCCAGTTGCCCGTACGGGTGCCTCTGATTCCTTCTTGCCCCAGAATGGTATCCTGGTTTGGACCGCACTCTTCACTTTCCGTAGTCGACTCTGTGGTTCCCGCTCTGTCAGAGTGGATTCGCTCGTGCGTGAAGGCGTCTGTCCCAACTCGCAATCCTCGTTTACTGCTGGCAATGGCGCATTCAACCGTTGTGCCGAAGCGTTCGGCTGCTGGGCTACTTGTCGCAAAGCATTTGAAGAGGGTACTCTCCGAATGCCAATACTGGCCTGCCGTCCGCCGACAAGTGGTCGACGCGCCTGTTGCTGGGCTGGTCCCCTATTTGGCGCAGAATTGCTTCTAGCTCTGCTAGCAGTCGACGTAAGAGTGCTTTAACACAGCAACATTAGCAATGGGGCCTTCTCTCTTCGCAACCTGCTCAATCATACCTGTGGGAAACGAGTGACGAAGGGTCGCCATATCTGGAGGGCTTTGGTACATGCGCCCCAGCATCGATGGAAGACTGCAAAGAGGTCGGCGGTTCGACTGTCGGCTGGCGTGCTTGCTGATCGTCTGGCGTCGCGAAGTCGTGGGTAGCCGTGCCAGGCTGGGGTCCAAGGAAGCCTTCGTTGACCGCGTGTGTACTTGAATTGGCATGCGGCGCAAGAGATTGATGTGGCACATGAAGCGCGCCAGTGCCAGTGCCCGAAGACGTCGCCTCAGCGAGCCTGTTGCGCGCCGACCGCGCCTTGGACTTCAGTTTGTCCATGGATGGTTCCAAAAATGCAGGAATGGAGATGTTCTCACGAGCAATTCAAGGTCAACATGCTTTATGAATTAAGGCGGCGCGCAACCGGAAATGGCTGGTAGCTGGCCCTGAACCTGGAAATTGTCTGGGCGATGACCTCATGTGGCGCCAAAACACCAACAACCCCTTTCGTGGCCCGACTCACAGGCCTGCGATGCTCGTCGCGGAGAAATCTGCGGGGATGATCCACTGACGCGAGATTCGATTATCCAGCAGAGCGAGATGGGGGCATGTCTTGTAAGGATATCATGAAACATAAGACGAGGATCCACGCGCCAGAGAATTGGAAGCATGCTGTCCTGTAATCTGCATGGATCGTAGCAACCACGCCCGTGCCTCGATCGCTTCGCGTAAAGCTGCCCAGTTAAATCCTGGGGGGAAATTTCTGTGCCTTGACGCCATGATCTGTATACTGTGTTGCATCCTCGCCACGTGAAAAGACAACAAGGACAGAAGGATCTCAATTTCACAATTAGTCTGAGCATTGGGGAATGCAGGGTCTTTAGCCATTAACAAATACTAGTGACGGGCCCTTCCCTAGCGTACCACGCGGCTTGAAGCGCTGGTCTAAACCGCGAAGTCTGACGCGTCAGGTGTATGTTACACCGCTGTTGACAGAGAGCAAATATACTGGCAGACCTCACTGTTCCTGTACGCACAAATTTCATTGAGAAAAATATGACGATTTAAGCACTAACAATGGTAGGTCGCAAAACCTTACACCATAGAACACATGTGAATCACATCATTCTAGCATTCGTACGTAAAACTACGTATTTAGCGTCGTTCAAGGTTGCCGGCCCACTGGCGCCAAGGACAATCGGGTGTAGCGGCATATAGCCGATTTACAACTGCGACGTGATGTCGACGTCGACAGCTATATGAGGACCGATCCTGCCATTCAAAGGCCATTTAGCTGTAAAGGTATTCTCAAATATAAACGTAAACTTACTCGTTGACACTAGCGGTATTCATGCAACCACCCTTTTGTGATTGACATGTTAAGCTATTGCCTGGAGCATGGAGGTCCGTCCAGGAGACAATATGGAGATGATTCGAATGAAACATCGCTCAAGTCAATGGCTAGGTGGAAGACTCCACCGTCTTGACTGTAATATTTCGGGAAGAGAGCATATGAACAGCTCATAATATTAACCGCACCCATAATCCATACCAATCTCGTTGCGAATGATGAATGAACTCGTTCCACATATGAGCAGACTTGAACTTGCCGAGCCGACGTGGAATGGAGCAAAATAACGATATGTGTGTAATGTCCTTGTAGTGTCTCAAGCATCAGCATATTCTCCTTGTCTATAGATTGGTAGTATAAGCACAGGGTGCATCCTATATGAGCGACGCTAGCCGGTTTCGGCTCGGTTCAGAAAGAGGACCGCTTTGGTTGCCTTGCGACCACTTCATCACCGTCCACAGCTCTCATTTTCTCACATGCATCCGAAGAGTCATGGAAATATCACCCTACCATCCTGAAGCGCATCCGGCAGTGTCGCGGCTCCCAGCCGAACTATGGTTTGCCATCTTTGAGCGGCTTCTCACATGCGATGTCCACATATCCAACCAATCTAGGCGCTACAGGTACGGAAAAGTACAAGATCTGCATAAGTTACAACTTGTGTGCAGTAAGTGGAGAGTGCGCATCTCCTACGTTGCTTTGTCGCCTGTTCATCGGTCTGACAAGCAACAGGAACTGATTCGGCCACTCGCGTACCGCCATATCACATTCGACGGCCACACTCAAAGTGCCACAGATCGATTCTTCTATTTTGCCAGACTAATGGCTCCTGGTAGCGAGAATTCCTCTGTTAAAGCTTCGTGGGCTCATTCACTCTGGCTCCGGAGAGATGTCTTCGAAGAATACGAAGGTCAAGACTATCCCCGGAAGTTTGCAAAGGCATTCACAGATCTGCTTCCTCGGCTGACTTTACTCCGTGAAATCTCCCTTCGCATGATTATTTCTGTCCAGAACTTTGAAATCATCACGCATTGCCATGCACCGAACCTCAAGAAAATGGTCATAACGTTCCAATGTCGTGACTGGCCAAGGATTCTTCCCCTCATGAAGCATTTTACAGTTCTCCAGGACTTGCACCTTATCATTCATAATGGCAACCCTATTGTTAACGTAGAAGGCGGACATAATCTGCAAAATCTTCGCTCACTTGAGTTGGATGTCGGAAAAGCCTCGACCTATGTGTTGAGCTGGTTAAATCGGGCCACGCTTCCAAAATTTACGGTGTTCAGGGTCCGAGCCACTTTGTCTTTAGACTTGGCTACTTTGTCTTTCTTCATGTCTAGACATGGTGCTAATCTAACAACTTTTGGCTGGGACGGGCACAATCCTGGCATCACAACTGCTGTTTACCCATATCTGCCGCACTTGCTACGCCTGGAGATCAGCCCACCGTTCAAAATCTTGGAATTGCTCCAGGACATGCCCATATCTGTGACAGAAGTCGTTCTCTCGAGACTTGGACATTATATTGGGTACTATGCCAGATGTCTTGAGCAGATGGCTAGGGCGGTAGAACAACTGCCATACGGAAGTGCGCTACGTAGCTTCCGGGTCGTTGAACAAGATCAATTCCTTGGACCCCTTCCATATTCGTGGAAGACTGAATTGCAAAAGAAGAAGACACGGAGTCTAGATTTATGGAAGATGTTCATGGAGGGTGCTGCACAAATGCTTGCTCTGGGTGTGATTGTGGTAGACGAAGAGGGTGTTTTACTCACAGATGCTTTGAACGAGATGAATGAGCTACAGCGATTGAACGGAAGTCATGGTTTGATAGATTGATGTTATGCAAAGGCTCTTGCCTGATCTTATCGTTCGGATAATGACCATTTAGTGCCAGATATGCATACATATGAGTAACAATTGCTCCGCTCAACCCGTTACATGGCGAAGTTGCATGACATGTACACCTGCCACATTTGCAAGTTTGCCTCGTCTGTAGTGAGAACATGCATGCTGCAGCTCTGCCTCTTTTCGCAGTTTCACTGAGGACCGAGCTCTTTCATTACCATACATTGTTGACTGCCTGGACTGCTTATGATTTATGGAAAAAGAATGAGTAAGAGTTCTCGGTACATTTGGTCGTGTTACATAGCAAGACAAGCTGATGCGTTCAAGAAACGAAGTGCAGGGTCTGAGAACTTTCTCCATTTCTAGTGTATGCATTTGGAATGGCATGAAGGATCATGGATGGCGGGCTTTAATACCGATGAACCCTCTCTCTGAGCACTCGGAAATGCTGTAAAGCGCTGCGAGCTCTCACTTTAAGAACAACTCACGATTCATCGGTATAGCCTGGTTAGGTTGATTTACTTCCACAGCGAGAAAGGAACGGAAAACATTGCCAAAACCTTATTGAGTATTGTCACATACTCGATGAGAGAATCTTATCACGAGAACGCTAATGGTTCACTAAAAGTGGCAGTATTTCATAGAAAACACAGTCAAGCGCTCTAACTAAAGACGTTGTTGCTTTTTCTTCCAAACATCCGATGTAACACCCCCAACCTCCATCAAACTCTTCTCTGGTGCTTCCGCGCCAAGCAGCAACTTCATTTCCGGATCCCCCTTCTCCATCGCTCTTTTATACGCTGGTCGTTCCCCAATATCGCCCAGATATCGCACGATGTTCGGGTACTTCTCATAGCTGCGTGGCCCAAAATACCGGTTTGTACTCAACGAGTACACAATCACGCAATCTGCGGCGGTGAAATCGTCGCCTGCAAGCCACTTGTTGTTCTTGAGATGAGAATCAATAATTTCAAGGGCTTGGTTCACGCCGTGGGTGGCGTATTGGACCATGGTGTTGTCCTTGGGTGCTTGGGCGGCGCTGAGGAACATGGCGCGCGACAGAGCGGGATGGAAAGTGGCATTTGCGAAATTATAAAAGTATATGTAGTTGACAAATCCTGGATCGCCGTAGGCCTTCACTAATTTCTTTCCTCCTTGGTCGGCGTACTTGCCGAGGATGTAGTCGCTAATGGCACCGCTTTCGGATAATGTGATGCCAGCTTCCGGATCTTCGAGGAAGGGCGATTGGCCTGTTTGGTTTCCTGGGAGAGTTTTGAAGGCTCGCGGTGCGAGGATGGGGTCGCGGGTATGCTTGATGAGGTTGTACTCAACGCCTAGTTCCTCTAAAAGGAAGACGATACGCTCGCTTTGCGAGATGCCGAGGTGATGAAGCGTTAGAACCATGGTGAACACACAAGTATGACTTAGGTGGATGATTAATATCGTCTTTGACTGCAGACTTTCAGGAGAGTTAAGTTGTTTTGAGCAGGAAATCTGCTAAGAGGAGGGGGAGTATTCAAATGGTTTAGGGTGACTTGACGTCAAGTTCCCGAGCTTGCCTCGGCGAGATTGAGCCGTTGGCGACTAAGTTTTCCATCTGAAGTGCAACATCCGACATTGTGAATCATGCTAAAAAGGACGACCACAGTTGTCCAGATGTGAAGAAGATGGTACAATGGGTTGGACATGTTCTGGGAGAGCCAAACCAGCTAAGACAACATCATCGCGAAGAGGATTCAAATTGATAAAAAGCACACAAAGACAAAGTGAACAAATAGCCGGGATTCGCTAATCTGCAATTTCCTCATCAAGCCAAGGCAGAACGCACGAAAACCTCTGCGTTCTCTCTCGACACGTTGCCATCAGGATCTCAAAATTACCGAATGGAGATCTGACTAATCGCATGATGTTTCGAGAGTGTAATGCGTGATGGTAGGTGGGAAGCAGGGGCAGTATGGGGCGAATAAGCGCGAGCGCCGATAACGTACAGGCACCCTGTACGCTGGAGCTGTGGGCTTCCTTTCGCCTAGGTCTTCAGGCAGAGAAGCTGACCAATAGCATCTCAGGACCTGCTTACCCTCCGATGGTTGTGTTGGCTATCACAACCCCGCGATCAATGGCTTACCTCCAAAGTTGTTCTTCGCCGTCCATTCTTGAGCTCCCGGCGACGCTGTGTTTTACTCCCTTCTTGTTTTGCTTGCAGAAAGGTGATTTCTCTGTAATGGAGCACACACCAGCCTCAATCTGGAATAATGTGGTAGCGCGCGAAGATAGTATATCATCGATAGGTGTGATTATTGATTCTCTTTTCATGTCATAGCTAAATCGATGGAGGTGTCGTGTCCTCAAACCCAATACAAATAGTACCTGCGGCGATGCCCGAGCAACCTAGCAAAGGCAGTTCCAGCCCGACTTTAAGACAACAACCCCAACCAGAGCCAGCTGACTCGCAGAGCTCATGGAAACCTCTGACCGTGGCTGGACAAATATTAAAAAACATGACAGAGGAAGACCATATAGGTCCATCTTGGCTATTACCATTTGTGCCTTATGTTGAAAAGAACCTCGACTCGTCGAGGCACGACTACTCCCAGACAAAGGATTCAGAATTTAATCCAGTCGACTTAGTACGAAAATGGCTCGACACATGCGAGAAAGTGCATAAAGGCCGTTGTGGGATGAGTCCTCATTCAGGAGCAAGCCCATGGAGTGGTCCCTTACTACTAATTGATGTCCGCAACCATTGCATTGTAGCCACTCCAACGGATGCGAGATACATCGCTTTAAGCTACACTTGGGGCCAAGATGATGCATCAGCTTCTGCTACAAGCCAGAATATCGCCGAACTACAAAAACTGAATGGCTTAGATATGATTGATCTTCCTCGTACAATCAAGGACTCGATGCACTTCATACACCAGATTGGAGAACGGTATCTTTGGGTGGATAGGTTGTGTATCGTTCAAGACGAGCTCGCGAAGCAAAGCCAACTGAATGCAATGGGAAATATCTATGCCGGCGCTTACTTTACGCTCATCGCTGCGAAGAGCACAGACGCCTCCGGTCCGCTGTACAGCGACCGCAGCAGCCCCTGGCCGAGGAAGCTCAAACGACCACCATCTTTGATCAAGCACACGGTCTCGAAGGAGAATTCCCAGGCGGACGCGCCCAAGTTGAGTGGTAAAAAGATTATCGTCACACAAGCTCAATATTTGATGCGATCACGATGGTACTCCCGGTCTTGGACATTCCAAGAGTATCTCTTTTCGAAAAGGAGAGTAGTTTTCCAAGGCGACACTGTAAATTGGGAATGTCTTTACGAAGCCTGGCATGAGCTGCAAGAAGTTTCAACACAGGATAGAGTATTGCCTCCGTATCATGACACTCCGCTCACAGGATTCAAGACTCCGCCTTGGCCGGACATGCTACGCTTCGCACGGCTGGTATCTATATTCAGCATACGAAACCTAACGTTTCCGGAGGATATCCTCGACGCTTTTGCAGGCGTACTCTCACATCTCAGCAGAACGTTTCAGCACGGCTTTATATCCGGTCTCCCACAGATGTGCTTCGATGCAGCACTTCTCTGGCAGCCATGGAAAGGCACCTTGAAGCGACGCAAAAGTGTGGGGTGCCTGCCTTCCGAAGCAATACTGCCTTCATGGTCATGGGTAGGCTGGACGGGTGGTGCACTGAACTCTGAGAGTTGGAGGAGCGCCGCCAACTATCAATATGAGCATCTAGAAAATCCACAATGGAAGCAATGCTCTTGGAAGACTATCAGTACTGTCTCATGGCTATATTCAATTAGTCTTACATCAACACGAAAGCCGATCAGGATCGCGGCTTGCCAGTCATCAGTCGATCACGAGAGCGATGCATTGCCGACAGGCTGGTCAAAGTCAGACCAAGGCCAGTACTATCACGTACGCTGCCTGGATGAACCATTCCGATACCCCATCCCTATTCGCGATCCATACATCGCTCATACACCTCCGATTAGCGCCCGCTACCTGCATTGTGTGACAAAACGCGCCACTCTCACAACTGGCGGCACCTTCACCAGCTCTGCCTCTCAATGTACTGTCATTGACCTCTTCATACCCACGTCAGGCGCCTGGGCTGGAGTGCTCCGTCTAAATCAGACTATGGAAGATGCAAACGGATTGCTCCCATGTCAGGATATGGAGTTGATCGAGATTTCAATGGGACGCGTCGAGAATAATGCGGCGGAGCAGAGGAGCTTTGATGAGTGGATGAGGGGCTCCTGGCCAGATGGTGAAGGGGAAGGAACTTATGAGTTCTACAACGTGCTTTGGATTGAGTGGATTGAGGGCGTGGCGTATCGGAAGGCATGTGGAAGGGTGGAGAGGGGTGTTTGGGAAGGAATTGAACGGGACTCAGTGGAGGTTACGCTTGGTTGATGGTGCACATCATGAAAATCTTCCTAGTACATATATTTCTTCATACTATCATTGCTTGTCATCACCTCCGGCAGACGTGTTGCTGAATGCAATGCCATGCCCTCATGCCTGCTCGCACCTTACCAAAACCCGTGGTCCGCCAAAAACCCTGGCCAAATTGTCCCGCGCATCCATTCGCAAAGCATGTCGATTTAGGGCATTATATTCACGGAAAACACATTGACATAGTAGGAACTACGCTGGAGAGTCTACACAGACATGGGAAAATCGATGTCGATCCAAACCCCTACAGGCGGCGCTCGCTTGCATGATACCTCACATTCAATTCGCTAACCACAGGGAGATATCTTGATATATACATATTTCGAAAAAAACAATCAAAAGATATAAAATTGCTGCACGATGAAAATCAAGGTACTGGCAACGACTTCTCGAAGAACAAACAAATGTTTAGCTACTAAAGACATCCGATCGAATACTCAGAACGAAATGCTGGTTACATAAGCGGGACCAGATGAACTTGACGAATGGGTACCTAAATCAAGCAACATTCATGCGTAAAGTGGCCAGCTGATCCAGAGCATGGTTGACCGTACCTCGAGTTTCACCTAACTGACAAGGAAGCCTTGTGAAAAATGCGCAAATATTTGCCGGGCCAGCTCGTCAAGCGGAGTGAAGGAGTGCCAGCGCTGGAAAAAGCCGACTAGTTCTCAAAGGTGATTCGTCCGGGGTGCACTGAGCAGATGTGGCTGTAGGAGACGCTGTTGCCATCTTTCAGCTAGTGTGCAGTGTTTCTTCCACCGTAAGTACTATATAAATATGATTGATTCGCCTCTAACATGATGCACACATGACCAGTGAACTTAATCAATATTCTGTTTCTACTCTAGGAACACCGAAGAAACTCAGCATGGGATTCGATAAGCAAATTATTCTGGTCCAGGTTCGATATACATTCCTCTCTTCCCATGCACGTTTCCTGACTGTCTTAGGCGCAAACGCAGGGATTGGATACGATACTTCCTACGCCCTTGTAGCACCTTCGCCCAACAACCATGTTATCATGGGTGCCCGAAATCAAGCGAAGGGCGAAAATGCGCTCAGCGAACTTCAAGTCCGTAATCCGAAGGCACACTTAGCCTTATAATTTTGGATGTTTCTAAGGACGACACCATTAAAGCCGCCGCCGCAAAGATCAAAGCAGATTTTGGTCGTTTAGATGTTTTGGTGAACAATGCTAGCATTGTTACCCCAGATCCTACCACACGGGAATCACTTCGCACAGCTTTCGATACCAACGTCTTCAGTGCAGTTCTTTTGACTAATGCTGTGAACTCCCTCCTTAAGGCTTCGAAGTCGCTAAAGATCATCAATGTTAGCTCTGTGATGGGTTCCGTTACCCTAATGATAGATCCGACCAACCCTTATCGACAAATAATCGCCGAAGTTTATCGCATGACAAAGGCAGCACTCAACATGCTGACTGCCTGCCAACACACTACGCTTCACGAGGTTGGCGGCACAGCTTGGGCATTCTGCCCAGGTTACGTGGTCACCGATCTTGCGGGTGACCGAGAGAGCAGGATAAGTCAAGGCCTCGAGAGCTCGGAGACAAGCGCACAAGGGATCCTAGAAATTATGGAAGGGAAACGTGACTCTGATATAGGCAAGTTTATTACCAAGTACGGCGAGGTGCTACCATGGTAGAGCATCAAATACGATAATCGAATCACTGAACGCAGGGTATAATGCAGTATATCACGAGCAATTGAACTCAAGCCGTCAGACGTTGCTACTGAGTTCCAAGTAGAAGACACCTGCAAGTTTAATGGGTTCCACTCACTGTGACGACGTGCTAGCGCCTCTGCAGGGATACTAGAGATACTTCGGCTTCAGCGAGACCAATGTAATTATGAAGCCTGGTAGCTTCCAGTCGAATTGGCAATGAGATATACATAGAGAAAATGTTTCTGAGAACTACTAATCTACGTAGCCAACAGCTCTGGTCGCGCTGACTAAGGTGGTCAAAGATCACCATGCATTTAAATAATCACATTAGAAGACTATTTAATAATAAACCACTAATGCTTCCAATACGTCATTTGAATGCTCAAATATCTGAAAGAGCAAGGAAACTCTCAAAATTGAGATGTGTCGCTCCAAATGGGCTTATACAAAGGTTTTGCGTCGAAAAGCACCATCCTGCTTTCCAGAATACAGTCAAGGCAATACGGCTTGTAGGTAATATACGGCAATGAGTAGGGCAAGGCTTTTTATATGATAGACTTGGAAGGATTGCCGAAATAAAAGTGCAATTGGCAATCACTATATCAACAATGGCAATCTCATACGGTATCAGACGCCTGGAAAGACATAATTAACAGCTCGGACAATTGGGTGGAAAAGATGGAGCTCAACGTCTTAAGGAAGAAAAATATGTCCTTCAAACTTCCAAGTGGATAAAAACCAGGTCGCTTTTGAGCGCTATCGAAAAATTGCGACGGGATGGCATAGACATCTTATATTCACCACGTCTGGTAAATCATTGCTTCCGTGGGACTCAAAGGAAAATCAATCGCGAGAGTATAAAAGCTTATGACTAACGGATGAAGATCCTCGACATTCGAAGTGGCCTTATCTCTTAGCCGAGAAGAATTGCACTGATAGAAGAAATTGAATGGTCGGCCCAATCTACTCTGAAGGAGTGAGAATTGCAGGTTTTTGGACCATCAACATGATGCAATAGCCAATTTCATCCCTTTGTAACACCCTAAGTCCCTGATCTGTTTTCTGCTACGATATACACGTCCCCCTTGCGGATAAACCGTCGCCTCGGTGCTGCTACATTCTCATGGATGCTTTCATCTCTTCGGCCAAAGCCCCTGTCAGTTAATCCATGGAGTCAGTGAGAATGTTCACTTGGAGATGTAGATTACATGCCAGTGAATTTCTAGCTGTCGCACCAATGCCCATCTGAAAGCATTCCGACCAAGAGAGCTGACCGATCACGTAGTGCCGTTTAATGGAATGCTGATTGGCTGTTCTTGCGAACATCTGGTGAATGTGCCTAGATTTGGAACCTACAGAGCTAACTTCAGATCCTGTATATAAGTTACAAGAGCCCTCCAAGATTTCATGACTTACAAGGTAAAGCAACACTCATCCTAGCGATCGTCATTATCTTGCAATACAAGCTCCTCATTGTCCAATGTTTTCCTGTTTCAAAATGATATTTCCTTCCCGACACTCTCGTACTGGTGAACCAAAAGGAGTGATAATGCGTACGACCGAAGGCGTAAATTTACCAGGTAACGATTTCAACAAGTTTTGTAATCTCGAATTTATATTTCCATGCAGAACCCACGCCAGATATCGATATTACTGATATGAAATTATTCAAACATGGTAAATATACGCTGCAAACTCCAAGACCAAAGGTGAATGGTTGACCAAGAATGGAGTAGATCCAGATCTGTGGTTCGCGAAAGCCACGTTTTTTTCTTGCCTAGCCGAAGTCATGGATATAGAGCGCCAAGGCCATCCATGTATCAACCCAGAAGTAGGCTAATATAACAATCTTTCATGAATCTTCGAGCTGATGACTCCAGAGTGTACTCAAAAAAATAGAGTCCTATTACTGGGAGAAGCCTAGCCACAATATAGAAGGCTCATGCAATAATTCCTGTCCTGGAAAAGAATTGTTCCATCGAATCACAGCGGCTCGAGCAACTAAGGACAAAAAGACGCTCGAAACTTTCCGGAACCAACTATCGATTAATATTAAAGATTACTGTAGACTTCTACGTGACGATAGTAGAGCAGAACTCCATGGAGAAACTAGGCCTAGCTATATTCCACGTGCTTCAAGTCCAGGCCCTACTACAAGCTGTAGAACGCCTTCAGACGACAATATAGCAGAGCTTCATGGTGGAAAAAGCCCTGGCCATATCTCACGTGCTTCAAGCACCTCTACTACAAGTTGTGGAACATGTTCGGACGACAGTACAGGAGATTCCAGAGGATCTTCAAGGGAATTCAGTTTACCAGATATATTCTCTAGTCGCGACAGTTCGCCCGTATCGGAGCCATTTGATGCAATCCAACCGATGCACAGATGGACATCAAGGTTATATGAGTATGCAGCTCGACTTGGGAAGGAGCCCCAGTATGTACCGAAACTTGGCTTTCTCAAAAGATTTCGATTTGAGGTCACCTTAGATGGGTCATATGGGGAAGGAGAGGCTTTGACCAAGAAGCATGCAAGACACATTGCATCTAAGATGATCTGCCAAAAAATTGGCATCCATCCTTGAGGAAACTGTCGTTGGTAGCTATATTGGTGTTTCACACCCATTTAATAGTTTTGTAGAATTGATATCTGATTTTGATATCTGAATTTAATCAATTTTTGAAGGAACTTTCGTTCAATGATTCAACGGTCTGGTTGCCAAGGCAGAGTGCGATTGCGTGATTTAAGACTGATTATGCTGTACACATTTCTTGAGGTAAACTTATGGTTCTTACCTATCACATTTGTAAATTAGCTCTTCTATTCAAGATTGTTAATGCTGTTGAGATTGTATTCGAGCGTATGCTTTCAGGCGAGAGAGCATGCTGAAGTTTCTGGTATCTTTTTATCTCATTCTTATCTCTCACTTTCAGCCTCACAGGCATACTTAACACGTAGAAATTGTAATGTTCTATAACCTTTCAGATAGCGTGATGACCTAAAGTAGTTTATACCTGGAAAAACTAAGATACTTGTCTATCCCTGGCAAGATTGAGGGGGTATTCAGTACCTAAGATGCGTCATCGCTGTGAGTGACGCACGAAATCGCACATTGTAGTCTGTGGAGTATCATCGTAACATCAGATAGTTTGTTAATGCGGATACACTAAGCGTTTAGTTAGGCCAGGCAAGGAATCATGTAGAAGGTCCTGATGCTGATTCTGGGACGGCAAACACAGAACCGGTTCTAGATGAAATAAGTTAAGAATCAAATGGGATAAAATTTACCCTTGTACTGGGAGGCACAGATAACAGGCTAGCTTTCATGATCTCGGTGGGCGGCCAATAAAGAAGCTGGGATGGATTTGGGCTTTCATAAAAGCAAATGCAGCTTGTTCTACATATGATGGTGAATTTCAACAAGCCTAACACAGAACAGCTATAAACTTAGCTATATCAGACAGGATTGGTGCAATATCCTAACGTAAGTGTACCATCTCTGTCGACATACAAAACTCCAAAAGCTCTGTGGCCTGGAAACTTAAATATACCTAGAGGACTTCCTGCAGACACTGTACCTGAACCACTGATTGTGTAAGCCCTCATGGGGCGTTTTCCATTCGTACTTTCTGTCTCTGGATACACAGTTGCCGCACGGAGAGAACAATCTGGACCGACCCACACAAGATCAAACTGCCCTTCGTCGAAGGATATGGCTTTTATGTCGCTGTCAACCCTCGCGATCGAATCTTCTTTCCAGCCAGTGATTTTGTCTTCTTTCCACCTCGGCTTGCTAGTACTTCTCCAAAATACTCCTCTCACATTTCCTGACGGCGTCACGTAGAACACAGCCATATTGTCCTTGTCTCGACATGCTGCAGTAAGATGAGAGGAATCAGCAACGGAGTTTTCGATGGCGAATGGTTCGGGGTCTTTCTCAAGGTTCTTCCAGTCACGCTCGAAATAACGATTGCGAATCTTGTTGTGAGAATCGACCCACCAGATTTCCTGGTGATCAGGGTCGCGACTGAGAGATACGATGTTCTCGTTTGTAGAATCGCCTACTGTAGGAGTCGAATAAGGAGTCCATTGGCCTTCTGTGCCGTCCGGAGAGTCATAGCGAAATGCGGCACTGATGCCACCCGTCTGCGTCTTCCACCACACTTCGATGAGGCCTGGCTTTCGGCTTAGAGCTGTCACACCACCCTTTGCTGGTAGTCCAGAAAAGTTCGGAATCGGATCGTCCTTCCAGTCATACTTCTTATCATAATATTTCTTAGACTGGACAAATCCGTTTTCACCAATCCAAAATACTTGCATTTGTGAAGCGCCGCTCGACACAGCAACAATACCGCTCCCATTGCGGGCCTTTCCGAGTGGCACTCCAAATTCTTTCCACTGATCAGACCTTCCAATAATGTCCAGACTAGGTAGTCCATAGAAGAATGCGCCACGCACTAAGCCGTCCTGATCAATCCACATCACCTCGAGCGTATCTGGCTTACGGCTAACGGTGGTCACAGTGCTTGAACCTCCCACGGCAGTTCTATCTCCCTTCGGCATTGCTGTGAATGTCCAACGTGTTTTGGTCGGTAGTGGTTTAGTGTTACCATCCAGGTTGCGCACGGTCCAAAAGTCATCAGAGGCATCCCAGTCCGTGATCCATTCGTAATTCATCCAGAAGCGCGAAGCATTGTTGTTCGGGCCCCAAGAGTTTTGTACGAGAACCGACTTCCGATGATCATCGTACCCAATGATCAGGACAGCGTGACCATCTTTTTTAGTATCTTCGTTGACGCCGGGGGGTATCCGGGGAAAGTCTCCAGGAATATTAGTCTTCGCATCCCACTTGATATTGTCTGTGGTTACTCCTTCGTAAAACCAGAATCCAAATATCACTGGGTAGCCCTCTGAAAGGCAGTGTTTCACGTGATCGAGAAGCTTTACGCCATATTCTGTTTTGGTTGTGTCATCCATCTCAACGCCCTCGATCTTTTGCCGAAGAGGGTCAAGGCGAAAAAAGGACAGGGCTTTAGTCTTATAGGCCTCTTCATATGCTGCAGTTGGTGGCCGATCGCGAAACCTTGCCACTGTATACTTTGATCTGTCGTACACCTTCTTATACTCCCATGTCTTTTCTGCACATACTCCCCACTTCTTGAGCGTTTTTAGAGCATCTCGAGTCTCAGATCCGCTGTCCGATACGTTGGCTGGCCAGTCAGGGTCGGCTTCATGAGACCGCTGCATGGTCGGGAGAGCTCTAGCGTTATAGTATATGAAGAGTCGAGAAGGGTCAAGGGCAGCAGAGCTAACATCTTCCTTGTCGTCACTCAATTGACGTCCAAGGTACCTGATTGCAGCGGCAACTGCGTTGGCTACGCAGCTTCCGATTTCACCTTGATCGTAAATTGGCGTCAACCATTGATCCTTTGTTTTTGACAGATCTACAGCCGAGAGGACCTCGACATCTGGAGAAGGTGTGTATTGGTGATCTCGAGGATCATATCTGTCAGGGACGTAACCTGTAGCGTATGGCGCCATGTTCTGAGATAAAAGTAGCGATAAGGCCAGGAATGAAGGGATTGTTCAAAGAGGTGATAAGGCGTTCGGATATGTAGGAAAAGCAATTGTTCGGCTCTATTTAAGCAGTTCCGTATCAGTAAGAAGTCTCACCGGCTACGTCCTCAACTGTGCTCGAATAGGCACCGTAGTGAAAGAAGCGCTAAGTTGATTCATTATTTTGACAACCATGTCCATGTGTGAGCATCCTCCAATCAAATTGAAAGAGCCGGTTCTTCATCAAGTGTGCACAGCATCTCTGTCCATATCAAGAATGCTCCATAAGGTAATAATCCTCGTCGAAGCTGAATCGGATTCCTGATTCAGAATCTCTTCCGAGGAGCGGTATCGTAATCCATTATTGTGACCACGGACACGGCGACTCCACTGCATGGTGGCGCAATCGTTGGTACTCGTGCTCAGGGCAAGTGACTTGTGTGCGACTATACTGCAGCTTTAAATCCTGATCACAAATCTTTGCCTGTGGTGAGCAACATGATTAGCTGGCTCAAATCTATCAGCCAGCCACTGACTACAAGAGAGTTATTAGTAGGGGTTGGTGTAGTAGTGTGTGTGTGGATAAGGTCATGTTGCAGACAGCAAGGGGTGAACGGCACAATTGATAAAGCGGTTCTTGGCAATACGATCCATGCTGTCGTCGGTTAGAAATCGTTGCTGGAAGCGCCTGGCCTAACAGCCCCACTTTTGAGGTTTCTAGGCCTGATCGTCATTGCCATTCCATCTAATGTTCCGCTCTAATTTCTACTACTATACCACACAATAAGTTTTTCAAAGTGACAATGTTGCCTTGCCTATGTAAGTGAAGTAAGGTTGACTTGGACATCAGCTCCGTTTCAGAGCACGAGTCCTTTTCGAATGTCCATGGATCTCGTTCCCCTGTGAGCCACTGCGGTTCGTGACTTACTAGCGCTGCTGGAAAGAGTTAGCTGTGGCTGGCTGAGGCATGACTTTAAAGCGGACCGCTGGCACGCATTCTAGGGGAACCGCGGGGCTGGATGCGCTGCGAGCCATTCCAAGCGCAATCCAATGCCGGAGTTGCCGTAGCCATGAGCCAAAGCAGCCAAAGCTGGCGACAAACGCAAGCGAAGAGTGTGGCAATCGAGTATCCCAACGTGCCATGAACCGAATCATCATCAGCCACGAGTAGACTTGTTTAGACTTCAATGCACTCCCGCTTCATTATCAACTCGAAGCTTGATATCAAACTCGGTTTGCACAGAAGAATTATAAGGAACAGAACAGAACAGAAGTTTTATGCATACACAAGCAAGAGGGCATCTGTTGTAGAACGTCTTCACTGCATCTTTTCCACTTGACACCGCAATTTTCTCTGTAGAAAATATTTGTATATACAGAACAGGTCGGTTCCTCATTGCGCCGGCGTATCTGGAATACTAAGCTTAGTAAATTTCCAAGTCTTCCCGTTGTCTGCTGTCGACATCTTGCCACCAGTCGCATTATATTCCCAATTTCCGCTGTGGCCAAAACTTTGATCCGCCTTGTTCAGCGTGATAGAGATATTTTCCCAACCTGAATATTTCTTAGTGTCCGTAAATTACGCCTCGTGATGGATATGATAGAACTTAGTAACGTACTGTGAGCTGGAGCAGTAGCGCAATTGCCAGATGCACATTCGATAGAGACGTAAAATATTTTTCCGCGTTGTCCCTTGCCTGTGAAAATGCTGTTAGACCTACAAGCTCCAGAACAATTACTTCCAGATTTAGTGACTCACTCGAAGAGATACTAGACACTAACTTGTCGTTAAGGTAAAGGTTCTGGTCCCATAGGTTTGTGTTTGCGTTCAATTTGTCTGCCAATGTATCAGTAATGACGCTGATAAGAGCTAGATATCAAGGCTAAGTACAATGCGTCTTGATTCGAGATCCAGGAGGTGCACTTATTGGTTTGCCGTTCTCAGGAGTTGTTGAGCCTGGTCACAGTGGTATGTCAGCGTACTCAAACAAGGTTTACTCAGAGCCTTCAACACCTTCATACGCACCTACAAGGGTGTAGGCGAAATTACACCAGTTGCGTCCGAGGTTGGGGCAATAATAGCTGTCAAATGTTTTAGCTATGTATATCAAGTCATCATGAGGCTCAATGAGTCGCGCCCTACCTGCTCGGAGAATTCTGGGTGACACCTTGGAGAAAGTCCTTTTTATCCATCATGATCGCACTCCATAATGCAACATCACCTGTTATGGGATTAGGGACATTTCCCACAACAAGTGTGGCTTCGGCTTCCTGAATCCACGTATCGCGACCAGTGTTGAGAGTAATAACATCGAGGTTGGCGCAGCTTGTCTGGATCAGCGCTGAAATAACGCCGATGGCTGCGTAAATTCCCTTCATAGTGCAACACTTGATTTGAGCGTTTTTCGTAAATGGTTTGTATAGAAATGCGTCGACAAGAGAGATTCTACAGAAGATAAATCAGAAGATGCCGAAGAACTAAGTACTGTAAAAGGGACTAACACAAACGTTCATAAATGAGGGCTAAGGAACGTGCAGAAGTTTTGCTAGGATGCTCCATATGTCATTCATTGCGGACTATTTCGAGAAGTACCGATCCATCGCCTCAAAAAATCCTCCGGTGACCCGTGCGGAGCTAGCACTCACGTAAACATCAACTACCCCTGCCAAAAGTTGTTTCATCTATCGATTGTTCTATCTTTTTAGTCTAGCGGTCGTTTATGCAACTGCGATACGAAACGGATTCGTATCGAGCCAGCACACTCATTTCAATTCAAGCAAAGAATTATGTTATAGATGGTTATGATTTGTGGAGGTTCTTGCCCTTAAGCCCACTGTTTGGAGGTTGTCTTCCTGCCATTTAATTTGCGGCGCGTTTCAAGGTCCCATCGCCGCCACATTAATGTTTCAATGATTCTGCGGAACAGCAGACTTTTAATTTGTTTCCCTGTATCAATTAGACTCACTTCAGCCCTGTGTACAACCGAGACCAGCCAACTCAGACTGAACGACTTCATCATATGGTTTACGAGCAATGAAATTGTAAAGAAGCCGAGGTTTTCCTACATCTCCACAAGTTTGATGCTTCATGATTATCTAGCTTGACTCAGGATCATGAAGGATGTGTTCCAATTGTGTGGTCATTTATTCGACGATTGTCGTAGCGAAGCCAGGTGTTCTGTTTTCGTTGTCGCTTTCGGACAGGACAACCAACCAACATCGGCCATAGAGTAACGGAAAATAAGCTTGCGCACCTGGTGTTCATAGCAAGTTGTGAATGGTTGGTCAAATCTCAAGGTCGTCGAAAGTTCATTTAGTCGCTCTAAAGGGACGTTAGATTACCTGCCAGATTCGCGCTGCACATCGGCACCAGCGGGGCAAGTCGTGCCGAACCCTCGTTTCCATTGGCCATATGAACCACGTTCAGAATGCACTTGATATTGGATAGATCTATACGTACAGGCACCGACAAAGGTTGTCGCACTCGGCTACGTGTATGGATGCGCGCCGTCGCTTGCCGCGGCGTAAGAACAGCAAAAGACAAAGACCTTTGCGCAGTCTCAGTGCAGAGCAACAACTCTATTGTCAGTAATTGTACATTGGCAGTTGAAACTGTTCTCAACCTTGCGAACTTCAAGGATTTGGAGCACAGAGTGTAGGAAATAAACTGAACTCGAATTTCCACCTCAGTCAGGATTTTCCATCTTCCACAGAAGCGTTTGGATATAGCTAAGAATATATTGATGTGAAATATACAAACGAAAAGTGATTGGATCGTTATGATGCTTCTGCATAGTCTACACTGATCGCTGAATTTAAAGCAACAATCATTAAGCTTCATTAATTTGGAAACTGTAAGCAATGTGGCCACGCCTAGCATGTTAATGTCGAAAACCTAAAATATAATGCTCTTCTTCCTGCAGAAACAAGTTACAGTCCGATATGCGCTTCGATACTATTGCTTGTTGCCCAGAAAATCGTTTGGGTTTCTAGTGCTGCTAAACTTTGATGAATTGTCTAATTGTCACTAGAGAGTTTATGTGTCTGTTTCATGCATATAGTTAAGAGGAAGTCATAGCTGACTTTGCTCTTCTGTTGTAATTACGGGGCTCTATCATGAAGTGTGGAGGTGGTGCAAAATTCTGCTGTGCAAAGTGTGAACGATGTTATAGCTTTGAAGGTGATGTCATTTGTGCTATCAACACGAATAGAAGTGGTTCTGATGTGTTAAATAGTCGACGATGCACTGTTGGTATTGCCATTACAGCTTCGCTCATATAACATAATCTGTTACAAGTTGTGAGACAATGTCAGATGCAAGGCAGCTGCGAATTCAGCGTAGATTCATTCGAAAGGCTGCTCAAATGCGGAAGAAATAAGGGCATATTTGGTTCGAACGCAATGAAATAATTGATTCCAGTTGTAGCACAATTCCATAGGGTACAGCCATTGCAGGCATCGGTTCCTCCCCTTTACTTATGTACACTGCCATTCCTCTACTCGCTTCTATTTCGTTTCGTGCTCTGGTGTGATCGCAAATGTTGGTCGTACAAACCTGCACAGGTTCGATTAGCTAGGCATTCTTTTGTGACTGCGGGGCGTCATAACATACCTGTCGCTGTGGTACACCTTTGTCTCCGTACCCAGTAACTCCTTCTCCCTCGCTTTGTCGGCCAAATGTCTTCGCACTTGATCCCGGTCTTCTTCGGCCTGTAGCGCAGGAATGAGATGTATCCGCGCCCACATCTTCTCGCGCGCGAGTTCGCTGTAGTCATCAGTATTGCTTTTCACCCTATCCTAAACCTTGGTTTCTTTTCTCAACCCTCCGAAAAGTTTACACGTACTTGTGTTCCCTGATTCCCTGTCCAACCTTCCAAAATCCAAATGTCATCAAAGCGGCAGTTCCAAAGAGGTATATGGCCGGTCGAAAACCGCGGACGGGAAGGTTGCGCTTGTATTGTACGGGGCTGTAGCCGCCCGTCGGCGGCATATCCTGCGGCATGATGGGCAGCTGTGTGCGTGGCGCAATGGGTGGGTGAAGTGTGTCGTCGCTGTGATGCGGAGACGTGAGGTTGCGGCTCGGAGCTCTGCAAGCTAAGGTGCAGGGGTGTGGCTTGGCAAGCTAGTGTGAGCATAATTTTGTCGATGCTGAGTGGGCAAAGAGTCAATATCACGATTGTCAATCGATTGAACGTTAAATATTATCAAACATGGAGTCTGAGGAGCGACCTGCAAAGATGAGAAAGCTGGGGCATGTTGGCGGCAATGAAGACGCTCCCGATGAGAATATGGTGCCCGCCAGTGAGAATCTGGACAGTCAAGCTTCCATGACTAGCGAAAACAGAGAAGCACTTGGTACTGCCGGTATCACTTCTGAAGCAGGTGCTGAGGGGGAAGATGAATCACCTAAGTTGTCGAAGAACCAGCTTAAAAAGCAGAAACGGCATGAACGCTGGGAAGCGGGGCGCGAAGACCGCAAGCAAAAGCGCAAGGAGAAGATAAAGGAAAAGAAAGAGCGGAGACGCGAAGCTTGGGCACAGGAGAACACAGATGCGAATGGAGTTACGTTGCCGCGGCCATCCTCAAAACCGCCACGGCATTCAGCAGGAAATGGAACGCAACTCCCCATCACAGTTATCTTCGACTGCGACTTTGAGGACTTGATGTTTGACCACGAACTCAAAAGCTTGGGGCTTCAAATCACGAGGTGCTATAGCGACAACCGAAAGGCCAAGTTCAGAGCTCACCTCGCATTAAGCAGCTTTGGCGGGAAAATGAAGGAGCGGTTCAATGGCATATTGGCGCAGCAGTATACGAGCTGGAAGGGATTCCAATTCTTCGAAGAAGATTTTGTCGCCGTTGCTGAAAAATCTAAAGACTGGATGACAGGCCCGAAAGGTGGAGAGATTGCGGGGGCGTTGAAATCTTCAGAAGAAGAGGAGCCGAGTGCGCAAGAGAAAACAGAGGCAGCCGAAGAAGGCGAGATTGTCTATCTCTCAGCCGAGTCCGACAACGTTCTCACGCACCTCAAACCAAACAGTACCTACATTATCGGAGGTCTAGTCGATAAGAACCGACACAAAGGTATCTGCCACAAACGAGCTGTTAATCGAGGGATCAAGACCGCGAAGCTACCCATCGGAGAATTCTTGGAGATGAAGAGCAGGCAGGTGTTGGTCACGAATCATGTTCTGGAGATCATGCTGAAGTGGATGGAGTTTGGAGACTGGGGCAAGGCATTCATGGAGGTCATTCCGAAGAGGAAGGGCGGCAAGCTGAGAGAAGGGGGCGAAGGCGGAGAGGAAGATGCAGAGGAAGATGAAGGAGATGAGATAGGAGCTGAGAATGAAGAGCAAGCAGACAGGACAATGGTGGAGGAAGCAAAGGAGGCAGAGGCAGACTCAAGTGAGCCGACACATGGCCAGGCCCAAGTCGCAGACACAAGATAAATCACGAATGAAGCATTGTAAGACTCATCGAGCTGCTAGATAAACCAAGAGTAGCAGCCTCTGTTCTTTGCAATTGGCCTAATTGTGCAACTGATGTTTGGTAATATCGCTCACAAGATAGCCATAATCACAGCCCTACAGGATAGCGGAAAATAAGCTTTCTGGGGACGAAAAAGCAATCACTAATCGTTGCATCATCTCTGGGGAGCATCTGAAATTAATCACGTACATGAAGAACACAAACAGGAATTCAATTTTTGATTATGTAAATCATTCCTTGTGAGACTTCTGAGCATTCTTGGAGGCTCAAGTGGCCCTGAGCTGTCCAACCCACTCATTACGCAACGTCACGGCTGCACACCACCAACAACCTGCGACAATCCCAGCTCAGCGCACATACACACGCGACCCACAATTAATTCCAGCACCACCTTATACACGTCAAAACTCACCGAAGATGCCCACAAAGGCAGCTCCTCCATCCTCGCCGCCGTCTCGCGCCTCGCCCTCGCAACAGTCTTCTCCCGCGCAGCGAAACACGCCAAACCGCTCCTCGTCGTACTTCACCTATCCCGTCTCGTACGCCATGTCTGGTATTCTGCGACGACTCAACACGGACTCGAGTCCGAAATCAGATACAAGATCAAGATCAGAAAGCAACGGCAACGGCACAGGAAACATACAAGCACAATTCCAGTCTACCGCGTCCTCCCTCTCACAATCGTTCGCCAGCCTCGTCTCCTCTTCAACCTCAGACATGAATTCTGTTTTCCAACCGCCCCATCGAAATGCGTCGCCTTTTCAGCCACCACCGCTCACACCACTGTCCTTGCGTGGCTACAGAAGCGGTATGCGGGAGAAGGGCAAGCTACTCAGCAACGCGTTGGCGGAAGAGATTAGGCTATTGGTACCACCAAGGTTACAACTGGTAGATGAATGGTCGCTTGCATACAGCTTGGAGCAAAATGGCGTCAGCCTGGCCACGTTATACAAGCAGTCTGACGACTATAGAGGGAAGCGCGGTGGATTTGTACTTGTGGTTAGGGATGGTAGCGGAGGCGTAAGTTGGCCCACCACCCTACCCACCTTTCAGCGATACTGATGTTCAAGAAAAGGTTTTCGGCGCATACCTTTCTGACGCACCTCACCCTTCCGCGCACTTCTATGGCAATGGTGAATGCTTCTTGTGGCGTGCGCATGTCCTCGCCTCTATACCCGATCTTGCAAATCTACCTCCACCGCCTTCTGCAGATACCACGCATGCTGTTCGCATGACCACAATAGCGACACCAAAGTCGAAACTAGAATCCTTATCACCACCTCAAAATGGACAGGCAAACAAGAGCGGAGCAAGTACACCGGAGCGGATACGATTCAAGGCATTCCCGTATAGCGGAGTGAACGACTATATGATTTTCTGCGAGCAGAGTTACTTGAGTATTGGCGGAGGGTAAGCTGGCTATAGCCTATTCATTGACATGTCTGGGCTAATAATGGTACAGAGACGGTCACTATGGCCTCTGGCTAGACGACAACCTCGAAAACGGTGTTTCGGACACATGTCCAACATTCGGCAATGAGCCTTTGAGTGATGATGGTAAAAAGTTCGATGTCATGGGCGTCGAACTGTGGTATATTGGCTCATGAACAGGATTGAAACCTCCACACGTTATTGGTGCTAACATGATGTTTTTCTCTTCCACGGCGTTGAGCTACAGCGTTTGAGGGCTCACAGCGATCTTTTCGATCACGTAGTGTGTTTTCCAACCCAACCAAAAGGATCCTCCAATATGATTTTCAGGAACAACAGGAATTGGATAATGGTGAGAGAATCTCTCACCATACATGAATGATGAACACGGTCGATATACCCCAATGAGCTAAATATGCTACTCTTACTTGTCTTGCCCTCGTCTTTAAGTATCTAGCCGTCTATTTTCTTTGGAGACCTGACCACTGCAAATCTCAAGCAGCCTGGACGTCCTCAATTTCTTATTACCTCACGTTCTTATCCATTTCAGTACCTACATCACTGATAAGGACCGACTATACCCTTAGAACACACAATCATCACGAACACACAATATGGCTGTCATCAAGAGTCGAGGTGCGACGAAGAGGCTTGACCCAATAGGGTATTTATGCACAAGATTCTGGAGTGTATACACTCACCATATGTAGCCTTGGCCGCAAATTCGTCAGCTTCAAAACGAGAAACTGCAATCGACACTTTACCGTCCATGAAGATCTTTTGTGTGCGAATTCAAAATTCTTTCGCAGACGTTTACAGCGAGGTCGCAAAGCTGTCGACGGAGACTGCCCAATTTGCCATGAGAGCCTCGACCCAAAAGTTGATATCACTTTCTGCGGTGCGAAATATGGCCAGAATGTTCACGAACAATGCATAGACCAATGGAAAAACTCACAAGCTGGCGGACCAACATGCCCAATGTGTCGCAGCGTCTGGATAAGTAGGAGAGACGAGCTGGTGTCACTACAATGTAATCTCGACGTCGACGCAGTGCAGATATACCTTAACTGGCTCTACTCTGGAAACCTCCACATTGATGACGCTATAGATCGGGATGACGATAGATTCAACACCCTTTTGCTAAAAGCATGGACGGTGGCCCTCGCTTTCAATGATTACAACTTCAAATACGCAATTATTGCCGAGTTTGTTTCCTCGGTAGAAGATGGTAAAAACTCTGGCTTCAAGTCTGATTCTGTCCGGTACGCTTTTGAGGAATGCTCGAACCACTTTATGCAATACTTCGTTGTTGGAAATATCTTAATAACAATCACGCCGAAGTGGTTCCAAGATCATGCGTCAGAATATCCTACCAGCTTTACGCATGCCCTGTGTGAAACTGCCCTGCGGTTGCTAGAACAAAGACCAACGCGAACGGAGCTGCTGGAGGAGTATACTTATGGAGCGTACACGATGAAAGAAGAAGACGGTCAAGAAGAGGATGATGAATAAGACGATATAGAAACGAAGGGAAATACAATACTAAAAGGGAAGAGGATGTAGAGGAGGACGTAGAGGAGGAAAATGAAGATTAGGCAGAGGATAATGAGGCGGAGTTTAAAGGTTGAACATTTGACTATAGTCTGACGATGTTTTAGACCTACTACAGTAGCTTTGGTTTGCATTCGACCTTGGCATTATGATGGTGGTGTCTCATTCTACTTCAATCCGCTGGAACATGCCGATAAGTTCTCCAAAGCCCAGATGTCTCTATTTTCATTACCATAGTTTGCGGTCACTTTCTGGTCTCAGGAGCTTGTCCAAGCGGTTATTATAAGGTTCATTTGAATGATTTCTTCTTGCTCTCTCGCCTACAACTGCACTGAGATGCTCGGTAGGTAATAAACGACTGTTCACGCACCTTACTGTTTTAAAGCACTGTATTCCCCTCATCTACAATCTTCATCTTGATTGTGTAAGCCAACCAAGCCAAGCAACTGTTTCCGAGAACTGAAGGGTAAACAAAAGGCTATGTCTAATGAAATATCATCGAAATCATGCACTACAGTATCAAGTTACCTTAAGCTCAAGCAAAGTAGCATCGGTAACAGACCATCCACCCCCAGGAATATTGAAGTGACTGGGCCATAGTCACCACAAGTCTCTGCAAAAATCCCCAACACGACTAAGCGGATCAGTTTAGATATGTTCTAGGAGGTTGCGGGACACGGACCGGCCGACAGCTACTTACACATATCCTTTATGTTTCCAAGGCTTCCGTACTGATTTCGCAGAACAGTAGCCACTCACTGAGGATATAATGAACATCCACGAATAAAACCGTGTCCATGGCATGGGAAAGAATGGCACCGCAGACACGACGATTGACTTTGAGTCCATAGTTTACTCGCATTGAGAAAGACCGAATCAATAGAAGGTTTTCACATAGAACTTTGCGATTTGTCGACTAACCTGACTGACGATCAAGCTTGTGTCTCTGATTATCGCTAGAAAGACGCAAATAAACTGTTACCGGACAGCGCTGTTGGGAATACCGAGATTTACATCTTTGACGCATTCGCAGCTCGATGCGCAGATTGAGGATCTAGGCTGAAGATGGGTGCGGCGGACGATGAAGCCAACCCGTAAGAAAATCGCAGCTGGCCAACTGATACATGTCCAAAACCTTCAGGGGACGCGAGCTGAGCAAGATTATAATCTCAATTGCATTCGTGCTTCCATGGCCACGTTCCTATTTTTCTTTTGTACTCGGGATTATTCCAAGACTCCATCTCCGACTTAGGGTTAGGATAACTAATATTGACATTTAATGTCACACCCACCTCATACAATAATGTGCAAATTTCCGTTGGCGCGGCCCATTCTACTTGTCTCCAATGCCAATAGCCAACGGCCCCGGGTGGATCCTGCATGTTGATGTGAGTCAATCCTGGGTATTTTGTGCGTTTGTGCCGCAGAAGCTCGACAATCCATTTATAGCGAGCTGAGGGGATAGAGAACGGATCCTGGGCAAGGAATGGTTCGCCTTCAAGGTGGTGGAAGAAGATGCCCGATTCTCGTGGGAAGTCAAGCTGTATATCATCAGCAAACATAGTCATGTAGATGACCACAGTGTTGACTTACCTTGAGACACCTCAAACTAGCTGGAAGCAAGCCGCACAACTCGTCTCGTGCCTCACAAGGCGCTCCAGGCGGCAATAAGCAACAGGATGTTATCTCCAAATCGATCAATTCTTCAAATCTTGAGAAATCCATGTGTGTTCCATTGTAAGGTACATCGTAACGATACTGGAGGAGAGAGAGTCGCCGTAATCTTGCACGGAGTGGCGCGAAGGCGATATTTAAGGCTGCTGGGTTGACTTCACCAATCACATGAGACTTTCGAAATATACGATCTCCCGATGGTGATGCAATCACAGGGACTTGACACTGCAAGTCTCGTAGCTGGGGACAGACTGAAAAAATTGCTTGCACAGTTTTAAGTTCGACACTCCAACGCCCGTCGCCTACCAAGGAAAGTGAAATGATCGTTGACATTTGCGTTGCGAAAGAGGCTGCTAACTTTGGTGCGCGTAAGAGACCAATGTCTTTGGCTCTCAAAGTGTGTATAGATGGTATGAGCATAAAATGCATTATCTCTGTGGCCGTAAAGTTTCCAACGAGGGTGATGGAACGTATCTGAGCGAACGGGTGCGTCTCAAGGAATCCACATTGGAAATCTTGATCCTCACCTCTTGCTCCGACGTTCAATCGTCTCATACGGGTCATTAGACTCAGATCTATTGGCAAATGCAACTTGTAGGAGCTGACGAATGCGAGTTCTCGTAAATTGGTATAGCCGAGTGATTTTTGCAGCCCATTGTCGAGAAACACTCCATACTCCATGTGCACTGGATAAGAGTGCACATATGCTTTAAGTGTTGCATCAGTATTAATTTTCCGTTCTAGAAGCCTGATTCTTTCTATGGAGAGGTCGTCAGTGTGCCTGAAAAGTAGTGACCGGGTCACCATGTTGAGGTCTCGGCATGCTCTTGCCAATGCCAAAAGTGTGCGTCGATCTCTTTCGAAATATGAAGCGATCAAATAGAGCAGGTCTTCGGGAAGCTCAAGCAAATTCATCGTTGTAGGTTGTAGCTGTGGTGTTGGTTCATTGCTGTTGATACGGCTTGTGGGAGCAGAGAAGGTATTTCTGTATGAGGTGCTTCATCGCGCTCGGATATCTTTGCCACGCTGCACGCCAAGCCTGACAGGCTGATCAGATTGGATACATTCTGAATCTCACGTAATGTGCAAAGCAGCTGCATCACTCTTACGACTGTAAGAAGGAAAAGGGGAAAGCATACAAGAGCGGAGATTCGCCAAGTGTCATCTACCTATTAACTAATCCGCTGGTATCTCATTTAGATATGGCAAAGCAAACAAAAGGCTTTACTTTTAAGGACATTTAGTTGTATACAAATACAACTCTCCAAGATTACATCGTTGCTAATCTAGAAGTACTTAATATTATCCACAGTAACATTTATTACCTACATGTAGATTTTCGCAGAATTAGTCTTCTTTATGCCTACACCAGCCACCATCCCATCGTATTCTACTTGACCCCGGTCACAGATCTATAGTAAGACAGCATAAGAAAAAACATATAGTTATTGTTGAAATGAACAAGCCGAATGTTGTTGTGCAGAAAACGCTTAGAGGTCGCATTGTGACACCTGAGAGGACGCTGTTCAAGTCCTTGATTTAATGATATACTGAAAGCGACTTGCATCAAAGGATTTTTTACATACTTACCTGCTACGCAGTCTTCACATGCAAAGGCTTCCTTGTCTTGGCAACACGCATCGTTGATACTCTTCGAACCTCGACCCTACGGCTGCTGAGGACATGTCTACTAACTTCTAGCTTCGCAAGCCTGCGCAGTGTTAACCATGACAGAAGGGTCATAAGAAGATAAGTCCCGTAATCGCTACTCCATTGCCGGTTAGAAAAACCACGAGTTTTCCTTCGTTCACGAAGGAATGCCAGCTTGGTTGGGCTACACTTCTGCAAAGTCCTGCAGAAAAACCATGTGCCTTTTGATGATGACCATCCCAAATCTCATCTGCCACATGTATTTGAACGCTGCAGACTGGGACGTGTCATCTGTACTTGAATGTTGGCTCGATTCCAGCCTGTTCTAAGATGTTTTAGGCTCTGCGTTGCAGTCTCCTTCATACACAGCATATGGTTTCGACTATTCAGATTACCACATGCCAACCGAGGCTCCAACGCAACCTGCTTTCGCAAGCAAACATCGCAAGGGGCATAGTTCTGCCAAAACACTGCACAGCAGAAATATAGCAAAATAAAAATGTGGCACGAAGTCCCAGCACTTGCATCTCGCATGCAAGACTAACTTGGGTCTAGTGAGCGGCCTGATGTAGGGACCGACTATCCGACCACACCCTAACCAAACACGGCAATGTAGACTTCATCAACCCTCAACCAATGTCACCCCACCGCTCCATCCGCACGAATCAAACTCGGAACACTAGCTGACAAAATGCTCCATGAGGATAGATTGCATGTCCGTTCGCGTGAGACTGGCGCGTTGCTATCGGGCCCACCAACCAGGCATCCACGTTTTGGCCAACGAGGTGTTCCTACATACGGGAAGCTCCGTTTGATAACACAGGTGGTACATATATCATTGCGAAGCTGCTCTAGCTTTTAAGCGTCCCAAGCTTTTCCCTGTGCCTCCCTTGTTTTGTGCCTTCTGAAAACTTCCATTCCCGATGGCTATCCCCAACCCTACAGTGGATTCCACTGCCCCAGCTATCGCAACGAAGGATGTGCACATTGCCCACCAACCCCTCACACTGAAAAACTGGCCACGAAAGATTAATTGGCTGAACACAACCCTTGTCATCCTTATCCCTCTCTGCGGCCTCTATCTCACCCGCTCAACCACGCTGACCCGGCCAACACTAATATGGTCTATTGCCTACTACTTCATGACTGCCTTTGGCATCACAGGGGGCTACCACCGCCTCTGGTCGCACAGATGCTACTCCGCGCGTTTGCCATTGCGTCTCTTCCTTGCATTCACGGGTGCGGGCGCGATACAAGGGAGCATTCGCTGGTGGAGCGCGAACCACCGATCGCATCACCGATGGACAGACACAAGCAAAGATCCATATAATGCTCTAAAGGGATTCATGTTCAGCCACTTGGGCTGGATGGTTCTCAACAATGATCCTAAAGTCAAAGGACGAACCGACATTTCCGATCTCGACAGCGATCCGATTGTCGTGTGGCAGCACAAGAACTATGGCAAATGCCTCTTGTTCGCTGCGTGGGTGTTCCCCATGCTAGTTGCTGGCTTGGGGTGGGGAGATTGGTGGGGCGGTCTTGTGTATGCGGGAATCATACGCGCATGCTTTGTTCAGCAAGCTACGTTTTGTGTGAATTCTCTCGCGCATTGGATTGGCGAGCAGCCGTTTGACGACAGGCGGACTCCAAGAGATCACATGTTGACGGCTCTTGTTACCATGGGCGAGGGATACCACAATTTCCATCACGAGTTTCCCAGCGATTACCGTACGTTTTTGCGAGCAGACGTGAGTCACACGGAACTGACAGATAGTATAGGCAACGCAATCATATGGTACCAGTACGACCCTACCAAATGGCTTATCTGGTTCTTCTCTGCAATCCCCATCTTCCCCCAGACATACAACCTCAAAACCTTCCGCTCCAACGAAATCGAAAAAGGCCGTCTGCAACAAGAGCAAAAAGCTCTGGACAAGAAGCGGTCTGGGCTTGACTGGGGCGCTCCGTTGTCCCAACTTCCTGTGGTATCCTGGGACGATTTCAAAGAACGCTGCACCGAAGGTGGAGCTGCACTCGTAGCTATTGCGGGTGTAATCCACGACGTTTCCTCCTTTGTGGCTGAACATCCTGGTGGTAAGACGCTGATCAAATCGGCTATTGGGAAGGATGCGACGGCGCTCTTCAACGGAGGGGTGTATGAACACTCGAATGCTGCCCACAATCTTCTGTCGACAATGCGTGTGGGTATTCTGCGAGGTGGACAGGAGGTCGAGGTCTGGAAGAATGAGGCAGGAAGCAGGGCGGCGAAGGAGGGGAAGGAGTATGGTGGAATGTTTGGGGAGCAGGTCACTAGGGTGCAGAAACCAGTTCGGGCGGCTGAGGCTGCTTGAGACAGCAAGACAAGATTTTTGTGTATAGACGATGTAATGAAGAAAGCATTCCTGTTATGACCCTCGTTTGTCGCGCCAATCGTAATGTCGAGAGCTAGATTCCTTGACATTGCTCAGGCTTTGTTCCCAGTTCCCAGTGGCTCCAAAGCACACATGCATTTTGCCCGTAGAAAATGCCAGACTCCGAACTCCTTCCCATACCTCGGCAACTAGTTGTGAATCATGATCATCATTCCGTCCTCCTCTTTTTCTTTGCCTCCTCAATCTCAGAGGCAGGGCCTCTCTTCACTCCACTGCCAGCCTTTGCCTTCACATTCTCCTCCTTCCTTAGTTCAGTATTTCTTACCTTCTCTAGACCTTTTTCATCCATGCCCGCCTCGCCAACCTCAATACCAACCTCCCTACCCATGAGTATATTAATAAGCCACTCCTTCTCCTCCTTGCCTTTCCTTTCGCCATCTAGGACCTGCCTTCTGAGCTCACCGACATCCGTATTGTCTAGCTGCCACTTTAAGCGCACCTCAACAAGGGGAGAGAGGCAAAGAGCTCTTGCTGGTCGTGCTTCTTCAATACGGCGAATGATATTGTTGGGTGGCATGAGCGTGTAGTTTACGGTGAGATTGCAAATGAGCATGACCAAGCCACGGAGGCGATTGAATGCCTCACGACGCCCTGCTTCGTTTTTAATATTTGCCCGCTGGAACGGAGTGTGGAGTATTTGGCCCTCCCTGGCCAAGTTTCTGGCGCTCTGGTACACCATGCATTCTACAAAGTCTAGGGTTTTCCATGCCGTCCTTTCGATATGTGTAGGCCTATCGTACTTGCTTGTCGCCATGGAGTCCATCATGTCGTACGTGGTGGTGACAAGAGCGTTCATGGAGTCCCTTTCTTTGGGCGATATGATGGGAACGGCGACGCCGGGCTGCACAGGAAGTAGGTCGCGAAATTGGACCCATGGCGAGAGGAACGAGGATGAGAGAATGAGTTTGTGGAACTCTTGCAGATTGGTAATGCATAACTTGGACATTACCTCGTCCCACTTATACGGAACGTCGACGGCTTTGGCGTCTTGAGTTGTCGTGGTCATTGCCGATGCCATGGTAATGTGGATGGGTGGTGTAGAGAAATTGTGGAGAATATATACGCTTAGAGATGGTATGCTCTTCAACTTGAAATACAGTGAAAGACTTCTGGCTGCACCTGTGAGTCGTAGTCGTATTAGACCCTTACTTAGATTGAGTGAGGGAAGGTAAGTAGTATTTGGCCTGGTTATGATCGAACAGAGTTGATCAAGAGATGCAACCAGAGACCAAGCAGCTGGTAAGGTAATTGGCAACTGGTACTATGAACAACTGGCCATTTATGTAAGTCAGATGAAATCTCAGAAACATCCATGCTGCTGAACTGCCATAAGACGAGTAAGAGAAGAGATCCAGCTTATCTGCTTGTCCACAAAGTTGAACATCCGCTCCATAAGGTGTTTATATCCCTATGACCGAGTTGAATACGCCGTGACGCCGCTCGCTATGCAGTTTTCGTACCCATCAACCTTCTCTAATGATTTACCCACTCAAATGACAATGCCACTTTCATCCTTCCTCGGTCCCAGTCCCTTCTTCACACCATCCTTCAACATCTCCCAGTTCACACCATCGACCCTGCGCCCGCGAGCCCCTGCCTCTCCTGCCACGGCCGTCAAGCGTCCCGTGGCGATCCTGCGCATCATAACTGTGTCCTGAGCACCCTGGAACACCCTACCCCTACCCTCTGTCAAGAATTTCTCGATGTAATCTTCCTCATCCTCCGTAAACGGCAAACCGACGAACTCGACCGCCTTCTCTTCGCGTGAGTATGCTTCGTCATCTGCGTCCCTCGACCACGCATTCTTCTCCAATATCTGCTCGATTAAGATTTCGAGAAGAGGTTTCTGCTCATAATCCGGTCGTCCATGAATCCAATAATACATCTCTGTGACATTGCGGCCGGCAAGATACTTGGCAAACTCGTTTCTAACCTTTTGGTCTTCGAGAGGTGGCTTGACGCAGTTGTAGTAGGCAAGCGGGAGTATATCGTCCTGCGAGCTTCCCTGCCCTCCTCCCTTAAGAAGGGTGAGAAGAATGTCGTCCGGGAAGGTGGGTATAATGCTTGGATGTGTAAGGTTTCCGACTGCGATTGCAAAGTCCAGATGATCTAGCGCCCATAACCCTTCGATAAATGTCCAGAATCGCTTCTCGAGGTGTACATCGCGCGCGAAGGCTGTAGATAGCTCTGTAGTCTCGTGATGTATTGGAGAAAGATCTTTGAGGAGATAAAACACCAGACAGTGCTTGTTGTGGAGTGTGGTCTCGGACGAGATGATGCGCTGGTGAAGATCGTGTAGTTGTTGCGGGGTCTTGGGTGGGTATATCTTTCTCCCTGCCAGATTCTAATTAGTTAAGCCATTTAATTTTACCCCTATACAAGATACCTTTAATCTTGAGAAGCTCTAGAAGTCGCTCGAAGAAAGTGCGACCGCCGAGCGCATGCTGATATTCTTGGATCTGTTGCACAATGCCGTCGCTGTAGTTTAGGCCTTGGAAAACAGCGTCGAAATCTTCTACGTCAAGCATTGCGACTGGGATTGGGAGAGAATAATCTAATTGAGGCGGGGGTGGGCGCGTGAGACTGGGAGGGACGTGTTTCGGTGTGGAGAGCTCTGTCGCGTCGTCATGTGCAGCTTCCGCGCCATGGCCAACATGTGGCTCGGGCATTGTTCAGTGAGTGTTCATGAAGTTCCTTATGATTGGATTTTGAATGGAAGTTGAGAATCAATTGTTTTTAGATTATGCTATTTTGCTATTATACATGCGCAGGCCGTGAGAGTACGCGCTGGTATCATTACATGACTTTTCTAATGTTGAAGCAAAGACCCAGCCGCTTGCTAATAGCTCCCAACGCCGTCCCATGCAGATCTGAGTGTAATCGCCTTTTGTACTCCGAAGAAACCACCCAAGGTCATAAAACTACAAAGTATGTAGATGCGACTGTGAGATTCCAGTCGCCTGCTAGTTATGTACGATGCACCACTCTGGTAACAAAGTAGGTGCTGAATATGGATTGTGGTTCAAGCTCGCTCTCGTTCTCGTCGTTCGTTCATGTCAAGAGCCATCTTCTTGCTAAACTCGTAGCAGCTGATCATGATAGCACACGCAGGTGCAATTTTCAGACACCGAGCAGCCCAACCTTTGAAGAGACCTGGAAAGCCCTGTTCACGGTAGATGTGCATCAGGAAGCGTGGCATAGCTTGGTCTTCTGGTCGTGTCAATTGAGCGGCGTCCTTGGCGGCGTCACCCATGTGCCGGACAACCTGCTGTCGTGTCTTGCCAACGTCAAAGGGGGTTGTAACGAAAGCAGCGACGGCTCCTGAAGCAGCTCCGGCGATGAAGCTGTCCACCAGAGTCTCTCTATGGTTCTCTTGGCTTCTTGAACGGCTTCGTCGTCGAATTCTCTCTTCGCCACGGCCTAGGCGGAATTCGCTGCCATCATTTCGTGCCTCTGCTCTTCCTCTTTGATCTGTCAACTGGTTCCTTGTAGCTTCGTAGCCCCACCAGTATATGGCCGAAAAGGGTACGTCTCGCCAGAGTGTCAGGGTAAGACCTCTCCACAAGCTGAAGAAACCCTGCGATGCAACCATCTCGCGTACGCCGTCCATGGTCTCGCGGAAGTGGCCTGCGGCGGTGGCTGTATGATTTGCCGCCTGCATTCTGGTTCGAAACATCTCGATCGGGCTGACAGCAATAGCGGCAAGCACTCGTGCCGTCGCACCTGCCACGAGTGGTATGTACGCATCGGAAACGTTCTTTCGTAATGGAGACGTTGGTGCGGTCCTTAACCAATCGTAGCCCGCAAAGTAGATGACATTGGCTGGGACAGCCATGACCAAGGTGGGTGAGAGTCCTCTCCATAACGTCTTTGGTCCTTCGTTCTGTGCGATTTTTCGTAAGCCGTCCCAGGTGCTGTTGATCGTTCTCCGCTCCACCTCTTCTACTGCGCATCCGATATCTGCAGGGTTGATCGGTGCCATGGTCGGTCCTGCCACGCAAAAGGGTGCCTTGTTGTTCATCCAGAAGACTTCTCTACAGCAAGCCGATATGCCCATGTTCGGCGGCAGGTCTCGGAATTGTGTAAGTGTAGCGCCATTGAATCCACGCGGTTGTGATGACGACGTGCTTGGAACAGTCTCTTGAGATTGCAGGCGTACTCGGACGACATCAAGGGGAGTTACTGCAGAAGTCAGTACGTGAAGCTACTGTGACGCGGATGGCTGGTCCGCGGAAGACGGGTGCCATGGGAATTGGGGCAAGTCATCATCACTCGACTGCAATGCTACAGAGTAGACACATACCTAGGAGAGATGTAAGGACGCTGCCAGTCACGGCAGACATCATCTTCTGCGTGAGCGACACTTCGCCCATTCCCGCCTTCGCGTCCACATCCTCGGCTCGCTGGGTGGCTGTTGCCATGGCCTGCTCAGCGGCAATTGTGTCGCAAAGCCGTGTTATCTCGAACCGATACGAGGCGTATCTTGAAAGTCCCGGGAGCGCGAAAAGATGGATATGGGCATCGTCTGTGTCGTGGCGGTGAAAGTGACTGCGAAGGCGAGAAGCGGTGCTGCGAGAAAGGCGGCTCTGGCCCGGGCGGTGTGGTACAAAAAATCCACCCCGTCATCGCGCCGTCGGCACCAATCGGCCGCGTTTTCCCGGCGGGCGTTGGGAAAAGGGCGGACCGCCCACGCCTTATCAGATCGGCGTGCGTAGTGCGCCCTGGCCAGCCATTTGCCAGCTCGGAGGGCGCCCGTCATCGAATGTGACTCCAAACTCCATACAGCTCCAGGCACGACTGAATCGCTGCAAACGCAGAGCCACCTGGTTGAGTCACGCTCTTGTAAATATGTATCCCCACTAGACCCTAGACCTTAGACCTAGACAGTCCCTTTCTGTACCCATACCCCATTTGCTTTGGACAGCCTGCGACATCGGATTTACCGCCACCGCTTATATCCGCTGCATTGCGTTAAACTACACCATGGACCCCAACAACGTACCCACCAACACCGAAGCCGAGCTTGAGTCTTTCCGCCAGAAATGGAGGGAAGAGGTTACAGCTAAATCAAAGGGCAAGGCCTCTGCAGCACCAGCGCCGGCGAAAGCTGCTGCATCTTCAAGCAAAGCCCACGCTACCAAGAGCAATGCGCCGGACGCTGTACCTCACGCCCATGCCCGTCGGCGTAGTGTTGAACACGTTGATGAGGTAGTGCCTCATATCTACCATGACCTGGGCGACAAGCAGCATGGTCGGAGGCTGGATGAAACCAGTGCTCAAGCGACCGCTGCCCTAGCTGCAACCAGAGCACCATCTTCTGCCTTGGAGCACTATGAAAAAGCCGTCGAGAAAGAGGGCCAAGGTAGTTTGGGAGACAGCGTGAATCTGTACCGCAAGGCCTTTAGAGTGAGCAGTGGCTACACACCATTCTCCAACATCAAATCGGGCTGACATGACATAGCTGGACGCCAAAGTGCATGAAACTTACAAAGCGAAGCATTTTCCTCCTTCATACTTTAAGAAACATCAAGGACCGCCACCACCGTCGACTGCACCAGAATCTCATTCAACGGCGTCGACAGCCCCAGCACCAACATCCAAACCACATGACACTAACCCCCCCAACGCCTCTCCAACAGTACCCAACCCTGCCCACCACTCCCTACAAGGCCTCTCATCTTCTTTACAGTCTCTCATTGGCGACTTTTCGGCCCTCTCCATCCAAGGCGAACCACCGCCAACGGACCTCTCTCCTCCACCACCGTGCCCTATTTCTACCATCCCAGAGGAAATTCTAGTAGAGATCTTGGAGCAGCTTGCTGTACAAGACCTAGCGTCTTTTGTCCGTTTGGCTCAAGTTTGTAAACGGTTGGCCTATCTAGTCGTTACGGAGGACCGTGTCTGGAAACGAATAGCTCTGGGCCACGAGTATGGGTTCGCAGCGATGCATTACACGTGGTCATGCCAAATTGACGGTGAACCGCTCGGCGACGACGACCTTGGTGGCCGTATTCTAGACTCCAACAGCGACACACCATCTGATTCTGAGGATTTCGAGCCTCCTCCTGAGCCCCTTTCACCTGCTCTTCTTACCCAGATGTTGGTCCCGTCCACCTACCCAACATACCGCGCCCTTTTCCGTCTCCGGCCCCGTATCCGCTTCAATGGCTGCTACATCAGCACCGTCAACTACATTCGCCCAGGCCAGTCTTCCCCAACATCTGTGACCTGGAATTCTCCAATCCACATTGTAACGTACTACCGCTACCTCCGCTTCTTACGAGACGGAACCTGCATCTCACTCGTATCCACCTCCGAACCCGCAGATGTAGTGCCATACCTGTACATTGAGCACATGCACAAATCCCACGGCAACCTACCCTCCGCTCCCATGAAAGACGCCCTGCTAGGCCGATGGAGACTGACTGGCCCCGCGCATCCCGAAGCGCCAGACGATGCCGAAAAGGAGGGCTCTCTCATCATCGAAACCGAAGGCGCAGTTCCAAAGTATATCTACAAAATGGCCCTTGGCTTGGGCAGCGCTGGCCGCGGAGCCAAGAATAATAAACTTAGTTGGCAGGGCTACTGGTGCTATAATCGCCTGACAGACGATATTGGTGATTTCGCTCTCAAGAACGATCGGGCGTTCTACTGGAGTAGGGTTAAGAGCTATGGCATGTCATGGAATGAGGGTGGGATGAAGAAGATGTAGTTATGGAATGTTGTTGATAGTGTTGAGCCTGCAATACCTTAGCGACATTTTTCCATTTTGAGTCTACGTGTTGTCCATAAGTGCTTCTCCACAACGCGTGTCGTCAATCCTGGGTCGCTGGGTCACTGAATCGAAGAAATGACATATTACATCAAATGGCACAAAACATCATAACGGTCTTCATAAGTCTTTTTGCATTATCATAGACATTCTCGCGCCATCAATATAGCGTCGACATGTCGCTGTCGTGGTATACACTCCCCGCCCGCAACGGTCCGTCTACCGCCTAGGCATACCTCGACCACGTCCCCTGCCGCCTAGCGCCCTTTGAGCGGCACCTGGTGGTAGCGGCCTGTTAGGAGCTTGCGGTTGCTGTGACTCTTGGTTTTCTGTATCACTGTCAGCAAGATGCACTTGTAGAATAGAAAGTACAAGGTGGGAGTCATACTTATCGTCTCATCAACACTGAGAATCAAGCAAGCTGCTTCTGTGGCCGCCTGGAGGGCGTTGACCTTGACCAGACTGGGTTCCCACACAAACTTCTCCATATTGTCCGCAATGCTCTCGGTGGTGAAGTCGACACCGGCCCAGATATTGCCCTTCTTGTGCTCCACGCGCAATCGGTTGAGGATGTCGGTTGCGTCGACACCAGCGTTGTCACACAGTTGCCGGGGGATTACCTCCAATGCCTTTGCAAATGCTTTGATGATGGGTTGCTGCTTATGCGGAACGTTCTTGTCGGCGTAGTTGTGTAGGTAAGACGAGATCTCCATCTCCACGGCACCGCCTCCTGCAACGATGTTCCTGTTCTTGATTGCACGTTTGACAATCATGATGGCGTCGTGTAAGCTGCGCTCCACTTCAGCAATGAACTGCTCTGCACCGCCACGGAGGACGAGCGTGCATGTCTTTGCCTCATGGCAGCCCTCGAAGAAGTTGAAACGCTCCCCACCAATCTGTCGTTCGTCAAAGGTCTCGCAGGTGCCAAGGTGTTTGGATTGGATATCCGAGCAGGTTGACTGGAGGCTCGCGCCCGTTGCCCTGCATACGCGGTCGAGGTCGTCTGCTGCAACTCGACCTGCGCAGAAGATGTCCCTGTCGGCAAAAAACTGTGTTGCCAAATCGCCGATGGGGAGCTTGCTGAGCACAACCTTGGCGCCGGTTTTGTGTAGCGCCTCCATCTTGTTGTAGATTATCTGCCATTCTGCGTCGACAATAGCCTGGTATTCTGAGACTTGCTCGACTCGAACTTCCGCATTATCCTTCTCGCTCTTCAGCTCCAGCTCAACGTTCAGGCAGACGATCTTAGGCTTTGTAAAGGACTTTGGCTGTTGCTCGAAACCGGCGTAAGAGAATGTCTTCTTGAATGCGACACCGTCGACGAATAGCGAGTCCTGGAGCGCGCCACCAGTAATTTTCTTGACGCCAATGAGCTTCTCATTCAGCTCGTCCTGATCAAGCGACAGCACAGCGTCTACGACCATCTTGGTGAAGAAACCCGCATTCCTGTGTATCAGCTTGCTGCTCATGGCGGTGGCGGCAAGCTTTTGTAGTGTATCTCGCTGGTTGCCCTCTGCAGTATCCACGGCGATCTCCATGATTTTGTTCACCGCCAAATGCGAAGCTCTCCGCAGGCCCTTGATGATAGTCTGGCTGCTGACTCCCTGCTCCACGAAATCCTTGATCTCTTTCAATATCTCTCCTGCCAGCACAACCACGGACGTAGTGCCATCACCAACTTCAGCGTCTTGGGATCGTGCAATGTCGGTCAGGATGCGGGCGGCGGGGTGAACAATGTCAAGAAGCTACAGAGTGTCAGAATCTGTATTTGCGCCCATAATTCAGAGTGTTAGGTACCTTCATTACTGTAGCGCCATCATTTGTAATTGTCTGCCTTCCATTCTCGTCTACCATGAGCAGATCACCGCCATAAGGCCCCAGGGTCCCCTTGATTGTAGATTGTACAGCGAGACAGGCGTTGATGTTCGATACTACTTGTCCTCGACCCTGAGACTGGTCCGTACCTGCAGAGATCAGCTTTTGCAAGAACAAGACAAACTCCAAGGCACCCTACCTTCCCGCAGGACGACAATAGTCGGTGTTTGGCCGCCGAACGACATGTTTATGAAACGACTAGGAGCGATCCCTTATCACAGTAAGAGGAGGGGCTCGGGGATAAACAAGCCTAGAATAGAAAAGACAATCTAAAGGGTATCGTTGAGCTATGCACAGCTGTATTGTGGTTCCCCGCAGACGCGTCCCATGAATTTTCCAGGCACGACCCGCGTCGGCGGCATGTTTCTCCGGCGGTATGCGCCATCAACCTCGCAACCTTCTCTCAACCTTCTGCCGTCCTTCCATGCATTGTGCTACATTCTAGACCCTCACTGTCGCCCGGAACTTCACTTCCTTCATGCGCTTGCTGTCGGTCCCCACTCACTGTCGTTTACCTCGTCGCTGTTGATATTTTGCCGACTGAGCGCTCTCGTGACCTCTTACGCGTCCATGTGAGGCGTTCAAATAAGCTTCACGCTTACCTCAGGACTTCTCGTCCATCCGGTATTATTGAATCCGCGTATTGCGATCATTTCCACACATTTCCACCATGCCAGCCAAGACGTTCGCCAAGAAGGTCAGTCTTCTTGACATCTGTTACTGTGAGACCGGCACTGATGTCGAAATAGATGGCGCCGACGTCAAAAGTAACCAATGACATCTGTTTACACAGACTAGATCGTCAGTCCAAAGAGTCGGTTGATAAGCAAATATCAATACCCGAAACCATCACTGCTTTGGACAATTACCCACCCTTGCTCCGTATTCCATCCGAGATACGGCGGGAGATTTTCAGATACGTACTTCCGTCGTCCAACAAAAGGTTTTTGCTCTATACCGACTGCGACTCAACCGCCATCAGCAAAAAGTGGAACCGCAAGTGCCGCCCCCATCCCGATAAAGACCTTTCGCTCGACATTCTTCAGACCAACCGCTTAATATATCACGAGTGTTTATCCGTTATGTACTCGGAGAACCTGTTTCATTTCTATGCCTTCAACTATCTTCCCGTTCTGGATTTCATCCGCCATTTGAGCCCCGAAGCGAAGAACTTGGTGCGTAAAGTCCGGCTGACGCCTCTAACCGACAAGCAGAGTGATCCGCCAGCGAGTCATGATGTATTCTGTACTGTCATCCATGACTCTCTACCTGGTCTTAGCGAGCTGCAGGCCGATCCGGTCGTCTTCTTCTAGCATGTGCCATCAGTATGGCGTCAGTAATACCGCAGCTGGACTTCGTTTGGGTATTTTCTTTCGCAACCGGGCTATTTCAGGGCCGTTAGGGCGCTATATATGAACAAAGTTGACAATATAATCATTTACATGGCGGATAATGCCACTCCGCTGCACGAACAACCATTTGATACTTTCCTGTGCAAGTCCAGAAACGTATACGCTACAGATCTGAAGAGAAGCTGAGGACAAGATGTATCTATGGTAGATAAAGAGACCTTAAAAATAGCGATTAAATATTAAGAATTAATGTACAGAACAATGTCCACTCTTGGTGTGAAGCATTGGTTGTGATCTGCTGGGTGATGCGGCACAACTTAGCGTCTGCAAATCCACACTTGATCAGCGCGCAAAGTATCAGTCATTATTGCACAGGATATTGAAGCATGTTAGTGATCAACCCGGGTCTTCCAGACAAGACAAATCTAATTCTGCAAGTTAAGCACTACTTTCTAGAATCGACATGTAGAAAACCATTGATACCTCATCTTACTGTCTACAAGTGGATGCTTGCCTGCATCAGACATTGTACATGAAGCTATGAGAACATGTTGGAAGTAGTCTTCTGTCTCTTTGATACTCAAGCTGGAATGAACTCCTTCTCGGTTATAGCCTGCTCCTTTGGTGTGTATCTCCATCGGCTGAAGTACGCTGGAGTGGCGCCAGTTCCACCATTGCTTGTAGCAAAAGCGCCAACCAAAGTGCCTGTGCATGGTCAGTTTGTGCCTTCAGTCATTGTTTCAAAGATTCATTCGACTCACCGGTGAAAGGCCCACTTCCTCCTGAGACGATAGCAGCACTTGCGGATCCAAGTACGGTGGGCTTGTCAGACTTTGACCCGGAAGAAGCTGAAAAGATGTACTTCGAGTCTCTAGTTGCCTCGACCTTGAGGCGGATGGAATGAGATTTCCAGGATGCTGGAACTGGGACAGTCTTGGTTTCAGGCACCGTGGCATTAGGCTTGCCTGAGGCTTCGACACGGAATCTGAGATGCGGTGTCGAAGCATTGCTGTTATTTGCACCAACATTTATGATGCTAAGGTCGATGTGCTGTAGTTGGGTCAAAAATACGGATATACCAGCCTCCTCTCCTTCATTGACAGGTTTAAACGACACGTCCACGCTATAGTCGAAGACAGTGCTTGTCTGCTTGCGTGCAATAAATCCCAGGCCTTCTGAAGGCTGGAATGCTTCATTCGCAGTTAGATTGACTCTAGATGGTGCAATTCTCAAGGTGTTTGGATGACCTGGTGGCGAAATGGCAAACAGAGATGTTTTAGGTGGCCGCCAGAAAAGTAGCTGACGCGGGATCGCCGAATTGGGAGGAAAGTCGAGCACATCTGGATCATCAACAAATGGCCCGCTACCTTTGACCTTCTTGTTTGTCGGAGGAAGTGGCCCAGTCATTCTTCCACGCGCGGGGTCTAGCACTGGCCAAGCGCCTTTTTCCCAGGTAACAGGTACCAAGACTGTCTCTCTACCCATAGGGTACACCTCCCACGCAGGGCCTGATCGAGTGGCTAGCGCGACGGACCACCAATTGTTTGAGGCATCTTGGAAGAAGTCTGCGTGCCCCACAGTCTGGAAATACTCCGGAGTGTTCTTAGCTGTCAAGATTGGATTGCCAGCAAATCCATCATAAGGTCCCTTGATGTCCTTCGAGCGGGCGATAGTCACACTATGGTTTGTCTCGGTTCCTCCTTCACCAATTAGAAGGTAATAGTAGTCATCCTTCCTATACAAATGAGGGCCTTCAGGGTTTCGATCTCCAGTGCCGTTCCAAACTTTGAACGGCTGCGTCGCAGAACCTGTGACAATGTCGATTTCGCTGATCCAGATGCCAGCAGCAACTGCCATGTAGATTTTGCCGTCGTCATCCCAGAAGATGTCAGGGTCAATGTCATTCGCAGGATTCTCGATTACGACTGGATCGCTCCAAGAAGCATCGTTGAACGGATCCTTCGTGGTAAAGAGCAGAATCTTGGGTGCCCAGTCGGTAAATTGGACGTACGATGTGATCAGGTAGAAAGTGCCCTTGTGGAAGCGGATCGTTGATGCCCAGATACCCTCATTCTGTTGACCCTTGTTGGACAATTCTGGTAACTGAGCGGGCCGACTCAGAGCGTAGCTGGCCAACCTCCAGTTTGTGAGATCCTTGCTCGCAAAGACCGGTACTCCAGGAAATGCCAGGAAAGAAGAAGTCGTGCAGAAAAATGTGTTGTCCCATTCTTTGACAAACGTGCAGCTAGGGTCGGAATTCCACCCGGGGAGGATGGGGTTTGTGAAGGTCTTGTTCATACCGCTGCAATGGACCGCAGAGGTCAGCCAAAGCGACACTATCGAGAATGCTTTAAGAGCCAGCATTGTACTTGATTGTATCAAAAACAGGCTGAAGATTTGATACGCACCTATAAGAATTATGGACGGCCATCTGTATACCTATAAATCTACATATGTTGACAGTATTCTGGATGTAGATATGTTAGGATAGATTAAGACTATGGTCGAAATACCGCAAGCATTCACGAGCCGAAGTTTTTCCGCCCATTCAGTATTGCTTGTTCATTAACTTAGTCCACTTTTACGAAGTACCCCGCGCATCTTCACGGCGGGGGTCTCTAGCATTCGATTCATAATCATGGTTCAAGGTTTACAGGTACCTATGTATTTACCCGGACGCTGGAGATTCACCCGATGTCCGGGCACGTTCACCCGCGCTCAGTTTTTGAATTCAGAAGATCAGCAAAACTAAAGGCGTACTCCGGGTAGGAGCTCTCAAGCAAAGTCGTTTGTGCCACCGGTTGAATTGAAGAAGCAGGAGACATGGCGATCTGAGGAGTTCTCCTAAGGTCTGACCCTATTCTAGCCTACGTCACAAGCATCCTTGAGCTTCAACATCTCATTTCCGCGCCGTAACTTCGGGCTAGATATTAAAGCAAATGTACAAGACGGATCATACTTTGAATACCCCTAAACACTTTTGCTTGTGATACCCTACCAATCTTCGCACGAATCAAAAGGGGTTTGACTATAGCCCGGATATCCTAATAGGAATGAGGTGGATCATTTATCTACAGGAGATAGCAATGCTCTACACTTGAATCTAAGACCGTTTGCTCTAGTAATTCAAGCAAAAGGCTAACTTCCACAATTCATCACACCGATCAACGGCTCGTATCTCTTCTCCTTTTTCAGGTTTGAGCCTACCATGACTATTTCCAGAAATCATGTTTACCATCTGCTTAAAAGTTAGGTCACCACAAGGTTTTCAAATCCATACAAAACGAAGGCTGTGCCATATTGGAGCTTATGAATGCGAACCCACTACAGCTGGATCCGTCTCAGTGCTACACGTTTTTCACATCCTCGGATACATCCGGATATAGTTTTAAACAAATCTAATCATTCCGTGTCGCTGCGTACTTTGTCTCGATACTCAGGTATATTCACTTATAACTTGCAAAGAACTTGTCGTCGGTATTCGCGGTATGCCAGTCTTAACCGTATCCGCGGTTAGTATTCTGGAAGATATAGACTTCATACTAAGCATTCTCGTGGCGGATGGAGCAACTATAGGAATACGCCCTAATTGGCAAGAGTGTGGAAGATGGAAGATATTCCTGTTGCATATTGGGAACTTGTTTGATGAGTCTGCAGTCAAGGGACTGTGTTGAGTTGGTCGTTCATGAAAATCAGGCATTCAACTTATATTCTTTCGCATCAACCATTCTGAGCAGAAAGCTCTCTGCTTGCACATATTTTCTGTACTGCAATGCATCTCCTTCCCATCATTGTTCATACAATCAATCTATCAAATCAAAACACTGTACACATCACAACTTCGCTTGAATCCTTCCCTTCACTCCATCCTCATCGAACCGATAAACAATCTCTCCAAACCCATCTGCAGCAAAGACATACAACCATTTAAATTCATCTTTCCCCGTGTTTTGAACCCCATGCTCGGCGTCGCCGGGGATATACACTACACTCCCTTTGCGCACCTCATGCTCCACGCCGTCAATAGTAACGACACCCGTTCCAGACGTGACATGGTACAGCTCAGCATGCGAATGGCGATGTGGCTTCAAATGGCCTGCGCAGCCCGCGCTCTGTCCAGGCGGACACGTCGCGATGCCAGCTGTAAGGGTATCTGTCTGTGTCTGTGGTGCCGAGAGGAGAGTTTTCCACGAGACGTTTCCGCCTGTATTTGCATCGGGGAAGGACTCCGGGGGTTGGTGTTCAATCGCATCGACATGCAGGACGAGGGGTGTGCTTTCTTGTTTAGGGGGCGCGGAACTCATGGTAACAGATACGGATGTAGATGCAATGTTGTGCAACCCGCGGGAGGGAATTAAGGTTCGCGGGAGCGATCAGTCGATATGTGTGCACGACATTCGCGGCATGGCGGAAGGGAAGTGCAACATATGCGAGTCGAAAGGGCTTGTCGTGCTACATCGTGTTGAAATCACAGATACGTATAATTGTGGAGGATGAGGAAGTGGGGTTGGTTGAATCAGGGTTTGATATCCTAATGTTGACTAGGGCGCGTATCCAGCGTGAAGATGCAAAAATATGCCAATAGGAGGTCAATAGGAGTTTTAGACATTTACTAAGCATATATGACTGATGAGATGGTCGACATGATTGATTGAACCCTGGGCCGTGGCTGCGATGACGATTTGTTGCGAGCTGTCGCGTTTCCCAACATCCCCATGATTGGCTATTCTTCAGAATCCTAAATCGTTGAATTTGTACAAACTCGCTTCACACTGTCCAGTACATGTGGCACAACTGCTTGTCAATGAAGCCCTACAGCTGTTGTATCAGCAACGCTGTGGAACAGTTCATTGAGTCGATACGTCGTAGAAGTTGACTTTCCGAGCCTGCATCCAGATGTCGCTAATCGAGACGTCTTTGTAGCACAATGATCACATATTCTCCGAGAAAGAACCCCTGTTTTGAGAGACTGGGGCATGGGAGATCAGGGCAGAGCAAGTATTGTGAATTTCGTAGTCTCCGAGTGTAAGGATATTCCGTTCCAAGTCGTACAGCAATTGAGGAGGTATGAGAACAATCCAATCAGCCACCTCTTGTACTCGGTTACTGATAGATGTGGAGCAACATCTTGAATACAACAACAGGACAATAGTTGAACCCATGCGCTTCGTCGTCGGGACGCAGGAGTAGTGTTCAAAGTCTTCGTGTGTCGTGACACTATCTGCATACCAGGTGGGGTTTGCAAGGGGAGGTATGACGTTCCTGCGTGATCTATTCAACAAATACTCTTATGTATCCATGAGCATGGATGGAGAAAGGATCAAGGTAGATTTGGCCAGACCGACTTGCTTGGCCAGTATAGTCAATCAGTCCCACATATCTCCATACCATAGCGCTCCACCTGATACATCACGATGCGCGATACGCGATACTCTTATCCGTTCTGATGAGCAGCTACTATTTCTCGTTCGATACTGTGGCGATAAAATCATTACTCATTGTGATGCCGATCACATGGCCGATCGTAATGCCTGGCCTCCTGCAAGTCAATTTCAAGATCCGATTACTTGCAGCGCAAAGTACCCACCAATGCTATGAGTCGTTACTCTTTCGGTCACAATAGGCTAGCCTTGCCATGTTTAATAATCTCACATGCTGCATTGCCGTGCGATCCGCGAAACGACGTTAAGAAAAGGCCCAGACTCGCCACGCATCTGGCCAAGCAAAGCCGTTGTGGTACTTTGGTTCCTACGGGGGACAGTGCATGCAATGCTTGCGGCAACACAACTCTCCGAAAGGCATGGCCTATTGCTGTAGAAGTGAAGCAGTGTGAGGGACTTTTGGCAGGGACAACGTTGGATATCTGAGGGGGAGACGGTGGCGCACGGCTGTCAAAGTTTATGCGGGTGGCCACGAGGCGAGGTGTGCGTCTAATCTATGCGGGTTTCAACGTTGGGCCTCTTGACACTCGCAGCACCGAGGGGCCCAAACCGCAGCAGTCATTGGCAACTGGGTGCTTAGTTTGGACTGTTTTCTAGAATACTGCCGAAATAGATGTTAGTTTAGATTCGGTATGAGTGGAGTTGATTAAAACCATCGATGCTCGAGTCAAGCCGCTGTCGTCGTGAATCGCGGACATCCCACGTAGCCGTGCGCCTCAGCCAAACCACGTCCATCTGACTGGCTAGCCACAACGCCCTATCAATGGATGCCCCGGCTAACCTGACGTTTCAGATTGCTGCCTCGTGGCCAAAGTGGCTTGACCGGGCCCCGAACCATGCATAGTCCTGCTTTCGTTTACCGATCCCCGAGCTGGGCTGGGCTGGGCTGGGTTGTCTGCACCTCATCATGCGCATGCCCGCCGTTTCCCTCCTCTTCATCTCCACTTTCACTGCCTGTGCGACCTTGATCAAAATGCCGCCAACTTTGTTGCGATAATGAGGCATCTGGAGTTGACGTTACGCAACGAGAACGCGCGCTGAGCGCTGCAATTCCGCGGATTTGGCCGGTGATATTCGGCACGGCGCACGAGGGCGAAGTTGGCTATGGAGAGGTTTCGGCGAGGTAATGCAGCACCGGAGCGGACGAGGAGCGGCTTCGCAGTGGCTCCAAGCGACAAAGCTATTGCCAAAAAAAGACCGAGCTTGGGAAAGGCGGCTGGCAGCTTTCAGAGCAGGTTGCTGGCGTCGCTGCGGGTTGGGAGGAGGACAACAACAACAACATCGGGCGAGGTGCTGATTCCGAACTCATCGAGGTACGCATGACGCTCTGTCCATGGGAGAAGGGGTGAGACGTGCTAAAACATGATACAGTCCCTTTCTGGAAGCACTGTTTCGGCTGCCAAATGAGCTCCACCTCCACGTTCTGCGCGAGCTATGCGTCGCAGACGTGCTCTCTCTAAGAAGGACATCCCGCATGCTAAATGAGCTCGTCACGAGCAATGCGCCTGCGCTTGTGCGCTTTTGGGTGCAGCACCGCATGGGTAACCTACACCTGCGCTTGTATCCCGCTCCAAGGCTCCATGCTGTTGATTTCCCTTTTCTCCTGGCTATGAGGCGACGACATATCGCCTCGATGAGATTGACCCGGCAGCTAGCCGACATCCTTGTGGGCGATGCACTGGAGCAGGCATGCCCACGTCAGCGACAGCTGTGGACATCAGCATACGAGAGGATGATGCCGTTAGTTTTCGGAGTTGGGTACTTCTTGGATGAGCACCGACGGCTACTTTTGGACAGAGACCTCGGCCGTATCCGGCCGCGCTCGCACATTGGCTACCTGATCTGTACTACTGGAGGTATCACGAGCCAGGAGAGGAAGATCATGAAGAAGTTGGATCCACCATTGCGGTTGCAGTACTTCTACATGTACTGCTTTATCGTACAGGTACTGCAACGAAAGCTGCGGCCTTCCAGCCACACTGGCACGGTTGAGAAGCTGCTGCGAGGGTGGTCCAGCCAGCCTGCTTGCGCAGAGGACGTATCATTTTTCCTCGTCCTTGGAGGCATTGGCCAGATCGCAAAGCTGCTTGCCTGCCGCACATACAGCGAGCGACGCAGGTATCTTCATGCATATAGGACACACCTATCGCCGCATACCAGCAGATGCTGGAGACGGCACTGGCGAGATATTGGTGTTGTTTCGCCTGCGTTGTTGGACGACGTTCCCTGTGCACGGATTGGTATCACTCAGCTCGACCAAATCTGGGAGCCACTGATAGCGCAGATGATGGGCCCTGGGCGAAGGGAGTTCACCGAGCAGGAGCAGGTGCGCTATGAGGAGCTGAAGATGTCGAAGAAATTCATCAACGAAATCATGGGTTACGATATCTTGCAGGGCCGAACACCGGATGGGGGCGATTCTGAGGACGAACACGAACAGTAGGTTGAGCATTTTTTGTAAAATAACCAATTGTACCAATAGGATGGCAATCGGCAGCCCTGTAATTTTGTGGGCCTTTTCAAGAGCCGCATGCTAGTAACATCTAGTTTCTTTCTACACTGGTGACCTGTGAGGACCTGTAGCTGCTTGTTTGGCTTTAGTTTTTTTTTCTTTTCAATGCAACCAGCCCTTATGCATTACGTACTGGATCAGTCGCGATTCGCGCTATAGCTGTTAGTTGATCTTGAGGCCGACGGCCACCAGTGGCCCTGCATCGGTCACTGGACAGGCAGTGGATACGAGCCACCGGGCCCTGACTAGCAAACGGGTAAGACTTTACTGTCGGAGCAATCTGAAGCCCTTGACCTTAACCGGAGGGTGTTAAGCAAATCCACTTTGTTCTGGGCTTTTTGAACTCATGGCTCGGGTTGAGCAGTCGATTGATCGAATTGGCGGGCCAGTGGATTGGGCAGAGTTGAGATTGGTGGCCACGCATTCCCCAGATTTACCGCATTCTTCCGGAGTTGTGGTAAGCGGCGGGAACGAGGTCAACGTCGACAATAACAGAGGTGCACAGCAATAGCAAGGGACCCTGCAGTGGTTGCCGTCGACAACGGAGCAACGAGGGCCGAGCAGACAGGCTATTGTCCCCACTTGATTGATTCCATGGAGCTCGTGCGTTTTCTTCTAGAAAGCGTGATGACATACCGCAATGGTCGAGGTGGAGCATACCGGTAGCGTAGTGAGCGAGCGTAACTCGGCAGGACTGCTGCGGGCGCGTGGGAGGGAGCCCATGACTTACTCAGCAGTAATTACGCGGTCTGCTATTGAAGAAGTTGCGGTCCACTATTTGATCCCACTAAGGCGTGTTAGCTGAGTGGCTGCTTGCGAGGCCTTGCATGTGCGGAAGGGGGGAAGAGTTTTGAGGGCAGCGTGATTAGTGGGGATATTTTTTTTTCTCGTCCCCTTCTTGAGACGAAACACGAATGCAGGCCATACGGATATGCAAATGAGATGTGATGGGATTCCGCGGCCAAAGAGGAATGACGTGCAACAGTGGTCAATGTAGACGATGCAGGGGCGACGGGGCCTGTGATTGCTGATTGACCATGCTATGCTCCCCCCAATGGACGTTTGTTGATCTACGGCCAAAGCAGGCAGTCACGGACGCTGGATCGGGAAGCCGTGCATTCCCCAACGTGCAAGAGCGACTGGTAGTCGATGGAGCGAATGCGCGGCGTCCTATTGGCTGCACGTGTAGGACGGGGAGCGGTGCAGATGCAGCTTGTGCAGCTTGGACGGCTTAAGCAAGTATTGCCGGCAGCTTGGGTTCTGGTCGTGTGCTCGACGAGAGTGTCCTCCCCCCAGGAAGACATGGCCCGCCTCGCCTTGTCCATGCTGTGCAAGGAGTGCCTTCGTCGACCCTTTGGCAATGTAGGCTATTCAAGCAGAGGCGCATAGCCGCAGTCGCACAGCGGCTTGCGTCTCTATCGGCCCTCTTCCACATGTCAACTGTCTCTGGCACGCTGTGCGACGCCAGCTACCCGGCCAATGGCGCCGCGCTGATACTGACCGCAACAAGAGCCCGTGTAACCCTGGTCTCAGTAGCGTCGGCTCTTCCATCATCCTCTGCAGCGCGCGCCCCCCCCGTAATTGCTCCCAAAGCCATTATGGAAGCTAAATCCCGCCGCTGCTCCCTCGGCGCCATGCCTGCTGCTACTCGCTCGCGCGCTCTCCTCCTCCAAGTAGCTTTTGTCCTGCACAAGCTCACTGCTGCCATCCTAGCGTGCCGCCCTAGCCCATATAACCCTCTGCGCCCGCCTCAACGGTTGCGGCCAAACACCACCACCCCCATCCGAGTGCCACGCTTGGCTCCTCGTCGTCCACCTCCACCCTCCACCTTCACCACCACGCGACCTCGCCACCCCTCTCTCGTCTGAGACCTGTCGACACCCGTGCCTGGCCGCCATCTGCCCATTCACCACTCACAGCCGCACCCGCACCACACCCCCCAATACTCCGGGCGCACCGGACCGCGGCCACTACACCCCTCTGAGCGCGCAGGGGCTATCGATTGTCAGCTGAGCCACCGCTATCCACCCACCACTGCACATACCCCCAACACCATGAAGCCGTAGACTTGAGACAGACGAGGAAAATGGACTTTACGGTAAGCTTCCCGCGCGCTTAACCCACGCCTCGCCGCACCCAGGCGTTCGCGGCCCCGGCATCCTGCCCTTGGAACACCCCCAGAGCTGACCTGAATGCACAGATCTCGTTGGCACACTTTTGCGAGGTCCACGGTCCCACGTCTATCATCTGCACTCAAGCCTCGACTTCGCCATGCGGCTCCTGCAACCCATGCGTGACGCCCCCTTCCGAAGAGCCGCATGCGGCCTACGCCTACAACGGCCTCTATGACCAGCCCACGTCCCTGAAACTCGGGGAGCGCCTGCCACAGCTCAACTCGCCCTTCGAAACCCCACCCACTTCCCCACGCTCACCTACACATAATCCATACTTCCCCAGCTTTCCCTCGTCCGCCAGCAGCAGTTTCGGCGGCAGGAGAACCAGCAGCACCCTCGACTCGGACCCGGATGTCTGCGAGAACTGCCAGATGGAGGTCCCCAAGAAGTACAGAGATAAGCTTCCAAACGGCGCCCCGGGCAGCCCCTCCAAGGACGGACGGGGCAGGAACGGTAGTCCCGTGCTACGCAGTTCCCAGAACTACCCAGTGCGCCGACCCGTCTCTCGCGATGATGTCAGTAGTACCGACTCGTCCGATGTCTCAGACACGGAGCAGTCCACCTCGTTTGAGAGCGGTAACTCAAGGTCTTACCCTGACTCTATTCCTGCCTCACCAATGCTCGTTTCCAGAGGCATGCATACACATACCTTGAATTACATCTCTACCAGCCAGCCACAGTCACCTACCACCTATTCTCTTCTTCGACGCACATGCATACGCACCCTCTCCACCGAGGTTCTCCCCCTGAGTAAGCCTTCCGGACCGCTCTTCTTCGGAGATTCAGTGGCTGGTTACACCATTGCGTATGTATTTCGTCTTCAAGACCCTCGCTCCCGAGGACACAAGCGCACCTATGCACTGATTGCAATGGCCGGGCGCGATTGCCGAAGAGCCACCAAGGCCATGGTAAAGATTACCGAAGTATTCGAGGGCATCGCCAACCGCATTGTTGCGCTGGCCGAAAGGGTGCTTGAGCGCGAGAGCTATGCTTCCCAGAGTTTGTCGCGTCCGACTACGGCTGTTCCTGGTACTCCTCCCCTGGGTACCTCCGCGTCGTCTATGCCGCCAATGTTCATGTCTCCCCAAAAGGACCGGTACTTTTCCTCGACCGCCAGCTCTCCCACCCGCAACATTACTCCAGTGTCCTCCTTCTTGTCAGCCAAGAAGGTTGACCCTGATGGCTTCCCTCGTGTGTCTCGTGACGTGATGAAGGCGAAGAGCTTGATCGAGATTGTCGGCCAAGAGAACTTCTTCGTCGAGTTGCACACTCTGTTCTGCGGTCTCCTCCACTCGCTCATTAAGCAGTATGGATGAAGTGCACTCTCACATGTTTCCTTGTCCACCCATACGTTTCCTTTCCATCTTGTGTATATTTCATTCATGATTTGTTGTCTTCTTGCGTTTCAGCGTCTTTTCTATCCTCGGTGCTTTTTAGCACGGGCGTTTGGTTTGATATTTATTCCTGGCCTCCCTAGGTTTGTTTGCTCGGGAAGCAGTTGCTTGTTCCGATTTGCAGCCATGTTGCATTGTAACAGGCCAGCTCTATACCTGAGATACCCTAAGCTTCCACCTTGTATTGTTGGTATTTGAGTGGCACATAGATTTGCGGGTTCGATGATTGGCGTTTTGACACGAGCTGCGGAGGAGCGAGAGTGTTTTCATGATATTGACGGCCGCTTGCGATGATATAGAGCAGAAGTTGACTGCGTGGCGGTGATGAGGGAGGACGAAGCTGCATGCTAGCTGGTCAGTAGCCTGAATATGTACGATCATGTTTGACTTTTGTGCATCCTTGCATGTCACATCTGCCGGTCAGTGAGGTACTCAGCAATCTACAAACCTTAATGTACTCATAACGACTACTATAGTGCCAGCAAGGTACTATGTCGACGAAAGGGCAACACGCGGACTCCAAAACATGAGCAGGCTGGCAGTTCACAGAAAGGAGCACAAAGGGACAGGTAACAGCACATTCTGCATGCTGAGCCTCAATCACCGATGGAAAATTTGCAGTGCTCAAGGCAGACGCCGTCCCAAAGCAGATGGCGCAGACGAGGCAAAGCGGTGGTGTGTGCTTGTGCTGGCTTGCTAGCGTGGAAGGACACGTGCGAGGCTGAACGACCGAGCATTTGAACTTGTCACCCCGAGTATAAAACTATCTATCTTGCATTTTGCGTATATTTTCATAAAACCAAATGTCCACACAAACGCAAATGAAACGGGTCCTTTGAATTTACCTTTAACTAAAAACCGCTAACATATATACTTCCCCATGGCAAGGATCCTGCAGTGCAGGAGTTCCCATGTACCAGGCAAAGGATGACGCTTGCCCAACGCTTTTGAACTGCGTGGATCTGTTGTTTGCGAATCGAGAGGCTATCAAAACTCTTTTTTACCCGTTCATCGAGATCAGAACTTCGATGGTGTCTGATTCATCCACTCATGCTGCGTCATCCCGGTCGCATCCACAATTCTACCCTTGCTATCGATAACACTGACGTCACGCAGGTGTGTAACGCGTCAACCGTTTAGCCCTCCATGCTGACGGCTCGTGTGGAAAGCCAGAGAGCAGTAATCGGCGTAGGTCTGGGCTGTTATACCCGCGGCCGATATGTGGGGGGAAAAGGCCAAGTTTGCAAGTGTCCGAAAGCCAAGTTTTTGCAGTAGGAGAGCGGGGGTAGACGACGAATGTTTTGTGCAGAATTTGTGGATAAGCTTTGCGCGTAACAATCGGGATTTGAGGGGAGGCTTCTAGAACGAAGGGAGTGGAATGTATAGCGTTACCGTGATGCCATGTCAGTATCATGTCCCTCGTGATGAAAATCCCAGGACGTCACTGGGCCGTGGAAGCCTGTAGGAACTTAAAAAAGGTACAATAGGCGTTTGTGCTTTGAACAATCGTCACACAACTTATTGCTCTGTCATCATCACTTTCCCACCACTTCCGCGCACCCCAATCGTCTTAAGTCATCAGCTCGTCCAAGTCATCATCGACCTCGGCCCCCTCACCCCGAATCTCGCACGAACCCAGGCAGCATATATTGATCATGAACCACCTTGGTGGCAACACATCGCACAACAACAACAACAACAACGCTGGACAGAAAGATTACCTCGACAAAGGGCTCGACGCCGCAGAGAAGAAATACGGTGGTTCAGCCGGGCAAAACGCAGACAAGAACCGCGCTGTCAACGAGAAGATTGTATGTTTCTCATTCCTTTAGCCGGCCCTCTTCCCATTTGCTCATTCCAGAATTACCCTCCCTCATGCAGCTGAGCGATTGTTTGCTAACGGCAGAGTTCTAGACGGATGGCGCACGCAATGTGTTTGAAAAAGCAACCGGCAAAAACGTCCCCGATAAACTCTCAAACTAGCCATCATGCGTTCAAAGACAGGATGCATGCGCTGAGTGATAAGTGGGCAAAGTGCAGACCCTATGTTGAGAGGATCAATGGCACGATTGTTCCGCTGGAGCCGCAGGGGTTGGAACGGGATGTGCATCATAGTGCGGGGCGCAAGGTGTGAGTTCTTGCATGGCTGATGAGGGACGTGTATGATAATTGGATGTGGATGTATTGTATAACGACTTTATGATGTTTTTGTCATCATGTGCATGTTGCGTTTGATCTGTGCTGCAGGGCTATTGGTGCAACACTGACCTGGCGTTGCTAGGAACGAGGCTGAGGCTGTACAACGTCCCTTCAATCTGTGTAGTCCCCTATATCACAAAGATGGACAGCATCACTCTTCCAGCTCGACACTGAGCCAGCGTGCGCGGGGCATCACAGCACAATCGATAAGCATGACGTCAACACCTCTGGCTTTCAACTCTCTGCGTCCAGCAGAATGCCTCACAAAGAAAGCTTCACCAGGACATCTTCCATGCTCCCCTCGTCCAGAACCATCAAGCCCCCTATCATACTTTGGAGGCCCTCGCACGCAATCCACAGCCCTCCCTTAGCATCGCAAGAACGTTCAAGCTTCCAAGCGCCCGAAAGCCAAGTCTAACCCTCGAGGATCTAGATCCCCACCCAAGCGAAATGATAGCCGAACACGGCCTAGCGGCATGCCGATCGCAGCTGAGATTGGGGTCTACGCGTGCGTCTGCAAGCCCCCCGTCAGGTGAGAAGGGCGCGCAGTTTTGTGCTTTGGGCAAAGAGAAAGGAAAAAAAAAACGCGCCGACTCATAAAACGGGGGTACGTGCTTGCTGCGCCTCGTTTGCTGCGCCCAGGGTCAAACAGTACTTTTTATTTCTGGGACGCCATAAAGAGCGTGGCCCCCTTTCCGCGGACTTCCGGTCCCTTTCTTTCTTACTACTCTCACACCTGCGATCTGCATACTCGTAACAACCCCATCGCGACTCCACATTCCGCACTAGCAACACTAAGGTAGGTTGGTGACTCTTTGTTTCTTGAAAAGAGGGGAAGACCTTCTCTTTTTTATTATTGTTATCGAGTGTTGTTGTTGTTTGTACTTACAAGTTTTGTTGCTACCAGTCTTTCCACTCACGCCACCACTCACCACACCACCTTTTCTCCGCAAACATGAGCGCAAACCCAAATCCCCAGGGCACTGCTCCCGCCGCCGGCGGCCAGGACTATCTCGACAAGGCGTTCCAGACTGGCGCTAAGAAGTTTGGTGGAGCGCAGGGCCAGAAGATTGCCGGTAACCGCGCCATGAGCGAGAAGATTGTATGTCACCCCCTTTCCCTTTTTCTACATATCGTTTGTTGCATCGCACAGCCCCAAACTATGGTCGTAGCAAACGAGACAGACACTCCCCCTTGCCCAAGTGGACTGGAATGCTAACACGCTGCCCACCAGACCGACGGCATCCGCAAGGCCTTTGAGAAAGTCACGGGAAAGAAGGTCAGCTCCAAGATCTCAAACTAAGCCATTTGGGGTTTCCAAACTCAAGGCTGCTTTGCTTGGACAAATGATACGTCAACCTCGCGACAAGCGGGTGCGCAAATTGAGACAAAGACTACCTGTAGTGGCATCGATGGTATGAGCTTTTTTTTGATTGAAAGAGGAGGAGGAGGAGGTCTTAATAGCATCGCTGGTGGACGCAGTGATGTGGACAAGTTGGGTGCTTGTGGATCCTTTTATGGCTTCTAGTGACAGACGAAATGATACCCCCCCTTACCTTGCCTACCTGCCTGCCTTTCTTCTTTTTTTCTGATGTTGCTCCACTCGGCGTGTGATTGTGACTGTGATTGCTCGCGTGAAAAAATGCATTTTGTGGTGTGACATGGATAGGCATCGCTGCATGAGGTGCGAGGCTCGCCACGGCTTAGCTTTGCACAATCCCATATTGGCCAATTGTGGAGACTCAATTGTCTGGTTTCAGCGTTTTTAGATATCGTGATCTGCAGCCTGCGCGCTCAATGCGTCACAGCGACATATCACTTTTCTAGACGTCTATCCCGCCAATTCAACCCTTCGTCTCAACAGCGCCCTCGCCTCCGTCTCACTCAAGACTTCTAGGCTCAACTCGTCAAGCACATCCCTCGCGCTTGCGTTGTCTGCAAAAAGCCTCTTCTCGACTTCCCACAAGCCGAGATCCACCTCCCGAGCCGTTGTGTCACCGTTGTTTTCTTTTGGCAGAACATGCACCCCATCGTCAGCGTCCCCACCGCCACCCCAAGCTTCCCAATCCTCTTCGTCTTCGCCACCGCCATCCTGTTCGGTAGACGAAGACAACGACCTCGTTGCCAGATCTTTGCCACCTTTGACAGGCAGCCCAACGAGCCTCGCCCCCTCGAGACATTTTCGTAGACCCGCTTCAGCCACGCCCGGGCCCACCGACTTGTCGACGACACGGCATATGGCGGCGAGATCGGCATGTAACTGTGCCGCACCTGCAGTCGAGAAACGGTGTCGGCTAAGCACGTTGTCCCAAAGCGTAGTTGAAATCGTAGCGAGCACTGCCCTCGTGATGCGGCGCAGTGGTGCCGAGGCAAGTGCGCGAGACAGAAAGGTTAGCGAAGTGCTCAAGTAAGTCAGGAGTGGATCGATTTCAGCGGTTGGCGAGAGAGTCGAGGCTGAGGAGCCGCTGAGAGTCGCCCAGGTGCTGTTGCCAAAAGTAAGTATGGTTCAACGTTGCGACTTCCCCTTTGGAACACGTACATGAGGCGATAGGGCCGCAATGCCTCCCGTACATTGTTGTTCAACGTGTCGATGATGATCTTTTCGCTGCGTTCACGGAGGCGTGCGTACCAATTCGCCGTCTCGTCAAAGAGCGAGCCGCCGTCGCCGTCTCCCTCTACCGACTTTGAGGTACGCTCGGCGACATCTGCAACACTCATGTTACCGATACTATTTGCTTGGCGAGCACGATCTTGCAGGCCCTCCCAGATGTCCAAGAAGAACTGCATCGAGTTAGCGGCTGTCATACGGGATCTGCCGCATGTGCATGCAGTGACACCTACCACATCGTCACTCCAGTCCCGCATTGCCTTTTCGAGATAGTCTGCGCTGCCGTATGTCTTGCAAAGGCGCTCTAGTCCTTCAATGCCAAGTAGTTTCTCCTGTTCCTCCTTAGTGACACCACCCATGGCCCGTCCGAGCGACGTGGTCATGGAAAGATATGCTTCCAGATTGCTCTGGAGCCGCTCGTGAAGTTTGTCAAAGATGGCAATCTGGATGTCTATCAAAAAGGTGAGTTTCTGGCTAAAGGACGTCAAGGGTCTGTATCGATCTGGCATGTAGATCAGCATTGGATGTCCATGATTAGCGTGGCCGAGCGCACCTGTAATGGTTTCGAGGAGGTCGTTGACGCGGATCGCTCCCTTGGTTGGCTTGGTCGCCTTGGGATCGACGCTCTCGTAGTCGAGATCTCCAAAATCCGGAGCTTCGACAATACTCTGATAGCGGGACAAGGCAACTACATGCATGTCAGCGCCCCGGATAAACGCATCCTCGGAAGGCAGTGGGGATTCATACAGTCCTTTTCGACTTGCAGCCAGCGTCCGAACCAATCACCTTGCACGAGGAACTCCCAGGACAGGCCCTTCCATCCGTCGACTCCGTAGCCGCCGTCGTAGCCCCAGGTGTCTCTGATGGTGGTGTCGAAGCTCATGACCTCGTGCACGAGGTGGCTCAGGAGCTGGGGCTGACCGGCGACCTTTGGGAGCAGGGCGCCAATCTTGGTCCTCAGCATGGGCAGAAGAGCGGTGATGAAAGCAGACATGGCATCAATGTAGACAGGGTTAAGCGCGAGATTGGTTCCGCGGAAGTGCCTGAGTAGGACAGGTTGCACATGGTCACCGACAAATGCACTGTAGTCGTTCAAAAGCGTGGTGATGTGCGAGAGAAAGTACTCTGGCCGGTCAATGCGGTTGGTGGGCTTGTCGCCGTCAAAGTGATAGCGGAAGCGCATTTCCAGCGGCTGTACGAGCACCTCGAGCGGAAAGAGCACTGGCGGCAGCTTGACCTTGTGTCCCGGCCCACTGGCATAGTTCTTGCCTTCCAGTTCTGGCGTCTGCAGATCCAAGAGCTTTACAAGTGCCGCCTCCCAGTCCTCGCGCAGGTGGCTCGGTACGGCTGCTTTGGGCGTGGGCCAGTGTATCTTCTTGAGGATCTGGTCTAGGTCGGCGGAGAAGGCGTCCAAGATCTTGGAGCGCAGCGCGTGGGTGATGGTGCTGACGTGGTGGAGCAACTGCGGAGCGGCGCCCTCGGCCCCGTCTTGCAGGCTGGCGAGGCGGGCATGGAGGGAGCACAGCTGCTTGTAGGGCTCGAGGGCGGCTTCATTGGACGTCTGGAGCTGGGATTGAGCTTGCTTGCTGGAGCGGCCGTCAGCGGGGCGCAGGCCGAGTGCAGACAATGGCCTACCTAAGCACATGGACGTCCTGGAGCAGCTCGACGTATCCACTGGCCACGTCCAGCCGGTGCAGCGTGTCGAGCACGGCTTCGAAGCGGGGGACGGCGTCGTCGCTGGTGTCGGAGGCGGTGATGACCAGGAGCCGGCGGTCAATGTCGGCCTGCGCATGTCTGAAGGCGCCGGCGCGCTGCTGGAGCGCGGCGTGGTGGGCGTGGGCCGTGTGCTTTGCGTCGTGGAGGTCGCGCTGGGCGGCGTCGAGCTGCTGCTTGAGCAGGCCGTGCTGGGTGGTGATGGTGCTCAGCAGCGCGTCGAGCGAGTCGAGGTCGCCGACGGTCTGCAGCTTGTCGTCGAGGTAGTCGGCGACGCGGGCCTGGCGGTCGTCCATGGGTTGTCTCGTACGTACACGACACACGACACACGACACTGCTGCCGTAGGCCGTAGCGAAGACTGGGAGCTGTCGGTAGCGGTACACACTACACAGTATGTGCAGGGGAGCACGAGGGGCCTTGCGGGACCGCCACGCCCACCGCCACGCCCACCACGCCGTGGCGCTGCAGGTGGCGCATTTGCCGCAACGACGGTGCGCTAGGCCCCATCCAAAACCCCGATCGATCTGCCCGACTTTTGCTCAAGCGAGGCGTCGGCCTTCGTCAGACCACTTTTGCTTGGGTGCGAACAGCCTTTACTGCACGCCGGCTGCCGTGTCGCAAACCTGCCTTGAAAGCTCTGCGCCCTGCCCGGACGGTGGCCGTCCGCACCGACTACATATACACGCCGCCGTCGCTGTCTGCCTGTCTGGCGCTGCCGCAGACTTTTGTTCCCCGCCTGCACACAGACGGCCAAGCCAAGCACTTTTTTGCCTGCCGCCGCTGTGTCGCCTATATAGCCGCTGCCGTGTCGCCATGCCCAAGGAACATAAGAAGCGCGGCCGCCGCGACGAGCAGAAGAAGCGGAAGCGCGATGGCGACGACGATGCTGCCTCCAAGCGCCATAAAAACGACACAGTCGAGCACGTCGACGACCCAGACGTGGTGCTCCAAGACGACGGCAATGGCGCGAACCCGGCTCCCCTCACCTTCTATGGCATGCTCGACGAGGACGAGCAGGAGTACTTCAAGCGTGCAGACGAAATGCTCGAGCTGAACCAGTTCGACGACGCAGAGGCGCGCAATCTCTTCCTCGAGAGCGTGTACAAGGAGGCAGACGGGAAGGAGCTCAAGATTGCCAACAGCCAGTCATGCTCGCGGCTGCTGGAGCGCCTGATTCTCCTCTCTACGCCAGACCAGCTGAAGAACTTGTTCCAAAAGTTCAGTGGGCAGTGAGTTGTCTTGGATATGCCCATTGCCTGTGTGTTCTACTAACCAGTCGCAGCTTCCTCAACCTCGTCCAGCACCGGTTCGCCTCACACTGCTGCGAAGCCCTCTTCATCCACGCTGCCCCAGTCGTCACCCAGGAACTCGCTCACCCCGACTCCACGCAGCCGCCGTCGTCAGCTGACCCCGACCAAGTCTTCGTCTCCATGGAAAATCTCTTCCTCTACACGTTGAATGAGCTGGAAGCGCACTTGGGCTTCCTCATGACCGATCGTTTTGCATCACATGTGCTTCGCGTGTTGCTGGTAGTCTTCTCGGGAGCGCCGCTGGAAAAGCAGGGCAAGTCGGTGATGCAGAGCAAGAGGAAAGAAAAAGTTGGCATCTCGGGCATGGACAAGGGACAAGAATTTGTTTTGGACAAGAGGACTGTGCCCGACTCATTCCTGGAGGCTCTGGAGAAAGTCATCAATGACAGCGTCTCGGGCTTCGAGCCGCACTACCTTCGCTCGCTCTCGACACACCCTCTGGGCAACCCAACTCTACAACTCCTGCTAAAACTCGAACTGTCGCACTTTGGAAAGTCACGAGCAAAGGACGAGAAGTCAATCATTCATAGATTACTGCCCGACGACCCCATTGCCGAAGGAACTGAAAGTGCCTCATTCATCAACGGACTGGTCTACGACCCCATTGGATCCCGACTGCTGGAAACAATCATTGAGAATGCACCTGGAAAGCTCTTCAAGTCAATCTATGGCGAGTTTTTCAGAGAGCGGATGGGCAGTCTGGCACGCAACGAAATCGCCAGCTACGTAGCAGGCAAGATCCTCGAGAGACTTGGCAAGGACGACCTCGAGGATGCCATGCGTCAGATCGTAGACCAAATCCCCAACCTTGTGGAGCGGAATCGAACGGCCATAATCAAGACGCTCATCGAACGCTGCATAGCTCGGGAAGTCGATACCTCTCCAATCAAAGCTCAGCTCGAGATTGCGTACGGCGGCTCTAACGGATTCGAGGTGACGCGCATATTAAAACTTAGCGAAGAAGACGCCAAGCCAAACGCCAAACATGAGCACTCGCCAGAGAAGGTTCATGGCTCCCTACTGGCGCAGACCATGATGTCAGTGAAGGGACCATTGGGCAACCTCGTCTTTGACTCCCTGGCCAAGCTCTCGCCGGAGCTCTCGGTCCAACTTGCTCGCGACCCCACGGCATCACGGACACTTCAAGCGGCGCTGACTTCACAGAATGCCTCCGTCATCTTTCGCCGGAAAATGATACAGCAATTCTACGGCAAAGTAGGCGAGCTAGCGCTCGACCCAGCTGCCTCCCGCGTGATCGATGCTGTGTGGGATGGCACTCATGGTCTAGCCTTCATACGAGAACGCGTCGCTGAAGAGCTCGCGGAGAACGAGAATTCTCTACGCGAATCCTTTGTTGGACGTGCTGTCTGGCGAAACTGGCGTATGGATCTCTACAAGCGCAAACGCAATGATTGGGTCAAGCAGTCTCGCTATACAGCTGGCAACGAAGGTTTCCAGTCCTTCCCCGAAAACAAGGACAATGCTGCGCTTCCCCACGGTCTCCACAATCATAGATCTGGCAAGCACATGACAGCCATTGAACTCGCGCGGCAGAAACACGCCGCCGCCAAAGCAGCCCAGGCGAAGGCTGGAAGTAAAAAGGAGAAGAAAGAAAGACGAGTCGGCACTAGCAGTACAAGCAGTGGGAGCAGCAAAGGCAAGGAAAATGCAAGCCTCGTTGCGCAATAGAAGGCGTTCATCGCGTGTAAGAATTTCTTATGTCGGGCATGGCAAAAGGCGTTGGGGTGGGTCTCGGGACATCGGCGGGAACTTTTTTGATTCGTTCGATTGAGATACCTTTAGTGCATTTACATGAGAAACTTTGCGAGGTTAGGCAACTGAGAAGCGAAGCAAATAATAACATGTACTTATATGACGTGGTGCTAGCGCAGCTCTCTGATCCTTAGTCCAATCCTTCGTCCACTTACCGCTTGATCGTTCGTTGCGCCGTCGATACACTCATCCTTTTGACACCTGCGCCGGAGTATCTTCCGTCACCACATAGTTTTCCAGATTACGCATACCCCATACCCATCGTGCAGCAATGTCCCTATCAAATGGTCACACCCCCGCAGAGCCACGACTCGATCGCGCTGCCGAAGTTAAAGATGTAAGTTTTGCACAATGATTGGTTAGAATATGCTGCCGAAGCGGACCGACAACCTACTTCACCGACCAACACAGTCTTCACGATCCCATTTGGGTCAGTCTCACGGCAATACTCGGTGCCAAGCATGCGCCGCCCAAGACCGAAGCTACAACATGCTAACTGCTTCAATAGCTCCTCACAGCCATCACCAACCTTATCGTCCCGTTTGTGGCTGCTGCAGATCAGGATGCCGACACCAAGCACACTGGCCATGGCCTGAATGTTGCGGGCGGGGCGCCGAGGACGACGCTTGTGGAGCTCCATCCTCCAAAGAAGTTGGAGAGCTTGTTGGCCAAGGAGCTGGAGATTGGAGAGGCGGGTGGGAAAGAGGGGCTACTTGACCTGGTGGAGAATGTACTCAAGTATAGTGTGAATACGTGGGATCAGGGGTTTTTGGATAAGTTGTATGCGAGTACGAATGCGGTATGTATAGAAAAAGAGGTTGTGTGGTTGAAGCTAACAATGGAGTAGGTGGGATTGGTGAGCGAGCTTCTCCTCGCAGCCTTGAACACAAATGTATGTTTCCCTTTGGTAAATCTGCTGGCTGGAAATATGACTCATGATACCACAGGCACACGTCTATCAGGTCTCTCCCGTCTTAACCCTCATCGAGAAGAAGACAACAAAGTATCTCGCATCACTTTTCAACCTCCCGCCTAGCACTTCTGGTGGTATCTCTCAGCCAGGCGGCTCAGCGTCAAACAGCACCGCCATCGTTGTCGCGAGGAACACTCTCTATCCCGAAACCAAAGCCGAAGGAAATGGCTCCTACAAGTTCACAGTCTTCACATCCGAACATGGCCACTACTCTGTCGAAAAAGCCGCAAACCTCTTCGGCCTGGGGTCCAGGAACGTAATCTCCATCCCCGTCGACGCCGCTGGACAAATCATCCCCAGCGACTTCGACCGCCTCGTGACTGAAAGCAAAGCCCGCGGCGAAACACCCCTCCTCCTCAACGCCACGGCCGGAACCACCGTCCACGGCTCCTTCGACCCTTACACCGCGCTCTCCGCCATCTGCCGCAAGCACAGCATGTGGTTCCACATCGACGGATCCTGGGGCGGCTCTGTAGTCTTCAACCCAGCCTACCGCGCGAGTCGACTGGCCGGCGCAGAACTAGCAGACAGTATAACCATCAACCCGCACAAAATGCTCGGTACGCCATTGACTTGCTCCTTCCTGCTCGGCCGCGACATGAACACTTTCTACAAAGCCCTCACCCTCCCTGCTGGCTACTTGTTCCACAACGCCCCCGGCTCGAGCGTCGACGATATCTACGACCTAGCAGACCTCACGCCCCAGTGTGGACGCCGTGCAGATAGCTTTAAATTGTTCCTCGCTCTGCAGTATTACGGCACCAAGCATTTCTCCGACCTTGTAGCCCGCGGGTATGATAATGCAGAGTATCTCCTAGCAACACTCAAGGCGAATGGCAATTTCCTGACGATTAGTCCCGAGCCGCTGCCGTGTCTGCAGGTCTGCTTTTACTATGCCAAGGGAGGGCGTTTGGGTGGGGATAGTGAGTTGAACGGCAAAATTACCGCCGATGTCGCGAGTAAATTGATCACTCGCGGATTCATGATTGATTTCGCGCCGGGCGAGAAGGGGAAATTCTTCAGAGTCGTTGTGAATGGGAACACGCGCAAGGGGACATTAGATGGATTAGTCAAGGCGCTTGAAGAAACAGCTCGGGAGTTGGGATACTAGAACGACGCAAAGCATATTAGATGGAGATAAACAAGACCACGAAGACAGTATTAGACTTTCAATAGCCTAGACATAGAAAGGAGAGGGTGTAGCTAGAAGCATTGCATGCATCTCATTTCATCCGAGATTTGGTATCTATACTACATAAATGCATGCTCGTTCATATGCATACCCCTTTTCATGAATTCATGATGGCGCCAGAAATGCCTTTGCACCCGCCTACACAGCTCTCGGCAAATGAGTAAAACGCATGATGCAAGATGAAAAAGAAGTGATAGCAGACCTTTGCTGCTTTTGCCATGACGACAGCCTCCGGTAACATATGACCAGCCCACCGCCTGGCACCGTCAAGCGACTTCACTACTGTATGATGCCCCAGAAACGCTCAGCATTGAATGAAGACGCCCAGTCTGACTTCCATGTCGAATCGAAGGCGTTGTGGAGGAAGATGTCCTCGTTGAAATTGCTGCGGATGGATTCAAGTGCCTTGCGCTGGTTGTCAGGGGATGGCACAGCTTGGCCATTAGCATCACCTTGGCGAGGCCAGCCAGACTCGGTGACGACAACGCGCTTGGAGTTACAAGCCGACTTGACGCGCTCAATCTCCGACTTGACAAAGGTACCGGCATCCTCGGCCACAGTGTTGACGTCGAAGAAGGCGTGGCAGTTGACCATGACCACGTCCGAAGCTTCACAGATGGCAGGATTGTCAATGGTGGCGGGAACCGTCTCAACAGCGCCGACGGCCCCGTTGTACCCGAGGCCTCGAAGCTGACTGCGAGCGCGGTTGATGGCGTCGACAACAGCGGAAGCGGTCATATCATGGTCATTGACCCGCTCGTTCTCGACAGAAAACAGCTCGATAACATCCCAGTTGCCACCAGCGTACTGATCAACAGCGCTCTTTAGAGTCTGGATAACTTGGCCGAGGTCTTCGCTGTTACCACGAGTGCTCAAGTAAGCGCCAGCCATGAGCTTCTGGCCATTTTTGATCACATTCTTCACAGCAAGGGGGACGATGTCGCAGCCCAATCCGTAGATGCGGACGGATTTGTAGTCCTTCATTCTATCGAATTCGCTGTCAATTTCCTGTGCAGTCTTGCAGCGAGTGGAGCCTTGGGAACCAGCAAATGGATCATATGTCACGCCCATGCCGAGACTACCGCCCGAGTCGTTCTGCTTAGCAGGAACATCTGGGGCTGCAGGTGGAGGTTGCGGGGCAGGAGGAAGTTGGGTAGGCGGTGTGGGCTCTTCCGTGGTAGTTGGTGCTGGAGGCGGAGGCGGAGGTGCCGGCGCGGAAGATGGCTCTTCGGGAGGCTCCTGCTTGACCTCGACAGCGGTAGGCTCAGCTGGAGGCGTAACGACTGGAGGCGATGGCAACTCAGGCACTGCCGGCGGGGAAGGCGACGCTGGCGCTGCCGACGGAGACGGGACCTGAGGCGCTGAGGGCGGCTGGATAGTTGGCTGAGCAATCTCGGAAGTCGTAGAGAGCACGACAGTGGGAGTAGGGACATTATTTGTCTTTTCCACAGTCGAGGTCTGGTACGGAGCGCCATTCTCATCAACGTAAACAACAACATCCGCAACTGTCTCAGTAACGTAGACAAGTTCGGTCAAGACTGCACGTTTGTTATCTGTAAACAGTTAGCAAAGTGAAAAGGGCCGACAGAGGTGCATAACTTACTGAGAGGGCGTGACTTGCTGAGAGGGTGTCCGCTCGCAGTGCCCAGGAAGATACCGGCTGCCAGAGCGGTCGCCAAAACGAAGGACTTCATGGTGGGGATGAAGCGAGTGTTATGGAATGCTTTGAAGAAAATACAACGTAAGGCGTCAGTTGAGTGGGTGTGATTGTATTCGATCAAAGCGCAGTCAATGCAGCACGGAGAGAGCCAGGTGCTGGAAGTAATCAGTGATTGACTGCCGCCCGCAGCTGGAGAAAGAAAGGAAGTCGGGCTGGGCCGAATTGAGAAGCTTCGAACAGAAGGAAACGGTAGAGACTGTAAAAGGAGGCTGGTGGAGAGGAAGAGCAAGCAAGGGATGTTGGCGAGCGGCCTTATGCTGTTGTGGTACCTGTGCCTGGCCTTGCGGGCGTGCCTGCCCAGGAGACGCTCTAGCGGCTTGGCAACGGCGCCGTTTGGGCGACTGCGACGTCACGGTAAGGGAGTCGTTGTCGGGGCATTGGATTCTCGAGGTTGTGCCGGTCTTTAAATGACACTCTGTGGGGTGAAACATGGATATGGGCGGTAAAATGAGGACGCACACACTGAAACACCAAGGTGCCTCAGGAACAGAACCACGGAAATGAGATGAAGATGGTGTTTCAGTGGTCAGATGAACTCCAAATTGGGGTAAATGATGCAAAAATGAAAAGACATTGCGACTTGGAGTCGTCGGCGGGGCGCTTCCAGCTAGATCGCGCTCCTCCAAGTCTACCCACCAAGTCCGACGTTGTGGAAAGTAGTCACACCAGCGCTGAATGGTAGCCAACGAGACAGCTTGACAAATCGAACAAAGAAGTCTGAGCCACTTAGAGTAGTCTCGAGCGGCAGGTAAGTGAATGCAGCCAAGGGATGGCTGCAAGTCGCGCGTGATCTTGACCATTCATACTCACCCTTGGACTTTGCGGTCGCGTGCTAGACGGAAGTTTGAACCTTGGAAAGCGCTTCAATCTGACAAATCTCTGCGATAGGATCATGAATGGGAGATGGCTTTCACCATCAGGTAAGATGCGTGCACCAAAGTGACAGAGGACGGAACAGTGCGACAAAGAAATAAAGAGACAAAAGGCCAACAAACAAGGACATGAAAGAAACAGAGAAGTCAATGAGTGCATGAGAAATGTAGCTAATGAGTAGGAAATGCTGAAGGTACGCAGGTATTGCCATTTGCATGAAAGCTTTGAGGTGAACAGACTCGAGGTTAACCTTGGTCCGGCTTTTGCAGGCCGTCGCATCACAGATGACCAGGGCATCATTGAAGGGAGTACGTTCCACCGAGGACGAGAAATAAAAATAAAGAGAATGCGCGGTTCGATCATGGCGAGAAAATAACAAATCGCCGTGGATCGCGGCTCGAACACGTTTACGTGAAACTGATGGAAAGTAGCGCCTCATGTATCCGCAGTATCTCGTGCGCAAGCTGAAAACTAATACAAGCAAAGTTTTGCAGATTAATAGAAAGGCTGGATCTGGTTGCGACTGCGCGGTGCGCGATGCTCGATGAGACGGTGGAATGTTGATGGGATGAAGAGCTCAGCGGTTGCGAAAAGGAGACGAAACGACCCACAATGTTCCTCGCGGGGCATTTCAAGCACTACCCTGATGTGAACCTCCACATCACCCACGTCAGGTTCCGCATGGGCCAAAACAAAACTTAGTTTGATATATTCATTCCAATGTCCGTCGCTGCGTAGCGAGAAACACTGTGTGGCGAGACACAAAAACTGTTTCTCAACACGTAAACTCTACAGCCAGCTAGAGATAAAGATATCCTCAGCATAGCGACTTTATAATATAAATGTTGTTTTCTCTTTATAACTTTAGATACTATATTATGCTTACTGTGTAATACAATACGTTGTTACGACTATTGCCTGACCGCTTTACTTCGGCCGGCAATAGATCCATAACTTAGAGCTTTTATGAATCGTAATACAGCTTCACTGACTTATAGCTTGATATGTGGTGAGGCTAGTCCGAGAGTTGTGCTCAATTCTGAGATGTTACTGTGCTTCTGAGCTGATTCTAGTCTGCTTGCTAGAATGGACAGATGAGGAAGATTTGAGCGCCTGGTTTGAAGCAGCTCAGTCGTGATTTATCGTTGCTGACACTAGTTTCACGCTTGACTCGCATTGAACCGGCTGAACTTCGAACGAGAGGCCTCTTCGTCACGGATTTGGGACTTTAATGTGGAAGCCAGATTAGCTATGCTGGTCAGCGTGTCTGGATGCTCCTCCCCAAGCACGCTCTTCCTCGTCTTTATCACTTGCACCGCCAGCTCTTCAGCCTCCTTTCACCGCACTTGATTCCTGAACTTTGACACTCGATTAGACATGCAGGTCGGAATTCCATTAAATATGGCATGTTACAAGTACATTCTCAGCTTTGTCTTCCGGCTTTTGCCTCTCTCGCAGTCTTGCAACGTTACTTGCTTTCTCTGCTATCTTTTCGAGAATTCGTTTTCCATATTTCGAAGGAAACTTGAGTATAGTGGGACGCAGTAGCGCGTACTCGGAAGTTGATGGTTTGTGCACCTCGACTTTGAGAAAGATATCATTGGTCCCAATGATATACCGCTCGTCATGACACAACGTCCATGGCGACATTGAACTTATACCTGCACTGGTAGAAATATGAGCTTTCATACATTGGTGTAAACTGACAGCTGTGATGAGGAGTTTCGCGGTGTTCTGCCAAATAGGTTTATTGCCGCTACATCTGCAATGTCTAGACTCAAGACACCGGGACGACATGTAAGCAAACGTAGCACAATCCGAGGTATCAGATAGTATTCGTGCCCAGTAACTCTCCTTTTCGCACGCGATTTTTATTCCTCTCTGAACATCTCTATCATGAGGCCAAGCAACGGTAAAGTATTTCTGGTCCTTGCTAATACCGGTATGCCGGAGGACTTCGAGTGTACCGCGAATTTTGGCGATGAGATATTTTTGAGCCCTCTCATCGAGCTGCCCTACAAAATCGATAAAGTTTGGCAACTTTAACTTGGCAACGATATCGTGGCTCTTCTGAATATGTTCCCATTCGGACCAAGTAAGCGCATCTGCCTTTGCAAAGATCGGCAGCACATCCACAAGAAGAGTCCTCAACGGTACTCTGCATGCCACTGCAGTGCAGACGCTTACTTGAACACCCCAAGTATCTTCTAGGTCTAGGAGTAGCATATCGTCTGCTTTTCCTAACACTCGTTCTTTCAGAGTCGTCCCGGCGATTTTGCAGTATACACTGTTATACGTGCCAGTAACGTAGAGGCCCCCTTGTAACCCATTTTGTTGCTCTTTCAGCTCCCAAGAGCCCGAGCCTGTTCCCAACTGCTCGAGTGCTACCTGGTTTCTGCAGCTTTTCTCATCGAATGTACAACTAATATTCACCTTCCATGAAACGCCAATTAGAAGCTTTTCTGTGGGGTCAAATTGCCGAGAATGGTGTAGTTGCTGTTCTTGGCCCCAGTGGAAGGTTTTAGAGCCGCCCCCATTCGCGGTGATTAAGCCACCTCTAATAGAAACGGCGCAGGGCTGCACTGTTCCAGGCGTCGGGAAGACTAATTTGCCCGGCCCAAATGTGTCCAAGATATCCTCAGTAGATGCTAACATGTCGTATCTTGTAGATATATCCCCCTCTAAGGGCAACACCGAGCTGGTGAATGCTATGACTGGCCCTTTGGTCATTTCTCCAATGCAAGAAAGCTGTACAAGACAAGCAGCTATAGCTATCGACTCTGACTCCCCACCGCCTAAAAGCTGAATCTCGGTTAAGGTATGGTTCAAGAAAAATGGCTGCAGAGGAGAGATGTGAGCCTGGCTATATGAAAGAAGACCTATACAAAGAAATTGAACTGTAACGGCGCACAAATGGACAACATAGTCGAATGTCTTGGTTTCGGAGAGCAGCTGTCCTGCTGGAAGCAGTACACCAACAATATTGATCGCAGCGGTGTAAGCACATTCGAGCTCCAGTGATTTAGATTGTGATGTGCCGAAGAGGCGCTTCAGATCTTTTGAAAGATTTAAGGCTAGTTGGAACTCAAGACGGTACAGTTCCACAGCGCTGAATTCGAATTCAGTGTTGGCTGCAGGCCTATGCACTAACACGGTGAAGGAGTCACAACATTGATTAGCGGCCTGGACCGTGCTCACTGCGGACAGAAACTGATCTAGGGCATTGATCGTCCGGTTAAGGGTAGGCTGGCTTTCCGCTGTAGTATAATCATTTTGTAACGCATATGAGATTTTCGCCATATCCATCGCATGGTCAAAATGGACCGTGCCGCCCCATGTTGCTTTATTGTCAGAGCAAGGAAGTACTCCTCCCAAACCACAAAATTCTTGTACAGTACGTTGCATATTTGATGAACTTGCAAGGCCAAGGGAGATTTTCTGCTTGGTTAGAAGTCTTGGCATATTGACACTCCCTCGGCACATAAAATGTGCACACTGATGAAGATGTTTGCCAGGATCTAACTTCAAGGCTGTCTGTTCCGGTAATTCGTAACGGATCCATGGCGCATCTGTTAGATCTTCTATCAAGATATCCGCGATTTCGTAGCTGCTGAAGCCAGTGTCTTTCAGATCTCGAAGCCACGAGAAGTCGCCAGTAGCATGTCTTTCGAAATCATTCACGATCATCCTGTGAACGAGCTTCGTTTTGCCAGCATCCAAAGCTGCAGCGAGAGTCGTGGGAGGAAAGATAAATTGGCGCAGATCGACTTTAAATTGAAAGAATGGTTGGGTTGTCATCAGAAACTTCATTACTGATTCAAGAGGCTCCGGGTTTTTGTCTGGTATGGTGCGGCCCCTAAACGCGCCATATGAAGCCTGCCCGTCATCAGAAGAGTTTTTTGAATCACTTGAATCGCTGGCGATATCGTTTTGGTCTTCCTTTGATCGAGCTCTATCCGTGTCAACTTCTCCGGTGCCTGAATTTGTGTCAATACTCGGAGTTGTCCTAGTATTCGAAGAAAGATATCGATTGAGGCTAAATTGTCTGTCCGCTTTTCGTAGCCGTAAACTCTCTATGACGTTTCTGTCTTCGGCACGTGATTGATTTGCAGCATTGTACAGAAGGTCATTGACTATTGCTCGCTGACGATTATCTCGAAGTATCCTGATTGTCGCTAGATGATGGTCCGAACTAGAGATTTTGCGGAGATTTTTGAAGAGTCTTTTGAGTAATTTATCGTTGTTTCTGAGAAGTCTAGTCTTCTCATACCTCAAGGCGCCCTCTTCGTATAGGGCCCTTATGTCCGAGTCGTTCCATATCGCTTCTGCAAGATGCTCTGCCGCCCCTTGTCTTATCTCTGGTACAGAATGAGTAGATGATGCTGAGTATTTTGATGATACCGTTGACCAGATACTAGAGACGTCCGATACATCTGAATCACTGTATGACCCGGCAAGGCTTCTGTTTCGTGGCGATTGGCTCCATAGGCCTTTATCTCGTAGCTGTGATTTGAGCAAAGGATGCAGCTGTTCTATCTCTTGCAATGACAATGTTAGTGTCTTCCTAATCCCTGACGTTTCTGGATGCTCCTCCCCAAGCACCCTCTTCCTTGTCTCCATCACCTGCATGCTCAGTTCTTCAGCCTCCTCCGTCCGCCCTTGATTCTTGTACGTCGACGCCAGGTTATCCATGCTAGTTAGCGTGTCTTGATGCTCCTCCCCAAGCACCCTCTTTCTCGTCTCTATCGCTTGCATCTCTAGCTCTTCAGCCTCCTTCCATCGCCCTTGAAGCATGAAGGTCGACGCCAGGTTGCCTATGCTGGCTAACGTGTCTTGGTGCTCATCCCCAAGCACCCTCTTTCTTATCTCTATCACCTGTATGTTCAGTTCTTCAGCCTCCTTCCATCGCCCTTGAAGCATGAAGGTCGACGCCAGGTTACCTATGCTGGCTAAAGTGTCTTGGTGCTCATCCCCAAGCACCCTCTTTCTTATCTCTATCACCTGTATGTTCAGTTCTTCAGCCTCCTTCCATCGCCCTTGACTCATGAAGGTCGACACCAGGTTGCCCATGCTGGCTAACGTATCTTGGTGCTCCTCCCCAAGCACCCTCTTTCTTATCTCTATCACCTGCATGTTCAGTTCTTCAGCCTCCTTCCATCGCCCTTGACTCATGAAGGTCGACGCCAGATTGCCCATGCTGGTTAGCGTGTTGGGATGCTCATCCCCAAACACCCTTGAGCATACTCCTAGTTCTTTTACTTGTAGCTCTTCAGCCTCTTTCCATCGCCCCTGACTCGCGAAGGTTGATGCTAGGTTCGCTATGCTAGCTAGCGTGTTCGGATGCTCCTCCCCATACACCCTCTCGAAGATCTCCATTACTTGCACGAATGCCTGTTCTGATTCATCATACCTTCCATCGCTGTAGGTGCATACGGCAAACTTCCAAAGCAGTCCCGCTTTTTCCACGTCTAATCCGTTTGTGTCAATCTTTAAAGCATATCGTGCGTGCGGTAGGTACATTCTCCAGATGCTCCTATTCGTGTGGTCATTATCCGGTAACACCTTCTCTAGTCGTGCTAGAGCAGTGGCTTCCCATACTCTGAGAGTGCCGTTCGCCCGAAGCCAGTTTCTTGCCGCAAGATGTACGAGCGGATGCAGGTCTAAGAGCTGACCTTCCTTCTGTTTGGTAATGAAAGAGTAGGCGATGAGCATGCCAATAGCATCAACGCCCTTTTTCGCTGACTCTGCTAGCGGGAGGAGAGACTGCGGAATATTTTTCGCATCTATACACGACATGAATGATAAGTACTCTGCCGCTAGCGGCTTACAGTTCCGGATTTGCTCAAATGATAGGAGCCAGGTGCACCCAACTGGGTTTTTACTATCCACGTATCGTCCTTCGTCCTCAAAATCTTCACTAAGGAGTTCAACCATATGCTGCTCCGTGTCGTCAAGAAGCGCCGTATATTCTGCCAGTGTGATTTTATTCTCATTAATATATGCAGCAGCTTGGATGATTGCAAGAGGGTGATAGGTAAGTTTCTGGAGCAAATCTATGGTAGCTTTCCTGTCGGCTAATAGGTTTGGGTTAATCAAGGATTTCGCCAACAAGCCGTTCGCTACGGGCTCATCCATCTCACTAATCGAGACTAAGTTCTTGCCGGCGAGCTGTATCGCCGCCTTTCGGCTTCGCGTCGTGAACAGAATAGATCCGCGTTTGCTCTTTGGTAGATGATTGATTCGACAGCCAGGGTCGATATTATCGGCATTGTCGAACACCAATAGCCAGCTACCAGAGCTTTCTAGACTCAGCCTATGTTGAACGAGCTTTCCTATATCTGCCTTCTTTTGTCCAAGACTAGGGATCCGAAGCTGCTGGCCAATCTCTACGTACGCTTCTAGCATGCTATCGACATTGGTTACCGGTATCCAGAACACCGAACAGTCTGGCTGCCTTTCTCGCAGCCGGTAGGCGAATTCGAGTGCGATTTGTGTCTTCCCGACGCCGCCAAGACCAATAATGGCAACTCGCTCGCAGCGACTTTCGCTAGAAAGCATGGCATCAACCTGGGCGATTTCTGCGCTCCGACCAACAAAATGCGGATTCCTCTGAAAAGGAACAATCCATGCTGCTTCCGTCCGTGATGCTACACAATATTCAGCTCTAGCAGTTCAGAGACCAAAGAGGGACGTACTATTGTAGAGCGCTGTAGAGCGCTGTGCGTTGAACTCCTATATGCCGTCAAGGGTAATTCGCGTAGAAAGTCGTACTGCTTACTGCAATAAAGTAGGAGAGATCAGTCGCTGCCGTGCCTATCGAATGTTAGCTTAATGTTTATTTTGTCTACGAAAGGTCTTGAATAAACGCACTCTGCTTTAGCCTCAGGTTGTCGATACAGTTTCGCATGCGGAGCTTCTGTTCCATATGCGTGAGATACTCCTCCGAAGCCGCTTCAATATTACCCTTCTTATTATATTCCTGAAGCCCGATATTCTGTAGCCCCTGCTCAACATTGAAGCGAAAATACCGCTTCTTATCAAAATAACTCAGCCACCTGGCGATGAATTCCTTTTCCTTCGCCTCCGTCTCCGTTGTAATCTGTACTACCATCTTGCCGAGGAACTTAACTTTACTGTTTTCAAATGCGTTCTTGCCTGGGATTCCCGTCCCGATCGAGATGAAGCACTTCAGTAGCGGCTGCAATTCTTCCGCTTCCGAGCACCAGATGTTGGCTGCTTCTCCTTCTACCTCATCTACTGGATTATTTGCGCTTAATCTACCATCGGTGAACGTGCGATCTCCAAAGCTAACAGGATTGAAGAAGCCTGTGGCAGCTGATGTAGCGAGTGCGGCCTGGCAGATCGTCGCGCGAATGCTCGGTTCATCGGGGAGGCTGTAGCTTCGGAGACGGACTATATTCTTCGTATCATTATCGATAGAACACACAAAGCTGTCCTTGTCAGATCTGCACTCATCTGTGGGGCGAGCACTTACGTTTGACATCCGCGTTTAGTCCCATCATTAAGGAGGTCTGTCTCGGACGCACCGCTCTGCACTATCACATTTTTGATTGCATTCTCTAGTCTCTCAGAATCGAGTGGCTGCTTGACATGGCCTTTAATGTTGACTGGATTGCAACGTAGTTCCTCGTCAAAGACGGCTGCTGCGAGATCGCTGTATGCGGTGATGCAGGTATCTACGTCCATTTCAAGCCGACCAAGCATGATGGCAATCAGTCTGTTGCGACAGAGCGTCAGCCACGCTCGTGAAGGAGCATATTTACTTACCCGCCAGTGCTCGTCCCGCCGATAAGGTCAAATACTTCGCATGGCTTCACTGGAGGCATGGCCTCCATCTTGCGTTCGTGGTTCAGTCGGTCTATGATGCCTTTCAAGATATAGAGCGTCGAGAGGCCGCGCACACCGCCGCCATCGAGGGACAGCAGGCAGAGCCCTTTGCTGTCGAGGGGATTGGGCGTGGCCTGTTCCATGTCTTGATTTGCGCGAGTTGCACTTGCTCGTTAACGCGAGGAGAGAATGAAGAGGGAAATTTGCTGTTAGCCTTATATGCGCTGCCGCGCCGACTGAGAAGGTTGAGTAGGCTGGGTTGGGCATCAGGGTAGTTGTGCATGTATCAAGAGGAGCTACATGCCCGTACTGTAGGCTGCAGTTGAGAGCTAGTGTAGGGTGAGTGCTGACCAGTCGCAGCCGACAGATTGGACAGGGTTTCGCGGCAGTGAGGTCCACCTGGCGGGCCGGACAAAACCGATGACCATTAAAGTGTACTGTCGTTTGCATGGATCTTGTATTTTATAAAATGTGTTGAAGCTTCAGTCGCAAGCGGACTTCAGTCTGAGCTATGCTGTCGATGGTTGCTCCGGGTCACTCGTGCGTAGAAGGCTAAGCTGCTTCAAGCCAATTACTCGAGGTTCTCACATCTTTCCATTCCAGTCGGGGGACTTGAAAATCAGCACAAACGCACATGTACGTTTCAACTCCTGGCGCAACTCTTCGGATAGGATGACCATATGCTGCGCAATAATTTAACTGACTTTGTCAGGATATATAAACTATTTACGGAGCTACTGCTAGCTAAAGTGAGGTAGTTGCGCACGCTTAGAGCAAGTTCTTGTATTATCTGGCAAGCATAGCATATTCTTGAAAGATATTAAGAGAAATAAGGCTTTGTATTATGGGGTTGTCATTACGAAAATATGTTTTTCTGTTAACTTTCTTTTGAATTTGTTATGTTCAAAACCATTTGTGTTGCCTCGCTACACAGTGTGTCTCAATACGCCGTGAGTGACCTCACAGGATCTACGATTTTCTTGCCTGCATCATCCTCATTAACTCCACGATTACCCTATCAATCTCCACGCATACCAATGCTATGGTTTACGTGAATCAAGGCGTCAATGAAATTCCATCTATAGCAGCGTTCCACTGCTGGACGCCCCGCGGCACGTTGCTCTCGAAAAGTACACGGAATTGAGGGTTACAAGTCTCGAAACTACCAACTGGCACAGTGATTGCCCTATAGTAATCCGATCCCTCGTCGAGCATGCAATCAGAGACCGACGGGCAAACCTTGGCAGGGCCCCAAACAAGCCTTCCACCAATGGTGATGCTGATAAGTGTGGTTTGCGGGTTAGATGGTATGCCTCCGTGGGACGCGAAGAGCGTGAAGCGGAGCACATAACTTCGATTTGGACACACATTCAGCGTCTGGACGGCGGAACCCGTCGACGGCCCAGGGTCGGAATTGTACCATCTGTAAGGTATGCGTGTCAACCAGAGTTTGTCATGCGAGCGCGTGTGTAGGAGCTTACAAGTAATAAAGTCCCCCAGAAAATGGGGTGGTTCTCAGCCTAAGAATAACGCCACCACCAGTGTCAGAAAGGCTCCAATTATCGACCTGACTGCCAGACGATCCAGATTCGAAACCACCATTGGCGACTAGATTCGAATTTCCAGTGCACGACACGCACGTCACTGTCTGTGTAGGTGAGAGTGTGACAGTACTGCTCACAACGGTAGTCGTGGTGCTTGGTTCGGTGACGACCGTCAGTCTTGTTGATGATGTGGTCAATGTCGTAGTCGTTACTGTTACGGTTCCTGTAGTAGATGTCACAGATATGGTACCAGTGGTCAAGACTGACTGGGTGGCAGTTGATGTAACAGTTGCAGTCGGCGTGGGAATCGACAAACACTTGCAAGCAGACGAGATAGCCGAAGCCTTGAATGCTTTAAGCCATGCTGGTATGGGTTCAGCGCGCTCTTCGAGCACCTCTACGGCTCGCTTGGCTGGAGGATCGACAGTGACGGTGACCTGAACAAATGGATTAAGTTAGTGATGGCAAAGATCTTGACAAGGGAAGAGCGACTTCTTGAACCGCCCTGGCAACGTCTTCGAAGCAATCCAAGTCACTCGTGCTCTATGCAAGTTGCCCGAAGACATCCAGGTCGTGTTCAGGAGCCTACGTACCGTCTGAGTGGGATTTGTAACTGTCACCACTGTATTGCTTGTCGCAGTCACCACATTATTGGTAGTAGATGTGGTGATTGCTGAAGTATCGGTAGTTGTTACCGTGGCAGTGCTTCACAGCGGCGTTAGCAACCCCTTTCCATTGTCGTACACACTGTCACTCTACCTGGTTGATGTTGGCACTGTAACGGTAGCCACTACGGTGGTAGCTGGCGCAGCAGCGGTCGTAACTGTTTGGGTTTTGGTCAAAGTTGTTGTTGTGGGCTTTATAGAGAGGAACTTTGAGCAGAATGGTGTCGCTTTGAAGAGCTTGAGGACATTGACGATTTTGACTACAACATCACAAGTCCCTGCTCGCGGCTCAATAGCAGCGAGTGCCTCAGGAGAGTCGGGTATTGCAATTGCATGTGCTGTAGTAAGAGATGCAAGTGCCAACGCGATGAACGCGAACAGTGTACGAACGGCAAAACACTTCATGGCGTTGTTCAGTGATCGAGGCTTTCCAGCTGCAATGGTGACAAAATGCTACAAGCGCGCACATATGAATGAATGTTTTCGCCGGGTGTTGCCGTTCAAACGACTCAGAGCGAAGCAGAGGCTGAGGCGAACATCATACGAACCAGAGACATGCATTGAGCAGCTTGGCCCGGCGGCGTTCATTAATCTCACACTTGTATACGAGGTATTGTTCACACCTCACAGATGGAGAGTCTTTTGGCGGTTGATAGCGTCTTGGATCGCAACTTCCTCGGTGAAACTCTCAGCTCAGCTCGTTTACGAACGAATTTACGCGAATATTGTTGACGATCCTGCATTAATAAGCAAGCGAGGGCGTCGTGGCGCCGCTCCAGCGAATGAATAGAGCCAAGGGAAAAGGAAATTGGTAGAGAGATATTGAAAATCTTGCTGGCTGAGGATGCTAGAGTACATTGGCTAAACGGTGTCATCTTGGCAGCAGGAGCAAGACCCAGGGGCAGCTGAACTACTGCGCTTGTGCAAGGCACTCTTGTCTGCATATACGCCGTCCCATTACTCAAACTCAACCGCATGTCATGTGAATCACTCTGATCTTGGAAGAGAGAACGCTCTGGGATGTGGAGACAATGTGGACGTTTCGACGTCCAATGTGAGTAGCCTATCCTGTCGTTAGAAGGCTTGGTTGCGGATGCACATACTGAATGCAGCTAGTTTGCTCTCTATACATCTCAATGCTGTTCAATAACTCACTATAAGCACGAAATAGATCCACGACTTGTGGTTCGTTTACACTATAGATGCGAACTTGTTTAACACAAAATTGTAGCATATTTCATCACAGGGTGTATTCCGCGCCGTAATGCTTTCGTTGATCAAGTCTCAATTGGAAATAGACCGGACGAGAGAGAATTATTCAATTTTGGCAACGAATCCACAGCGTTAAACTGCGGCATGAAAACATCAAAGTTTTAGACTCCCTACACTGTTTACTATCTGAGGTATATTATTTGAGACGGATAAACATAAGCTCACCCATTGCGCCACGAGAAGCACACCGAAACGGGACAGGTTACGGGTACTTTATACTCAACTCACGTTTGTAGTGCAGCAACGCTTACTTTTGAACACATTACATAGTAATTAAATTTCCAGCCTTCTCTCAGATGAGTCCTACGCCTCTGAAATGAGTTTTACAAGTCCTTTAGCATTAATTATGCCAGATTTAGAAGTGTATTCTTTCTAATTGCGACAGGACGCCGCAGTGTACAGCGACGCGATTTAGCTCGCTACAGCACTGTAGCCTATCAATCTAGCCTACTCTTCACACTTGTTAAGGCTATATTGATTGATGCTCTATTCAGCCAAGTGGCTGCAGTGGCAAGCACAACTATGCGACGTTGCTACCGCCCGCCGGTACCTGAGACTGGGCGGACACAGGCGGAACGTGACGCGCACGGACGATGAGCGGTATCAGTGATGACATAAAGTCCTCGGCAGCGGAAACTAAAGTGGCCCTGGACTTTGGCGACATGGGGTAGGCTACATGACAGCGGAGAGCCTGACACGTGATCTTGTGGCTGGACATCGCCAACTGCACAGCCTCAGCATTCAGCGAGCGCCAGCTTGCAGCCTGCTCGGTGCAGGATGAATTGATATGAGGAATTTACACTGAGCGAGACATATCAGCTTTTCCCTGTGCTTCTAAAGTTGTATTCGCGCTGCGATGCGTCTTCTGAAGCGCTTGTCTGGCGGCGGTTTCGAGCTAATCATTTTCGAAAATGACCACCCCCCTCCGTACGCTATCTTATCGCACACCTGGGTCGATGGTCAAGAAGTGACGTATGACGAGTTTGTAGCGGGTAGAGGTAAAGACAAGATAGGTTATGATAAGATTTGCTTCTGTGGCGAACGAGCTGCAGCGGACGACCTCGAGTACTTCTGGGTCGATACCTGCTGTATTGACAAGTCTAACAATAATGAGCTCAGCACGGCGATTAACTACATGTTCCGTTGGTATCAGCGTGCTTCCAAATGCTACGTATACCTGTCAGACGTCTCAATACCAGATGAAGTAACCGACGCTAAAGTCTCGAGCTTTCCTAAATTGTGGCAGGAAGCCTTTCGACGCAGCCGATGGTTCACACGGGGCTGGACGTTACAGGAGCTCCTAGCGCCGGCTAGCCTCGAGTTTTTCTGTAAGCAGGGCAAACGGCTGGGTAGTAGCGTCTTGCTGGAGCAAGAGATCCATGAGATCACTAAAATTCCTATCCCAGCTCTGAGAGGACAACGCCTCAGCGAATTCAGCGTGGAGGACCGAATGAGCTGGGCGGCTAAGCGGACGACAACATTAAAGGAAGATAAGGTGTATTGCTTACTAGGAATCTTCGGTGTCTTCCTGCCGCTTATATATGGAGAGGGAGAAGAATATGCTACACTACGGCTAGAAGAGGAAATACAAAAGCGACAGAAAGGGCTCAGAACTAATAGTTCGAGGAACCCATCTAGTACGCACTGACTCAGCAAAGTAGCACACCGCTGTACAAGTTGCACACAGCTAATAATATCTAGTCTTTTCGTCGCTCCCTTTTCAGAGAAACGAACTCTTCGTCGGACGGACAGATGAGCTACATTCTCTCGAACGGCACCTCCTTGTGCCCAATAGCCATCGGCGGATGACAATATATGGACTAGGAGGTTGTGGTAAATCAGCGCTCGCGATTGAATTTGCATATCGCGTTCTGGCAGGACATGCTAAACTAGTGTTCTGGGTGCCTGCCATCAACCAAGAGAGTTTCATGCTGGCGTATCGCGAGATTGGAAAATGCCTTCGTATACCCGGTATCAGTGATGACAATGCAGATATCAAGAGACTTGTTCAGGAGACTCTGGATTCGGAGCGCGTGGACAACTGGCTAATGATCGTCGACAATGCTGACGACCGTGAGGTGCTACTGGGTACTACAGACAGCAACTTAAGGCCAGCTCGATTAAGGGACTACCTTCCAAAGAGCGCTAGAGGCGCGATACTTTTCACCACTCGGAATAGGAAGGTAGCTGATGCATTAACGCAGAGCAACGTCCTGGAGCTTAACCACATGGACAAAGGTGAAGCTAGGCAACTCTTGACACAACGGATAACAAAGCAGACATTGCTTAATGACGAGGCGGCTATTAGTAAGCTGCTGCAGACACTCACATGGTTACCGCTTGCTCTTGTCCAGGCAGCCGCTTTTATGATTAATAATGATGTGTCGGTATCTACCTACTTGTCATTGCTCCAAGATGCTGGTGCAGAGATTGAACTCTTCAACGAGCGCTTCGAAGACCCGAGCAGATATGAGGAGTTGGACAGCACAATTGCAAAGACATGGCATGTCTCTTTTGATCAGATGCGGAAGCAAGACCCCCTTGCTGCAGAGTACTTCTCATTTATGGCGTGCATCGACCGCGTTAATATTCCTCAGTCGATTCTGCCTCTTGGAGCATCTGCGGTGCAGCATGCAAAAGCGCTAGGAACACTGACTGGGTACGCATTTATTACAGAGCGTCTACAAACAGGACAAGAGCCAAACAGAGAAAGAATTTTCGACATGCACCGACTGGTGCACATTGCATCTATCTGGTGGCTAGAGAGACATAATGAACGTGCAGCCTGGGTAGATACCGCGATGACCCGGCTCCAAGAGCTGGTGCCGAATGGAGGGCATAGAAGCAAGATGTGGTCAGCGTACCTACCGCACGCGATACAGGTGGCTAGAACCCACGGCGTAGTTGGTAAAGCAGCTAGCGCTTTGCTTTTACACCGTGTAGGGAAATGCCAAGAAAGACTCGGGCAATATGCAGCAGCAGAGACAACGCACCGATATGTGCTATCGGTTAGAGAGAATGTGCTTGGGCCCGAGGAACCAGACACGCTGACGAGCATGGATCAACTTGCTGGGGCACTCAGCTGTCAGGGAAAGTACGCTGAGGCGGCGAAGTTGCATCGCGAAACGCTCGAGCTAAGAAAGAAGGTATTAGGAGACGAGCACCCACAGACGCTCGTAAGTATGGATCACGCAGCGCGGGAACTTAGACATCTGGGAAAGTACGCTGAGGCAGAGGAGATGCATCGCAATGAGCTAGAATTAAGCAAGAAGGTACTAGGAAACAATCACCCAGATACGCTAACAAGCATGAATAACGTCGCGAAAGCACTCGGCGCTCAGGGAAAGTACGCTGAAGCAGAGAAGTTATACCGCGAGACGCTCAAGCTAAGAAAGAAGGTGTCTGGAGAGGAGCACCCAGATACGCTGACAAGCACGGGTAACTTGGCGAAAGTACTCAGCGATCAAGGAAAGTACACTGAAGCAGAGGTGTTACACCGCGAGACTCTTAAGTTGATTAAGAAAGTGTTTGGAGAGGAGCACCCAGATACGTTGACGAGCCTGAACAACATAGCGAGAGCACTCGGCGGCCAGGGAAAGTACGCTGAAGCGGAGAAGATGCACCGCGAGACGCTTACGCAAAGAAAGAAGGTGTCTGGCGAGGAGCACCCCTATACGCTGACAAGCATGGATAACTTAGCAGGAGTGCTCGGCAATCAGGGAAAGTATGCTGAAGCAGAGAAGATGTATTGGGAGACACTCGAGCTAAGAAAGAAGGTGCTTGGAGTAGATCATCCAGTAACCCGCGCAAGTGACAGACACTATCACCAAATGCTTGCATTGCTTGAACAGAAACGGATTGCTCCTGGTCAAAAGCCGGAAAGTAGTGTAGACGTGCGCTCAAGCAAGAAGCGACGATTGATGTGATAAGCACCAAATATGGCATGCAACGAGGGAATGTCGTTTGTATAACGTTTGTGTAACTTAGAGAGTGGAGGTAGCAACTCTCAGGGACGCCAAACAGGCGCCGCACGGCAATGGACACATTGGCCAAGGGCCAAGACAAAGAGCCACACTTGTTTTGAGTCGACGATCTGTGCTGGGCTTCAGTCGGGGGCGCACGACTGATTATGTAGATGCGTTTACACATGATAAAACACAGTGGAGGGTCCTGCTCCCATGATCGCATGGAGAAACTCGCGGCATCAACCAATATAGCTCAGATCGTTGCTAGGCTCTGAAAATATCATTTTCTAAATTACAGCCTCTCAATTATCCCTCCAAAGCATCGCTCAGTCGAAACGATCGTCAGCACTACCAAAATGCGACAATATCTGTTTCAAACTGCCATATTGGCTAAGTGTGAGCTACAGAATCGTCGTACGGCCTGCACAGCGTCAGACTCATGCGAGGATGCAATATCTTGACGTTGATGTAGAAAAGTGTCTCGTTACGGTGTGTGGCCCGGCACGCAGTGAGTGACCTCAATTAATCAGCATGGGTGCGCTGAACTTTCGAATCCCAGCGCATTGTATGCAAGTTAAGCGCTTAACCATCCACCAGCGTGCTATTAGGTTTACATTTCTTCCATACATACAACTAACTTCCTTTCCTGATGGTCCTGTGTTCTCATATCCAGACCCTTGCTTTCGACAATGTAAAATATGTGCTGATTGAAAGGCATGGCACAAGCTTGGCGATATCTAGTTTATCTGGTAGGGGAAGGTTCAAGCTGATCGGTGCAGGACAAGAGTTTTATCCAGCAGGTTCTCACAAAGATATAATCTGGCTAGAGGAATGAAGATGCTCTATTTGCTTTGATAGATGATAGGAGATCAAATACTTGAAGAGGAAGATAAATTCTAGGCCACAGCAAAAGGTGCAGAGGCATTTCAAATGTGTGATCGTATGATGTGGAAATGAGCGTTTACTTGCATGAGTGATCGGCTCTTGAGCTCTCAACATTTCGTGGACCTTTGCCAAAAATGCTAGTCGCTTTTGAATCCTTGCTTGCTCTTGTTTTGCATGACCCTTATGCTCATGTGGCACAGCTCTCCTGAGCCAGTGTGTCGGTACCGACCTCGTGCGTGATCACTCCCACTGCGTCTAGCAGTAGGATCTTTGACGCTTTCCATCTTTCAGCGAGAAGAAGCATTGAGTAAAGAGGCAAAGGTAAGTCAATCTATCTCTGCAGAATCCTGTCAAGCAGCACAAGGCGGTTGAGGTAATGCTCGTGACATTATGCCGTTGCTCACTGCAACCCACGCCGCATGGTGTCCAAGGATACTACGCCTCACACAAGACCAGTCTGAAAGCCCCACAAACCGTATAATTGGTGATTATCGAGTGCACAGCCCCTTTAAATGCTACTTCTAGCCAGGAAGGAGCCAGTCTTCTTAGTAGCTCAATGGCAGGCTCCAATGATTGACAACGCCACCAACAGCCAGCAATGCGCAATATTCGACTGCTCAATGAATTTTCTGAGTCTGTTCTTATTTTCCACACGACAGCTGTTCCCCAGCCTTCTTTCTTGGTATCTGCATCAAGAAATGAAACCAACATGCGCCCAATAGAAGTCCTATCAGGACGGCGACTTAAGCTCGGACCAGGCAGGGAATGCTACCAAAGAGTAAAACTTAAGCATCCATCCACTCAGATGATTAATTGCGTACTCTCTCAGTTCTGAACGATGGCGGTGATCACTTCATACCTCAAAGTCTTCTATCTACTTTTAGCACTCTCAACAAACCATCTTACTTTAAATACAGCACTCGTGAACGGCGAATGTCGAGCTCAATCTGCGCCTCAGCTAGAAGATGATTTTAATGATCTTTATCATAGTCAGAATGCGACCTCTACGGCAGATGTGCTCTATGCACCGACACAACGACCAATCTTCGAAAAATTGGATGACCAACAAAGATTCAACCCAATGTCACTGGCAAAAAGACTAGTCAGACGCGATTGTACAATACTGCACTTTGGAACAAGAGGGAACTGCGGTACCGATAAATGCTGCCAATTGAACAACAATGACTGGTGTTGTGTACAAAGTGCAGATTGTGGTGACTTATCGGGCAACCCACCTGCCGCATGTACCTTTCCACGGTACGTCTCACTAATTTATGAGATGTTGCAATGTATAAGGAGTATGCGACTGACATTGATGGATATAGGACGACTATAGTAGTCTCAGCTACAACCACCGCGATCGTCTACATAACTTCCACATACGCTGCAAGCTATGCAACAGCCACGGACGTGACAACATCTTATACTACTGTTGTGACCGTGGTGACGCAATCAGACCTCGACATCGCAACAGAGATCAGAACAGTTACAGTCACGGCTGGAGATGACCAGCGAAAGCGGCGAGCTCCAACGGTTGACATACCACCCATGACACAGGTAACTGCATCTGTGGACCAGAGAACGTCCAGCGCGAGTTCTTGTCAATCAGAATTGCGTCTACCACATACACCGCAGGTGACCGGCGAGTCCACAACGCATGCCCGCTTGTTCAACCTTAAGCGGCAAGTCAGTACTATCACATACAGCATAACGAGAACTTCGACTAGCATTCAGAGCTCAATCGTGTATGCTACTCGAACAATATACTATAAAGCCTTCCGAACCATAACGTCCACAACTACCAGCACGTTTACATCCGCAGTGAATGCCAAAACTACAGTTACCCAGGTGTCCACTTATACTTCTAGGTTCGGGAATAGTCATTCGCACAGTGATGGCAATAGATCCGAAACGATGCCTACAGGTAGCCCAAGCGCCGTGCCAGGAAAGAGTACGCTCAGCACAGGAGCCAAAGCCGGGATAGGTGTTGGTGCAGCCAGTGGGTTTCTGATAATATCCATCATTCTTGGAATCATCATACGCCTTCGACGCAAGAAAAGGATGGCTGAGACGGCTGAAATGATCAACGCAGCTGTGGCAGCGGGTCGAAACGACGCCTTTTCGCCCATTTCAGGCCTTGAACCTGCAAACACGAAATACATGTCATACGCACGTTCAAGTACAATAAACTCGCCTCCAGTCCCTGCGTCACTTGGAATGTATGCCCCGATATTGGTACCGATGCGCGACTCAACAATGAGTAATAATGGCTGGGATAACAGCAGTACAGGATACTCTCCTGTCCCACAATATGCCAATCCACCGGGTAATGAAATGTCTGCTACGCCTGTCCCAATCCCAATGCAGTACCAGATGCAGAATCAATACTACTCGTCTCCATCGACTGAGGATATTCAAGTTAATAATGGACACGAGGTGTATCAGCCGTATCATGAGTTACCGCGGCCAAAGGGGAATCAACATGAAATGTCTGGGTATTAGCCAGAGAATTTTAATGGAAGAAAGGGTTTAGAGCTTGAAAAGGGGAGCGTATCTATTTCATATGCGTGATAGCAAAATGCCTGAATAATATTTGACTAATTTAATAGACAAGAGTGAGATAAAATACATGATGAAATATGGGGATCCATCCTTGAATATTGTCATGCATGGAGACGAGCTGTATACTAACAGAACATACTCAGTAGTGAACTGCGTGAATAATTTCAAACTATAACACGAAATAATGGTGAAATCGCAGTAAATATCTGGAAATAGTACAACAGAAGTTCTCGACGTGACACGACTTGCGAAGCGGGGCACGTGTCCCACACAGCTAAACATCGCCCTGCATCCTTGAACGCGGGGCATCTTTTCTTTCCAACGCTGAACATTCTCCTTGAATTTTCTTCCTGGTCGCCATAGCCCCAAAACAGCTCAAGAAACCCGTTAAGATTATACAACCTCCGAATTCGCTGCGAAATTTCCACTTATCAAAGTACCACGAAGTCCACCCAGCGTCGCACGGCCCGCCACTTCCTCCAACAAACGCATTGCCACTTGCAAATCCCGTTGTGCAGACCCTGCTTTCGCTTAGCGCCACACAGACCACGAGTGAGCCCTGCCGCTTCCGTTGCGTGCCTACACTCACACCACCGCAATATTTCGTTGTGTATATATATTTTACAACTGGGAAGTTGAATTGTGCAGTGCGAGGATTTGTACGAACTCATTTCTTGCCTTTTACCAGAAGTGACCGCGAGTCCCGCACAACACTGCACTTATTCAATCTTTGGACACAACTTCACCCCAGCGTGGGTTCGAAACTTTGTTTTTGCAAATTTTTTGGTATCTATTCTTTTCTTTTTAGTCTCCTCCATCCTACACCTCAACATGGATCTCGCTCCGAATCGCATTCTGCCTTGTGATGTACTATGCTGAGTGTGATTGTTTGGTTATTTTTGCAAGGTGTAAGTAAGAATTGAACGAAACATGAGACATAGGATGGATAACGAGATGATGTGATGGGTTACGGAAAGTAAATGTATGGGCAGTCGGGGTACAATGCAATCGCGCAATCTGCGATACAACTAGTAGATACAATGTTATGGTACAATCAGCACTTCATCTTGATCCCCCTCCTCTTCTCAGCCTCCCTGTATTCGAACATAATCTGAACACCAGTGAACAATGCGCCACATGCAACCCAGAAAAATATCTGTCCCTCCCAGCTTCCCATAATGCCCTTCACTAGCCCATCCAAGCCGTCCAAACCCAATGCGAAACCCACCAAATTTGCCGTCATCAACATCAAAATTTCTCCTACCGCGCCGGCTCCGCAAAGCCAACGGTATTGGTTGGGCCTGTCTTTCCATTTACGCGCAGGGAAGAGATAACCTGCGACGATCTCGGGAAGCACGAAGAGCGTGACGAGCCACCCCCACATGAGGAGACGCAACTGAATATCATGCCAGATTGCAATGAAGGTGAATACCGCGAGGTAGTTGCCTACGGATCGTGCTTTCCCCAAGAGGCCAGGCATGCCACTGCCTCCCAGCGGAATATACAAGTATCGCAGACTCCACTTATTGAAACTGCGATGCCATCCGCGCCAGAATTGCATGACACTATAATTATCGGACATGCAGCGGACCATGTTCTCTGGAGGATCAATGCCGTCTAGAAGAGACCAAAGACGAAAGAAGCGCCATGGAATGAGGAGCTTGAGCCAGATATGCTTGAGGTTGAAGAAGCCAAGCATGCTGAGCTGCGCTGGTGTGTACTGGGACCAGTCGGGTTTGGCATGGAAGATGGCAACCATGTACATATAGTGGATCATGATTTCCATGGTCAGCAGCACAACGATGAATCGAATGGCATACATTGTGGTGCGTTTGGAAGTGATGCTATGCGGTCGGTAGCGTTGCTGGGATATGTAGTCGTTGAATGTGATGATAGGGCCTGCAAGATAGAGTGGCGAGTACATAGTGTAGGCGAAGTAGTTGCGGAAGGTGAAATCGGATGGTTTTGCAGGGATGGATACCCGGTCGCGCTCGGAGAGGTTAGACGGGTCGAGTTGCTTCTTCTTGATGTTATTAGCTTGATCAATGAATGATTGAGAATGGGTTTGTACTTCGAGAGGGCTGCTCGCCCGCGAGTTCTGAGCCCAGTAGTGGTCGAGGTTGAAGCTGATAAGACGAAGAATGGTGAAGTTGAAGAGGACCTCCCATCGTGGGATGAGGCCGCCATAGCTGTCAAGCGTGTGACCGAAATTGTAACCTGGCTGCTCCTTCTCAGAGACTGAAGCTGGCAGGATTGTGCCGAAAATGGTTGCGTATGAGTATCCTTTGCTTAGCTCATTCGTAAACAAAGTACCGACGTTGAAGATCCATGTCGCGGCCGGTACATAACGCCTTGGTACTTTGGTCGCGATGCTGTAATTGGCATACAGTATAGCGAGGATCTTGAATGCCGAAAAGCCATGCAAAGCAGCAAGAAATATTCCAGCAAAAATCACGTCGAAAGAGATGCGTTGATTCAGCCGGGCATCTGCGGCAGCCGAGGCTGTCAAGCCCATAGTGAGGCCACCGTTACCCGCAGACGGACGTACTTTGGTATACGTGTCTGCTCTCCAGAACATATCGTAGGCTTTACGCAAGATCGGATGAAGCAGTACCACTATGAAGAGGTATGGGATATTTGACCGAAATCCAGAATATTGAGCATCGGAATTGTCCTACACGACTCAGGAGAAAGCATGTGATGATGGATGATGTAACGTACAACTTTACGGCCAGGTATCCAGCCGTCATGCAACAAATGTGAGAACTTTGAGTAGTTGGGGTGTGTGTCTGAGGTCCATTAGTACTGAATTCGCGATCTTTGCTATATGGTAGTCCAACCTTTTGATACGTCAAGCACCAACTTAAACATCATGAAGATGGAGAATCCAACGGACACAAAGTAAAAGTAGAACTCTGGCGTATTCCATAGGGACGGCCGAACACTTTCTTCGCCATTTTTGTTCTTTTCCTTTCCATTCTGCACTGGTAAAGGGCCGGCTGGGTCGAGCCTGGCCTCCGCAAGCGCTTCCTTCGGGGGTGCGGTGGCAGGTACGACGAAGCGAGTGTCGAGGGTGTCGAGCGAGTAGAGCTGGCGGAAGAAGTTGAGCGCCATGATGTATTCCAATACTATCTCTTCATAGTTCAGACACCAGGGTGTCCAAATGGCGTCCAACGGCGGTGTGCGGGGTGGAGGCGCGAGGGGCAAGGTGCGGTGGTGAAGGAGAGCTCCGCAACCTCAACTTTTGGGGTTCGCGACAATTGAAGCTTCCCTCCAACACCAACGCCAGCCCCGCGACAAGACGCCCAGAAGCACCTCACAACCCCATCAACACGCGTCAATTGGATACATCGAAGCCGGGAAAGCTCACACACTGCTTTGCGCATTGCGATAACAGTGCGCGA